>VXBU01017588.1:341759-526779 GCA_013400315.1 Bombycilla garrulus | reverse complement strand
AGAAGATGTTCTATTACTTTGTAATAGATGAGCATGCTTCTCTGACTTAGATACCTGCTTGGATTTCAGTGTAACTATCCCAATTTGAATCACAGATCATTTATTACTGATTTTTCATATATTTTTTCCCTATCATATTTCTGCCCCCAGTCATACCTATAAAATTTACACTTCCAAATGTATTCCCAGCAAGCGTTAATTTATGACTGTGTGTGTAAAAAAGAAATAAATTAATGAACAGGACTATTGTTCCATAATTTTATTTGTTGCATTCTTACTTTTGGGTTTTCAGTGAGAAAACATATTGAGATTTTTCTAGTTTAATGAAANCAAAACTTATTTTGTCCTTAGATGAGCATTAAGCATCAATTCAAAGAGCTGTCCTTTAACAAATCAGTAGATTGCTGACATACAAAATCTGATTCAATTATAAATTCATTATTAAATATTTTTATACTTAATGTTGTTTGGTTTTTTTTTTATTTTATTTTCATGGTACATAAAGACACTTAAATACCTTTTAGATGTTTTTAAAGAAGGAGGCAAACTGTTGAGGGAGGAAGGACATTTGGTTAGCTTTCCAATCTTGGAGGGAGAACTAAGAAATTTGCTGATCTAGTTCCACCTTTTGTGACAATCAAGTCTGCAGCTACAGGTGGGGTCAATCTCTCATTATTAAAGAGATACTCATACTCTAAAAAAGCACAGGCAGTAATAGCATGTCTTGTTCCTGGAAATCTTTTCCTGTAGACTTTGTAGAAATCAATGGGCATAATTGTACTGTACTTGTCAGACAGCTGAAATGTTTTTTAAGACATGAAACGTTCTTTTGTGACTATCTGGGGCCTTCATATGAGACCTGTGACTCTAAAATAGTCAAGTATCATATCTATGAACTTCATAATGAAATTATCTTAAGGAGTAAAGTTAAATGAGCAAGAGCTGTGGAATAAGGTGACTGTTACTTCCTCCTCCTCCCACTGTGACACTGATTACAAGGAGTACTTTGCTGCCTTACTGAAATTTAACAGAGGTTGTGTAGCTCCAAGATTAGAAATGGTAGACCACATCAACCAAAATTTGACCTTTTCTTGGAATTCCAGTTGTAGAACTATTCTTAGATAAGAGATGCCACACAATAAAGGTGATCCTCATATTTTTCTGATTAGTTTTTTCAGGGACATCCTGAACATTACTGAAAAAAAAAGTAGGGTCTAGAATTTATATTCCACAGTCATTGACTGTATTCAATTAACAAGAAAAAACCTAGAAGACTTCATCTTTTGTGTGTTAACANGAAAGACATTATTATGTAAATGGTCCCAAAGTAACTGTTAAATAAAAATAATCAGTTAAAGCGTTTTCATTAGAATGGATACATTTTCTGGAATTTCTCATGATGGTTATTTTCTACTTTCAGTAGAAATCTCAAGTATTTCTGTATCTTCCAGGAAAAACTTATAAACACATAAACAATAGCATTATTCTCAGATTTTATTTTAGGAGCCTGCACAGAAAATTGTTGCAGCTATGTGCTTTTATATAAGTAACTGTGGGTTGTGAGAAACAAAATAAAAGTAAGCTCATAAACTATAAATCTTCAATATTACTGCATAGTAAAATTGCTGTACGTAATTCGTGTGCAGTTTATCCGGAAAATCTGATTAAGATATACTGCAAAATGAAATCGCTACTGCCTAAAAATTTATGGGATTATATGGGCACACATGACCTAAATTCCTCTGTAGCACTGATTTCTACACAGAAATAAATGGGTGCTGGTTGACTCTGCCATAGCTCTGTGCAGACAAGTCACATGAGTTAATGTTTCAGTTAATATTTGTGTTCACAGTCGTGCTTGACATATGAGTACAAGCGCTAATTTCACTAGGAGAAAGGCTTGACCTTTTGAAAAGTAGGCTTGGCCCTAAACAAACTAAGTTTTAATGTAGGCTATGGATGAAGATCTCTACGACAGTCATAACTGATAACTGGACTCTCCCTATCTTCCAAACACCATGTTTTGGCATTTCAGTACAGTAGTGACATGCTGGTCATATCAATGACTCCAGGAATATTATTTTAGTAGAAAGGACCCAAAGACACCTCCCACAGAAGGATCTTTTCTCCTACACAAAGACTGTCAACTCTAAGGATTTCTTGTTCTGCTATTCAAAATGAGGGAAAAGAAAGGAGACATCCCCCAGTAAGCAGAACACACTCATGAGTCACACACAACCAGCATGAGAATTCATGCTTCCCTTCCCTAGCGGCAAAAAAAACCCATAAAGAAGATGACTGAGTAAATGAACAGGGGAGATAGAAGCAGCCCAAAATACAGAAAGTCTTAATCCATGACAATCTTAATTCAGTCCCAAAAGTGCAGTTTACTTCACATTAGTAACTCTTATTTAGTGAGATTTCACTATTTCAATATGTTTTTCACCTGAAGAGGAAGGCATGGAGTGGAGGAAGCTCAGACTATGAGGGAACATATGGAGGCTGCAATAGAGAATCAAGTCAGAATGTTTAAATTACCCTATGTACTCAGAAAGCCAAAAGGTGGCTTAGATTTCTGTTTAGATCAGGAAAATACAATTTCCTCTGTCTTCCTTTAATTTAGCAATCTGTTTACAATTGATCTCTGACTTTCTACCTCAGGTGAGCATAACTAACTTGACGTTGCAATCTCAGTGTGTGCTCTGAGCTGGATTTGCCTGTTTCATTGCAATTCCTATATGATAGCAGTTATATAAATAAGACTTGTAGATGCACAGATATGTTCCTGGTCCATAAGTGAGCTAGGATTCCATTAAATATAAGCAGTCTATAAAGGTATTTTTCAAATGTGCTCATATCTGTTACTATTTAGAACTAAACTTGCTGCTAACAAAAGAAATTTTAAAATGCATTTAGTTTTTCTTAGGTAAGCCTAAGAAATTTGGTCCTAATTATATGAAAAGAATGAACATTTCCATCTAAAGAATAAATAGTGACAATGCCTCCTATGAGGATATATTTTCTAGTGATAATACTAAGGACATTTCATTTTTTCTTCCTTAATTAAGAGGAGCTAACATTTATAAGTGATATGAAATTTACTTTCACCGATTTCTTTAGTCAGTTTTATGTTTGACTCATAGTACATGTCATGTTTCTCAGTCTTTTATTTCTTCTTCCTTTTTAAATCCACAAACCAAATTAGACATCTTTATTTTATTATTTCTCTGGAGAGTATTAGGTGATCAGAGAACTTCAGCAAGTGCTTATATTTACAATAAGCAGATTTTCAGCATTTTTTTTCAAAAGGGAAAGAAAGAAAATAACAAGTAGATGTGACCTCTCCAACAATCAAAATGCTGCTGGATTTAAGAAGGAAAAAAGCAGTCGCTTTGTGAACAGTTTTCATACGTTCCCCTTTTGCTCCAAACTGATTGCATGCTGGTTTTGTAGTATGATCTCAAAATGAAACTTGTAAATTAAAGAAAAAAAAAATTCCATATCTCTGGTCCACTTAACTCTAAAAATAAGAGAAGAAGATTATTAATTAGTAAATTGTCCTCCACTTGTTCAAGAAAGTTATTCTTTACAAGCAGCCTAACCTAAGGATAGAAGCACACATCCTGCTTGTTTGGAGTGAAGGCGTAAAAACCTTAACTTAAAGGTGTTTTGGGCTTACATAGATTTTCAGTGTAAGCTAGAATCTGTCCTTCCTGTGCTAATGGGTAGCATTTGTACATGAAACCCATTTAATTTTATTAAGGCTGATGCTGAAAGTAACTGGTCACAGTTAGGTACACGACAGTGTATGATGATCCATAAGACAGCCTGCCTGTCTCTCTGGAACTTGTCTCCTACTTTTTAATTTTTTCACATCCTCAAAATATCTACCCTTAGCAATTATAACTGTCAAAATCAATGAGTAAAAAATGCCATGAAGATTATGCGTAGGTACTGGTCCTTTTGGGTGAGCAATAATCTTGTAATTGTTTATTAAGCAATTGCTGCGCAGAAAGCTGTTAATCTGAAAAGCAATTCTAAAAGGAAAAAATTGTTAAGGAAGGTCGGTATTTAAAAAGAAATGTTAATCACATAAACACAACATGTCACAGCACAGGAAAAGACAGAAACAGAATAAGTGTTCTTGTTTCAGCTGCAAATTCTTCACTGACCTCTGCACAAGATGGGAGCAAACAGTAGAAATCAGATCACATTGTTGAGAGGATTGTAAAGGAATATTTCAAGCTGGTAGAGACAAGATCAAAGAGGCAAAATTCAGAAATAGAAGCATTTATCAAGCCAGGAATAGCAAGGATTGATTTAGAAGTGCATCAGCAGTATAAGGTAAGAAGTCTGAAGCATGTTGGCCTACTCACTCTGTGAAGCAAAGCAGCTAATTGCGGGTGATACTGAAAACAACAAAATGCCACAGTCTTTTTTGAGACAATCTTCCCTAAAAAGGTCAGTTTATGACTAGAGGATTAGTGCAGCTGGTAGTAGAGGAAAATGAGCAAGATCTTCAATAGAACAGGGAAGACAAATTTAGAGATTATTGGGATAGTTAGGTGTTTGTCAAATCTCATCCCTCCCCACTGGGAAAAAGAACTTGGTGCTGCTCCTGAATGCCCTCCAGCCAGCCCTGCTCCCCATTGTAGAATCACTGGAATATGAGAACTGCTGGAGGAAGAATGAATTTCAAACAAACAAACAAACCTAATCAAACTAACAAATGCAAAATACAAATGTCGTTGCAAACAAAGAAAGGAAATATTTTCCTTTAGAATGGAAAGCAGGGTAGCATGAGAATTTCAGGTTAGTCACATTTCAATTCTTTTCCCAGCAAAAACCAGAAGCAAAGAGTAAACTTGGAAAATAACAAATAGAAAAATAAGAACTAGAATGGATTTTTCATGAATGATCATATCAAATAATAGACTTTTCTTCTTCATCAAATCTTGCTGATGGGAAACAAGTAGAAGATTTCCTGGCGATTCTTGCCATTAGTAGGGCTTTGATACCACTTTGACATGCCAGGGCAACAGCTTAACAGCCCAGACAGCAAAGCCTCTGAAATTTGTGCAACACAGCTTAGACAATCATATGCAAGAAGTAATCCATCAATTCTCTATGAGAATAAAAGAAAGTTTTTAGATAAGGCTCTGCAGAATCAAACTGCACTTATTTCTCTCCAATACTTTCACTAATGAGGTGCATGATGTAACAGAAAATTGTCTTGTTAAATTTTTAAATTTCAAAACAACACCAGACCAGGACAATATGCCCTTTGGACGACAAGATTAGAATGCCAAAGGACAGTTCTTGATATACTCAAGAAATAGTCTGAAAATCAATCAGTAAGTGTGACATTAAAATCAGTTGCACAATAAAGGACATGGGAACAACCAGTTAGAGATCATTTCTGAAAATCATCTGGATTTAGAAGAGAGCACAAGCTGAATAAAGAAGGTATTGATCTTATAAAAAAAAGTTTATTTACAAAAAAACCCCAAATCTTAGGTTTTTATTTTGCTTTTGGAAGGCTTCAGTTAGAGAGGCATGCAATTTTGGGGAATTCTTTCCCGAAAAATGATGTTCACTGGTTAGGACAAGACCCACAGAAGGCAATAAGAATGCTCTGATATAAAAAAAAAAAGACGATAGCTAGAGAAAATACCCCTTTGATTTATTTGGAAGATGTCAAGAATTAAGAATAGAATTATGATTTTTTTTTTAAGTGTATAAAGGGCTACTACAAAGGAGAAGGCAACATCTGTTTTCAACAGCACTTGTGAACAGAACAAGAAATAATGAATTTAAAGAGTAGCATAAACACAAATCTAGACAGTACAAAACATCACTGCAACTGGTATGGATCGATGGAGGACTTGAGGAGTTTCATTGTTGAAACTCTTTTAAGAACTAGTTAGACAGTAAGGAATGACCCAGATACTGGCTGTCCTATCAGCAGATGAACTGGTGGCTGCCTTGAGCTTCATTTGTATTTCTCTGTGATTTCATCACAAGAACATTCCACATTTCAGAATTCACCCCTGCTGTTACAAGGTACAAGGAAAACTAAAGCTTCAAAAACTTTTTGTCTGGACTCAAAGCAGTACTAGATATAAACCAAAGACTTATTCCTAGATGTTGTCCTAAAAATGTTCATCGTAATTACAGCTTGTCTCAGTGAGAACAGCAAAATAGTCTAGGACTTCTTAGGTCAACTGGGAGTCAGGTGACCAAGTTATTAAATCTCCACACTAGACACAGGTAGGAATTATCCAAGCTCATATGTGTGTATATTCATGCATTTTGTGTGTGTATAGACATCCTATATGCACAACCATATATTTTGTGTGTATATAGTTATATCAGAGGTGTATTGTATAGATATCAAGGCAGACATACGTATAAGTTCAGTCAGCATTGTCCAAAATTAAATTCAGAGCACTTAAATTACCTTCAATGATTATAAAATTTACATAAAGATCAACTGTATTTTATGTGTAAAAGATACACTACCCTTTCCCCATTTATGAGCAAAATTATCTGCAAGCAGAGAAAACATGAACAGTTTATAATCCAACCTGTCATTTGAGCATTTTTTATTAATAGTGGAATAGACCTGTTTAGCATTTTGTAATGGTTTTTTGACAAATGTGGTACATCTTTCCTTTTTAATAAGCAAATTTGATGGGAAATCACAGGTTCCTGTGCCATATGTGAATTAACCATACAAAAATTCAAAGACAAATTCACTCTGAGGCCTGTCAAAATTGCAAATGACAGTAGTTCTTTTGCTTATTCAAAAGATGAATCCTAGTTTCCCAATAAAATTATTTTTATCACTTTACAAGCACTTTAGTATATTCATTATTGTTATAGCAAGTATGAAGTCTCTCTTTTTTCATGTTCAATATGCAATACTCATGTTTAGTAAGACTAGTGCATCTGTCTTTGTAATCAGCATCTACATGTCTGTGGAACTCAACTTTCCAAAGACTTACAATTTTCTGAGTTTCCTTTTCTGATTATGTACATTCACGATAGTTGACTCACTGATCTACCTGTCATTGAAGAATTCAGACTTAGGGCATATGCAGAAAATTTAACTCATTTGTTTTGTTATAGATATGCATTGTCCAAAAAAAATAATCTCTTCTTGCAGTCAAAAGTACTAGATGAGGACAATGATACATTATTTAAGCATTTTAAAACAACAAGAAAATAATGGTTTGCCTGGGAAACAAGGAGGAATGCACATTCTTTTTGTGTAGCTTAGGAGAATTATCCTTTGATTCTGTGTGGTTTATGTGTAAACACAACCAAAATCAAACAAAAAGTTGCAATTTACGATTTTTGCCAAAAGAAATAATGAGTGATCAAACATTCATTTTCCGCGTTATTGAATGTTTTCTCAGACGTAAAGACCAGAAACAGAAGTATTTGGAAAAATGTTGGAAAGTTTTATTCTAAGTCAGCTAAGGATCATTCATATCACTGTATTTCCTATGTAATTTAGTGTTACAGATTCAGCCATACCCTCTAACCACCATAAACAAACTCTTAAACCAGAAGGGAAACCACATTTTTTGCATGGAAGCTGTGGTCAAGGAAAAGCTCATTACAGAAGGGAAAGAGGACTCAATGCAAAACAGAAGGGAATGTTAATGTTGATAAACATTAAATTCAGACTAAATCAAAATGAAATTTAGTTTTTCAAATAAAAATTTAAAGTATTAAAATGCCATTGAAGTCTACATACTTTTAGAAAATTTCCATCCGTAAATTTATTAGCAAGATTCCTGTGGAAAAATTTAAGTTAATAATAATTGAATTCTATTTTGGAAAAAAAATATTCCAATCAATTATTCAATAATTTTGAAGGAAAAAATAATGACAGCAGGATCTGCCTAATTTTGACATAAAATTGTCGTAACAATAAAAATAAGATTATTAATTAATTGAACTCTGAAATCCCGAAATCTATGGTTCAAGATAATTAAAATTGAACCCTGAGAACTGATCAAAGTGTAGGCTATTTAAAATTATCAGAGAATTGGGTGATTTACCAGCAATGGAAAATAGTAAACCAGCTCTACTGAGCCAGAGTCACTGATTGCAAAGGAGTCGATCCTGACTCACTCTGCTACAAATGAGAGAGAGAGGAAATGCTTCTTTCCAAACAAACCTTGTTGTTGTAGAGGAATTGTGAACAGAATTGCTCCTGTTTTTCACTAAACTCAAGGCTGAAGGAACCCCTGAGGTTTTCCTGGAAATTGCCCAGTTATGCCAGCTACTCAAAGTTGGTCACCTGCTTGGCAGTTATCAACGTCTGCATGCCCAGATAAATGATCAGTGAGGAGGAAAAGCTGACCCAGGAATTTTACAAATAAAAAGACAATCTGAGGCATGCTGACATTCTTCATTTTTAGTGACTTGTGATGTGCTATGAAAAGCAGCCACATCCCTCTGTAAACTAGGCCACTGTTTTGAGTCAGCAGTCTTCAGTCAAGTTTTATATCTGCTTCTCGCTAGAAATAAAGTTTCAAATGACAATTTGTCAGGTGAAGTTTTGCAAGTGAACTGATAAGACCTAAAGGTTTTCAGTGAAATAATCAGAATAGTTAACATAAAAATGACACAAAAAAATCTCCTTTGAAGGAAATTAGTTGTGAGAGGAAAATGCAGTAAAAGTTACTAAATTAGATTTATTAAAAGTAAAAGTGAACCCTGTTGACTTCATTTTTTTGATTTGAAATATGAATAGATGTCTTCACTGAACAAGCCATAAACCTACATGTTGACCATTTCTTAGACAGTAAATTGCTATTTCCCTCCACAGTAAATTGTTATTTCTCTCCACAAACTATGAAGGGGAAATAAAATAGATCTTTTGTATTTACCTTTTGCAGTGAGTTATCTGGCAAATTCAATTTTGAAAATACAGACAGTATAAAAATAAGAAGGGACAATACAGAGGTTTCAGACAATCTTTAAGGGAGGAACAGCATTTGTACGTGTGTGTTGAGTGTGTGTGCATGCACTGGTCTCTGTGTCTGTACAGGTAAATATAAAAGGGAAACTTCAAAAGTTTAAGGATAGACAAACTGTCTGAAAAGGTATGTCTGCCATTTGTGCATGGAGACCTGTGCAACCCCTTGTGGAAAACCAATTGAAGCTCACAAATGCAGAGCATGCTTTGGCCGCAGAGCGATTCTAAGCCGATATATTTACTGCACAGAACGGCTGTTAATTTCTATCTCTAAAGCTGAATCCTTCTGTGTTAAAACCAAGCAACTGTGATTAGATTATGTAATAATGTCATTACCTGATGAAGATTGGAAAGTGGAAAATAAATTTACCAATAGAACTGAGACCATCAGAGGCAGAAATTAATTATCTAAGTTGTAATTTGACTAGGACATGAGGACCCAAATGGTATTAATTCACTAACTACATTAAACAGTTAAAATGTACTTCTCATTTAAAGGCTTCCATTTCTAGAAAAGCCAAGGTTTCAAGAGCTTGATAGAGAATTTATTTCTTATTTTACCAGAGAGACAAGAGCCATATGCTGAATCAGCAAAGTAATCCTGAAAGTAAATCCTGTAAGATAGCTGTGTCACCATGCTGAACCTGCCTCAAGAGAGCTTGCCTTTTGAAACTAGTGGAAGGGTTTCATTCCACAGCAGGACTTATTCCTCTCTCTTATTTTACTTTTGAATCCTTTATTTTGTCACTACATACAGGGTCATTCAGCTCCACAGAAAAACGTGGGTCAGAAGTTGGTATTCTTAACTTTTACTATGAAGGAAAACAGCTCCAGCTTTTTGAAAATGGACCTTTCTGACTTTTGAAAACTTCAGTACAGTGGGAGATAAACAGAGATTATTAAACTGATCCTCTCTACTGTGAAACTCCTTTTTGTACAAGAGTTATGTTGCACTGATCATACCACCCCTAAAATATTTTAAGATCTAGTAAGACAAATGTCTTCACATCTTGTGGTAACTGTCAGGCAAGCTGAAAGAACTACACTAAAAAGGTGTGAGACACAGGGAGATGAGATCTAGCAAAATAAATCAATATATACTGACGAGCTGTCAACAATTAGATATTTGTAAGTTCAACATTATGTTTTATTTCAGCTCTTCTCCAGGCACTGGAGACTGAAATTTTCCCACCTTTTACAGAACCACAGAACCACAGTACAGTTGTGGTTGACAGGAAGTGCTGAACATTGTCTAGCCCAAGACTTCCTCTGTGGAGGGTAAGTCTTCGTAGCTCCAGACCTCCCCCGGTGGCAGGGGCCTGGGATTCTGGAGGGCCAGTCTTAGTGCCCAAGTTTCAGACAAAGACATAAAGTACCTCAGCCTTTCCTCTGTACTGTGAGACCAGGGCCCCAAACCCATTTGGCAGCAGGCACACCTTTCCCCTTGTTTTCCTTCTGCTGTTGATGTAAAAGCCCCTCTCTTAGCCCTACAAGTTCCTCACAACACTTAGCTGGACTTTGGGTTTGCTGACCCTGCCACTGAGAGCATGAAAGCCTATTTTCTTGTTCAGATGATTACAGGATCTGATCTTGTGACATCAGCTAAATTGATATCAATTAACTTGCAGGTCCAGCCAGGTACAGACAACCTTGAACTTTGTTATACATAGTCTTGAACAGAGGCTGTTAAGGAAAAAAGTGAAAAGAGAACTTGTGGAAAATACCAAAACCACAAAAATACTACTCAGGCTGCTGCTGCCAGAGGAATAGGACGGTTACATGCCAGCTGCTCTTGATGGAGCCTGGCCCTCATCTCCTATGGTAATGATGGTCTATTCAGTTTCTCTATCTGTCCTTGGGATGGAAGAATCACCACTGAGACTACTCAAAGTCTTGACATAGTCAAGCAAAGTTATTTTGCTGTTTCTGATGGTCTCCTACTATGGGTAACTAATTTACAGGCAGTCAACGCTAGGTAAAAACAGGGACAAGCAATTAAATACGGAGATGAAATATGTGTGTGTGTAGATTTAAGTTCTTATAACACAGAAACTAGAAATTTAGATATCATCAGTGTCTTTTGATACCTGCAAAAACAATCTGAGCATGCTCCAGTTGTCTGCATCAATGGCAAATTTCATACTGAGCAAAGGGCTGTGGAAAGAAGGCAAAAACTTGGGATTCACATTGCCTTTCAAGGGAGTGAACCTTTTTTCCACATGGATGGGGAGGGTCTCCTTCCAGCAGAGGGGAACACTTGCATATGGCACAAGTTCATTGTCCCAGCCTTTCCTGTAAAGGAAAATCAATACTTATACATTTAATTGTGCTCTGATCTACTTCATACATGATACACACTACAGGTATGATAAATAATATGAATATAATCTGTGGGTTAAGTTTCCATAGGACTTTGAGCCTGAATTTATTTTGAAGGTTTTCACGTTACAAACAAAAACCAAAGATACTAAGGTTCTTTTCATTTATCTGAAATTGTAAAGTGCATGCTTTCAGGGGGAAGAAAGTTCAATCACATCTCAAATGAGCTAATTTAATATCTGGCTTTATTTCCCAAGCTGATAGTTTTCTGCAGAAATTTAGTTCTTGATTAATATGCATCATTAATCATTTAAAGAAAAACTGGTCCCCATAAAGTCAAAGAACAAATAATGCCACTTGACTGCTAATTCAGCAAGGTAATTAGAAGACTTCAGACACGCCAGTTGACAGACTATGATTATTAAAAATTAATAAACCTTGCTTGTAAGGTTATTCAGTAATAAATTCTACTACGTTTTTCTTCCTTTGGTCTTGTGTATGTGTGTGTGTATATATATATATATACACTTAAATTTAGATAATGGTAATCTTAGTATAAGACATGACTTGAGTCTTACAATTCGGTTTTGAAGAAGGCAAGACATTTAAAAAACAACAAGTCAATGTCAGTGCACCTGTGGCTCTTCTACTCATCAATGAACACTTTTGCACTGGATCTTTCTCTCTGAGATATCTTATTCAAATGATGTGCCTATAAGTTTTGTTCAGTCCTTATGCAGATATTCTGGGCAATGACTGGGCAATGTCACCAAATAAGCACAATGTGAAATGAAAAGTACAGAAATATGAAGATTTCGAGACAGCTGAACAGGTTTATTGCATGTCTCGTAATCTGACACATCTAAATCAAACACATTTGCTGTAGGAGCATATTTCTCCATGTTAAAATCACTCATATTTAATTTCATCCTTTGATCAAAATTGTGATAGATTTTGTGCACCACAAGAGCTCAGTTATATTGTAAGTCCTAAATTCAGAGAGGTAGATCAATGAATTGTACACCCCTTAGTATGTACAGACAACTCAAAGGTGAATATCAACGGCTGAAAACATTAAGGAAAGTTAGGACAGAACTTCCAAACTTAATGAAGGTTATTCATTTCAGGTTATTTCTTGAATGAGGTGTCTTTGAATTAAACTGATTGCTCATCAAGCTCAATCCATTGTAATTAGAAAGTACCAAAATTCCCTGACCTCATACCAAAAACCACCTATTGTGCAACAGCTTTCAATAATGTATAAAGAACCAAAGTTAACGCAGAGGTCACTAGTAGCTATGTTTGTACCATCATACACTTTTGTCTATCACTCCCTGAGCTGCTCATTTGCAACTCTGGTAACTGGGACATAAATCTGGAGAGTAGTAAGAGTAGAGTAAAATGTAACAAAATGGTGTGTTCACTTGTTGGACTATATTTCAGCACTTTATTTATCTGTTGTCTGCTGACAGATGTGTTCTCAGGCACGATCAAAACCAGCAAGCACAATAAAGTCTGATTTTTAAAAACTTTTTGTACTAGATTTGTGATATTTAAGTAATTTTTATTTTCTTTTTCAAAAATGTGTTTTGAATACAATGACATGTTTCACTAAGATCCTTGTCTTTTTGTTAGCAAGGAAAACTTGCAGTGTCCAAACAGATACTGTAAGAGACAGAATGAGGTTTTTTTTATAGATGATGCTAAACCTTAATCTTTTACTCTCTAGTTAGAATTTACCAGAAATGTTAGACTGGGGAGGAGGAGCTCATTAACTGTCTTTGCCTGTTTCCTTGTGAGAAAGATGAAACTGACAATATTTTGCCTAGGATCAATGAAATATACACCTAAGAAAATAGGCAGAGCACTTTATTTTCTAGGGAAAAGACATTAGTATGAAATGCAGTAGCAAGACTACGGGTCTTGGAGATGTGTGAGGTTTGCTGTTGCTAAAAGGCAACTTGCTCGTCCATCCCTTCTGCAGAAGTACTGAGCAGTGGTTCTGAACAAGACTGCCAGCTTCCAAAACCTTGAAATCTGTTCACTTGCTATGAACCAGGAAACTATGACAAACCTACAATCCAAATTAAGATTCATACACTGTGAGGCAGGGAGGGAACTTGCTCTCAGATTACTCAATACCACGTAATTACGGCCGTTATTGTTCTATTCACAGGATGCAAAACTGCTCAAGTTTGGCTCCAGTGCTGTGGAGAGATCTAAACACAATATTAGCACAGGAAAAAATAGTTGATTTCCTGGAGCTCCAAAGACTGGACTTAAGACAATTGTACATTTTGCCTGTGGGCACAAACTGCTGAAAATTCAACTCCTCTAGTTCTGTCAGCAAACACACTTCATTTTTCTCTTCTGCAAAGTCCTATATGCCCCAGGCTATCTAACACTGTAACAATGTTTTTCTTAAAATGTTCTAAAAATGGTATTCTTTGGAAGATTGGAACATCAAACTAGTGAGCAAAGAAAATTTGGATTGAAGAGAGATGGGCCAGGAAAGGAACAAAAATAATACCCCTAAAACTAAAGAAAATGAGAGGAATGAACGTGACAAGTGTGGCCATTCCTGAAATCCTTGCTCTACCTTTATTTCCTCTGAAAATAAAAATTCCTGCCAGGATGAATATTGAAAAGGATTTCAAGATTGGGCTCAAGATGAGAAAGTGAATTTACATGTGTATGAGGCTGAATGCTTTATTTTAGAAAAAAAAAGGCCAGACATGAGTCTCTTGAATAAATGTCATCATTTCAAAAAGGACTCAGTAGCCACAAATTCCCTTTGAATTTGAAGTGTGTATTTCAGTGATGTGCCTGAACAGCTGTAGTGAAACTCACATTCATGTTGCCTAATAGTTTCATCATCAAAGACTCATGAAACTGACAAAAATGAAATCAAACACATTCAAAGAACTCCATCATTTACGTGAATTTTTTGAAATTCAGCAGAGAAAAAGTTGAGCAAATTTCTTCATCCTGTGAAATTTTATCCAAATTTTCCAAGATCTAGTGGGCTGAAGATTGCTGTTTCCATCCCTTACTTTGCCAGAAACAGAAGGAAGTCACTTGTGCATGGCCTTTCATATGGAATTTCTCAAAGCTGGAATATGTACCTTGAAATGTCGGTAAAGCCTTTTTTTGGTAGTTCTTGGTAAGATTCACAGTTTTGATCCAAAAGGTGAGTAGAAATATGAACAGGAATCAATAAAATTAATGTGCATTTCACTGAATTCAGCCTCTTAGGGAAAACAAGAAATGTCTTTCTACCAACAAAGTCCTACTGAAACACAGATGTGCAGATATATCAGGAAAGGCAAACTGTGGGAACACTCTCCATTTTCTTGGAAGAGGCAATAGAGACACAAAATGCAATGTCTGGTGCTTCAGACTCAAAAAAGTACTAATAAGCACACAAATACTGTTGTGGGATGTTTTTTTCTTTTTTTCCCAACAGATTATCAGCTTTTATGAAACTTATTACCTTTCCCATAAGCTTTGCNGTTTTTGTACTTTTAAGAGTATATGACTTCCGGTAACCATCACTAATACTGGGATTTTCCCCAGTACCTGTCAGTCTTTTGAACACTCCATCACTTGCTAATCTAGCTAAAATGGATTCAGCTTTACAGTAGGTCAGGCTTCGACAACTGGACCATTTTTTTACTTATTAAAACTCTGAAAGGAAGAAGGAAAGACCGACAGAAGTTCAAACTTCTTTTCAAAAGATATTTGAGGGTAATTCAAACAAAATATTCCCCCAGAGTCTTTTTCCTAGATGATCAATGTTTGGGTTTAGTTGTTTGGTTTTTTTGGCGTGGGATGTTTTATTTTGTGTAGACTGTTAGTCTTTTATTTTTGTTTTTACTGTTGAAAACCATGTTCAGGTGTATTTGATCTGAAGTAATATGTAACTTTCTTCCAGATCTTAATTAAATTAAATGTTAGTACATGCAGGAGTGGTGTCTAATTGATTACAACGGGATCTTCAGCCAGAGGTGTCACATCACCCTGGCTGAGTCACCTTTCCTGAAAAGTCCATGGCTTGTTATTTAGTTATAGATTTTCTTTTCTTATAAGGATGTCTCTAGTAGGGAGAAGACATATTTGACTGCACTAACCAGTTCTGCATCAATCTTTCCAAAAAAAAAGGAATTGGAGCTGAATGATCCTTTGCAGCTATCTACAAAATCAGTCTTTCCCATCAATTTTCTTTTATTTGATCCTTAGGTTTGAAGATCGGATTCAACATATTTTGTAAAAAAATAAAAAAAATCCTCAGAAAGCATTTTTTATTTTTTTTCTCTTCAACTGCTTTTCCTCACACTAGCCTTCCTGACAAAGATTTGATCTCTCTCCCTCTCTAGGTCCCTCATCTCTGAAGGCGGATTTTTAATTAAAGAGTTAGTTTGGTTCGGATCATTTATTATTATTTGTTTAAATGTTATTGTTTGCACTTTGAATTGATTGCCCTTGTACAATCTGATCATTTGCTGTGGCACTGAGTGAATTTCTTCTGCTATTGCCTCAGGACAGTGCTGCAAACAGTGTTGCATTTGATAGATTGTCATGATAAAAAAATTTACAACAAAGGAATAATTAATTTTTCTTAAAGCTCAGCGGCATCAAGATCAGATAATGCCTCCCTTTTTCCCATTTCCAAATCCCATTTGCTTAGAAAATATGTTTCTATTTATTTGGACTAATATGAAAAGCACATTGTCATACAGACTCAAAAGAACAAATGTGTCTTTGTCACAAGTATTTCTTTGTAGCTACCCTTGTAGCAATTAAAAACAGGCTTAAACCAAGTGGCACTATTTTAGTCCCAGTGCAATTTTCTTGTTTCTGCAAGAAATACCTCTTACTGTTCAGTTTAAAGTAAATTGACATTTCCAGCCATTCTTTGTTGTACATTTCTTTTGTTTCATGTTTTATTTTTACAAAGTGTTTTCATTGAGTTTTAGAAGCAAGAAATTTCTTTTTTTTTCTTTTGTACTACATCCAGTTTTGTTCATGCTATTGTTTCAGTTCTGTAGAACAGTAAAAAGAAGATAGAAATATTCCATTCTCAGCTGAAAGGAGATCAGCAGTAATGTCCAGGAACAGAAATACTTGAGAATCAGTAGAGAACTTTTCTGTACTCAGACCAAAATAGCCAGTGACAATAACTTCCTATACCTCTAATGATTGTGCGTGGCTCTTATTTCTGCAGTGTTCTTTTGAACCTTGGTGTGCATTTAAGCCCCCTCCTTGAGAGCTTTTAGCACATCGTGATCTTCTGTGGTTTATACAGAACTTCCTCAGCTCATGAAATGATTTTGGATGAAAATCTGCTCCCTTCTGCCAAAAGCCTTCTATTCTAATATCAAATAGGACAAAACTTCCCTATCCATTTTCTACATAGTCATTGCTGTTCCATTACCTAATGGATATCATCAAAAGAGCTGTAGAGCTGCTTGTTACCACAACAATATCACAGAAATATAGATTTTCAGAGACAAAAGAAATAGCAAGTGAGTCACTTCTTGGCCACACTATATTATGGTGTTGTGCACAACAGCTTATTTCCTGTTGCTTTATCTAGTCTGCTTTTAGGCATCAAGCATTGCTATTTCCCTGGGGAGATCATTCCACAGTCTATTACATTTCATTGTTAGCAAGCTTTTGCCTCGTGTGCAGTTCAAATGTTCTTACACTGGATCATCCCAGATCACTCCCTGCACCAAGTTAAATTTTAAAGTCAATGAATTCCAGGTCCCTTAGGGGATTTTTAATAGCCTGTGTGGTTTGAGGATTGGGAGTTTTTCCTTTTGCTTGTTTGTTTGGGGGGGGCGTTTGTTTGTTTTAAGACAATGGAAGAAAGCAGAAATGCCATTCAGTTTTAAACTTACATATGCAGATTGTTTTGAATAGTCACTAAATTACTAGGTCAAAATTCAGATATAGAAGAAGCCAAATGTTACAAATTTTAGTTAATTCTTTACTTTTAGTTAATGGTTTTGTTAGCAAGTCAGGTTTTAGTTTTGCTTTCTCAAATGTTGTTTAAATGCTTTCTTCCCTGAAACACTGGCTCTGGATTTTGTTTGAAGTTACTTTTGTTTGCTTAAGGTGAACAGTTTAGATATCTTCTCAGT
This sequence comes from Bombycilla garrulus, assembly GCA_013400315.1. Lineage (NCBI taxonomy): Eukaryota > Metazoa > Chordata > Aves > Passeriformes > Bombycillidae > Bombycilla > Bombycilla garrulus. The sequence continues at coordinate 509,319 of VXBU01017588.1, read as the reverse complement.
TTAGAACACTTAATCACCTGTATATATTCACTAAGTCTGAATCTTCATCACAGTGATTTTTAGGTTGTCCTAAGTATTAATTTTGTGCACTGAAATCAGACAGTTTTGCCACCAGATCTGCCAGAGACACGTGCTCAGCATTTCCTAGAGCTTCCACATAGCACAGGACTTCACAGTGAGTCTTCACAGACCTTCTTCAGTTCCTTTGTGCCACTTGGTGCTGCAATTCACTTCAAATCAATTTCTTTTGCCACCTTGTCTTACAACTCCTTTGGTAGTCCCTTCTAAGCAATTTATATTTATTTTTTTCTAAAACTGAACAACTTTCATATCTTGGCTCTGAAAAGACTCTGTTTACTGCTGAAACCTTCACTTGATCTTGATGTTTGTTGTCTGACATACCATGGTAAATAACACACTACATGAGACTGCAGCACCTACAGAAAATTTTAAAAGAGAACGTGAAGGTCTGGAAAGGATTGAGCAAGGAATGATTTTCTCAGACAGTTTATAGATCTCTCTTATACCTGGATGCTTGAATGAGGAGAGACAAGATTTTAGAATATCTGGCTATCCAAAGGTATGTTTGGCTCTTTTTAGCCAAAGGGTTCTCTATAATTGTGACAAGGGGCATTGACAATTGCCTTCAACTGGGATCTTCCTCTTGGGACTTTTTCTCGTGCAAACCACCCAGATTGATTGTGCTGTCTTTGTGTTACAAGCTAGGCATGAGTTTTGCAGTATTTTGGTATCCTCTTTGGACACTCCAAGAAAACATTAAATATGACTGAACATAGCTGATGCTACTCTCATCAAATTATTTCTAAAATTTGATACAGTCGATGTTTATTTTAAGGGAGGTTTATGAATGCACAGTTCAGATTAAAAGCTATTATCAACAAGAAATGAAATAATCAACATTAGAATCCCACCCGTATATTATTTTTGAATGTTAAATTGCATATCCATATATGAGGATAAAGTCGAGTAATTCTCTTCCTCTCTTGCGTATTACAGCACTACATAGCAGCAAAGTGCATTGCTGCCTTATTTCTCCAGGGAGCATAAAGATAATTGATGAATGACTCCTTCAGCAGCTTTGCCCATGCTAAAACAAAGCCAGAAGAAGCAAGCCCTAATTCCTGCTGCCACCCCAGCTTCTGGGGCGTTGCTAGGGCCAGGGAGAAATCACTGCAGGGACAGCTCTGATTGGTTGGACCAGACCAGCTAGTGCTGTTTCCTCTTGTATCCAAAATATTTCCAGGACGAGGCTGTAATTTTCAGGCACAGATAATTGCCTGGACCTTAACTAATAGCCAACAGCAGCTGAAATCACACTGCTATCTGGCAATTACCTCTACATGTGTTAAGTCCGTGAAGTCCAGCAGACTTTTGACCTTTTGTACCACTGTGTTCTGGAGTAGTTTCTTTGGGAAGGCTGAGGAATACAAACCACAAAAAGGTAAAACCTTTCTGATGCCCTGAAGTTACAATAAAAAGAAAGTGAAACCATTCTAAAAGTCATTAATGAAGTGATACAGTAATTAAATTCTAATTAACCAAAGAGACAGTTATTCTTACTTTTGAGTGCATATGTATAAATTTTGCTGTCGCTCCTAGTGAAAAACATTTCAGTAATGCCACTTCCATACCACATTTTATAAAATATTATTGGCAAAAAATTTGAGGGGGGCTCCTGGGGGAAAATGGCAATTGGTGTCTGAGACAGTGACACTAAAATGGTTCAAAAGGAATCTGATAATACAGAGCTAATTTCAGCATTTAATAGTATTCAAAATTTTTGCCCATTAAATCATGCTCATACTTTCCAACTGTGATACAGCTGAGATTCAGGGTGGTTGGAGAATTAGACCGTCCTGTGTGAGCTCCTGCACCTGACATTGGGAGTGAGACCTCCACACGGTAGTTTGGGATTGCAGTAGAGCTGCCCCTTTATTAGACGTGATAATTTGCATCACAAGGAAACTCTGGTGAAATTTACAACAGTCCTTTGAAATGCCAAAAGATGGGAGTGAGAGATTGTTTTTAGGCTGGAATGTCTCATAAGAAACTTCCTAGGACACAATTTCTGAAGAGGAAGACAAAGCAAAGAGGCAAACAAAAAGACGATTTATTCCTTCCAGAGCCTGTCAATTTACTAAGACTTATTCCTTGTACAGTTATAAAGACAACATGAGAGAACTGATATTTTGACTTCTTCTAAAACTGTGTAACAAATGAGGGATTCTCTTGTTTTTAGGCAATCTGCCTAATCCTGATGAAAATTGAGATTGGCCAAGTTATGATCAAAATATACCATACCAAAATTTGCATCTCTGAAAGGGTTTACTGCAAAAAGAATGAAAAGTAATGACTTAATATTAGTTTATTTTCAAAACCCCTCACATATCACTTTGTGCTTAATCTTTTCTTTAATTACGCATTACACATTTAAGATTTAGGGCAAGTTATTGAAAATCAATAAGGTTATAAATGTAGAATTGGTAATTATCGCTTGACTTTTGCAATATCTTATTTGCATAATTCATTTACTGGGAACTTGCATTTTAATTAACCTAGAATGAGTGCTTCAGTGAAATTGTAATTTACTGTAATAAATTGAAAAAGTTGTCAAATCTTGCACTTAGTCATGCAACTGTGAATTTCATTGTCTATTCAGAAAGATTAAGAATTGTGCAATTAAGAAGATGAATTTAATTCATGATTCCCCATGTATTATATAAAACTGTTTTTTCCTGGTAAATTGCATTTAAAACATGGTAATGATCAGAAACACTGACAAATTAATAAATTTTGCTGACCATATTTTCCTCTACAGTAGTCTAGAGAAAGATGTCATAAAATAGAATTACAAGGAAAAAGTTGACAAAGAGGTAATCACTATAACACCTCCCCATATGCTCCAAGCTGACTATGAAAAGATAAACATAGGTAATAGAATCTTGTCTTTCTGCTGGTTAAATTGTGAATATGAAGTGTTTTCTTCTTTTTATTAGGTAAACAAAAAGATTAAGCCAGCCTAGGAAGATAACTGTGGTAAACTCCATATCAAGATCTTCCAAAACTCTGTAATGATTATATGGAGTTATTCAACAAAACTGCACTTAGTTCTTAAAGTAAGAAGAAATGTAAGTTTGATTTTTACTGACTTGCTTATGCTGTAGCAATTTATATATAAAATCAAAAATGCAAAATTCCCTTTCTCAGATGTCTCCTGCTGACAGTCATCCAAATATTAGTGAATTTCCCCCAAATGTTAATTTGATACCAATATCCATATTCTTGGAAAGGATTCCTTAATAGTTTTTCCCCCAAATTTGCATTATAGCTGTTCCAAATACATTTTTAGTGTTCATCTAAACTGGTTGGAAAACACCAAAAAGGGTATGTTATTGCATTATTGTTATTTGTGCTCTGACATAATTAGTCCTTTCTGAAAACCCATAAAAACACAATTGCTTTTAAAATGGTAATCATGGTAGAAGTGTGTCATTTCACTAATAGCATTCCAGAGATTCTTAATATATCGACATATATATATATAGGTAAAATTAATCTAAAGAAAGCAGTAGCTTTGTAACCCATAAGATACGAGGTTTTTGTCACTGACACAAAAAGGACAAGAAAATACCATCTTATGTCATTGTCAGGGGGTGGGGGAAGGGACTCTCTCTCCGTTATGGGAAGAAAGTTGTTTTTTTCTTCCAGTCAGCAGAAGGTGGCTGTGGTTGGGTCAGTCAGGCTCTGCAATAAGCATTTTCGCATGCAGATAATTCTCTCTTTTTGTGTACTTTTCAAATCAATATTGCTGTTGTCAGTGTTCATTTTCTTATCTCATTGCTGTTTCTAGAAAATTGTTCTCATCTCAAGCTGTAATTTTCACCCTTTTGGGCCTTCAGTTCTCAACTCCATTGCCAGAAGAGGGAGAGGAAGTAAGGGGAACTTGTGAGCATTTGGTTTGGGAGAGTCTTGTGTGGAGCAGGAGAAGGGATAACTACATTTGGGATTGTCTCACCTAAACCCTGACACCATCTATTTCAACCTATTTCCAGTGTAGTGGCTGAGATTTAGTCAGAACATATAATTATATTTTTCAAGGCACTTCTATGTCAGTATATATGCCACAATATGTAATGCAATTTGTCTGCTCACTCTTTATGCAGCATGCTGTCTGGCACCACAGCCCCTCTAGACAGAAGGTGCTGACAAATTAAAGAAGAAAGCAACAAGCATTGGATCTTCTGTTTATATTGCTTTTCTAAGAAAAACAGGAGAGACAATTCAACAGAGATTTGGTTGCCCTTGTGCGAACATAGCTCCTGACCTGAGGGGTAAACTGGAATTTCACAGCTTTAGCATCCCAATGAATTTAAATACAGCAATATCCTAAAAAGATAAATTTTCCAGAACATATCTACTCATGTTTTCTGTTCAGGAGCATGTCAATGTCATTGTTTTATAAGCAGACATGGTGCTAATGTCATTTTAACCTAGCAAATTTTAGGTAGAATTTTCAGAATGGAAAAAAAATGTAAGCGTTTCCTTATTGGTTTTTCTTCCTATCATCAAGAAAATGTTGCTTGAAGCATCAGAGCTAAGAGAGTTCTTAATGTCAAGCTGGCTTTCTATGGGACTGTATATTAGACTGGCACAGATTGTGCTGAGGGTGGGGGAGAATATTACATTTTTATGCAGTAAGCATCATAAAGTTCTATTTCCTTCTACCGTACCAGATTTTAACAAAACTCTATAGTGCATGAAAGTGTCATTAACTTCCTGTCTCCAGACTTAAATCCTTATGCTGCAAATGGAAATGCTAACTAAATTTATTTTCCCAATGAGATGCAGCGACTAAAATGCACTTGATATATTTACTGACCTCAATATTAGCCTTGATTATCTGAGGTGAAAAATAGGAACAATATAGACAAATAAAAGTATTGTTAGGTAATATTTTTGCTTTGGAAAAAACCCTCATATCTGTTCCAAGATTCAGGCTTCTGCAATGAACTGCTCACCAATACCTGAACAAGTTAATTGAAAACTGCCTTTGATATCTCTGTGATTGCTGCTGGGAGGGGAAGGGCGGCACACGCTTGGCAAATCTACATAACTTAAAAATTAGAAAAGGGGCTAATGTAGATCAAAACTGGGGCTCAGACACATACCCACAGTTGGTATCACACAACAATTCAAACTCTCCATGCTCAGGTACAGTAATTGTGCATGGACTGCCCCCAGATTCCTAAATGTTAAAAACCACATGGCTTAAATTCCTGCCCAGTGAAAAGATTAAGCTATGGCAGTACTTATATGTGTGTACAAAGCCCTCTGGGTTAATGAACAAAGGACTATTGCTCAGGGTATCACATTGTGACTGCACTGGAGCCTCCCATGTTGCACTTTCACATACAGTAAAAAAGAGCTTAAACATTTAGCCTATTTTTTTCAGCAAAAGCTAGAAAAGAAAACTGTGCTGTATAAGCACATAATCTGTTTTCCTAATGGGCCTCGTGGCATCTCTTGTAATGGAGATAGTAAATTCTCAGTACCAGTTCAGCCCCTTGCACCTCTGAGAATCATGAAAGAGAACATATTCGCATGAGAAGACCATCCATTTCTAGCAGTTCTGCAGGATTCCTTCAGATGACACCTTTTGATAACATAGGCTGAATAGGAATCATTGTAGTGATGAAAGGGGTGTCTCCAGTGCATTCTCTAACAATGTCATTTCTCTTAACATATGACTTCATATTTGTATTTTAATTTGAGTGAAACTAGATATCTCATTTCTTTTGACGTTTTCTACAGCAAGAACCACTTCTATTGTCTGTGTAACGTCTCTTTCTTAACTTCTTCCTACTCATTTTTTAAAGGGTCAATATTTTTATTATATTACTGTTCCTCAGTTTCCTGTTACTTTACACTGATCAGTCTGTAAAATGGAATTTCAGAAAAAGGGGAACTCATTGTTCTTCTGTTTTAAAACAGCACTCTGTTTGTAGAACTGCTCTGCTATCTATCTGTATACAGCTGTTACCTTTTGGCTACGCTCAGTGATTGCTGTATTGAAGCAATGGAAATTTCTATCTTAACTGACCATGCTTTTAGTAAAAGAAACTTAAATATATGAACATAAAGTATTTTACAGTTTTAGCAGCTATATATGTTTACATAGGAAATATGAAAAATTATTGAGAATAAAAATATTCACAATATTCAGATGTCTGCTGTATCAGAAGAAAAATGTCCAGATAAACATGATGGAAATAAAAATTGAACAAAGAGTTTTCTCCACTATGTATTGTGATTGGGACCCCACAGTGTGAACAATTCTTCTAGCAGAACTTTTCCAAATTAGTCGAATTTTGCCTCAATAGTGTTACTAGTGCTGGTTATTACAGCTGTGATAAACAGATCAATTTGAACTAATAGCACAAGAACCGTTTCAGATGGAAAATTTTTGTGCTTTCCAGATATATGCCTAAGTGCACATATTGCATAAGCAAAAAATGAAATCGAAAAGCTAAATCTTCTGAACCATTACCTTACTTTGGAGTGAAATCAATTTCTTTAACCTGTGAAAGCAAAATTAATTACCACATGAAAGCCTCTAAGCACATGTTTGCAAAATCTAGTAAAGAGTTCATGCAAAAAATGCTTATTTTCTGAGTGACACTCTTCTTCCCCTTGGTATCTTGAATACCAAGAACCTGATAGCAGCCTGGTAGAGCTCAGGATTACAAACTTATGGTAGGAATTAAAACTGAGAAAGGTTCATAATAATTAAATTAATGAGTCCTTGTTTGGTGGTAAAACTTCTTGTCAGCAGTGGAATGAGATAGACCACACCTGGATTTTAGGGGTTTTTTGTGTTACTACACCACAGCCAAAAAGCTTCCCATGAGGCTGAGCAAGTCAGAAACTTGCATGTAATAACATGAGTTATTTGGGGAATAGAAAGGAAATTGGAAAAAAAAAAAACCAAAACAAAAAAACCAAAAATGCCTAAAATGTAACTCCATAGTTACCAAACTTATGTAAAATCTCCTAAAAGTACAGGAACTGTTCTGTACATTAGAAGTCAGGGTTTTGCTTGCAGCCAAGTCCTGCACATCTATCAAAAAGTAAAGTCAGTTTGGAACACCAAATCTGGGATACTTTTTGGCAAAAAATTAGCTGACTTATTGGATGAATTATTAATTTTTATTAGAAAGAGATTGCTTGTTTAAATGGTTTAATGTCTAAATATCCAGCTTCAATTGCTTCCTAAAATGAGCAGATATCTTCTTGGAAAGAAGATTTCTTATTGGAAAGACTTGGTATATTTTGGTTTGCAAATATAGCATTTAAGAATTTGGATTATTGTCTATATTTGCTTCTTTAATGAACTTTTATTTATATGAAGAACAATGAATGACAATATTTATTACTATTCAGCTGATTTTTCTGTTTTCAGGGCTTCAGTTCTTTCAACAATGTTAGTGGTAGTCTGACACCTCAAAATCTCAGAATGGGAGGAATCTTGGGCAGCGTTGATGCTGAAGCTGTAAGGCTGATCTGTGTGGTCTCTCCTCCCCTCCCTGCCTCATCACAGTCACTGTTAATGTATCCAGTGTATTATTTCCTGTTCCAGAGAGAGGCCAAAAGATGGCTTGGCCTAGAGCGTACTTTGGAGAAGTTTCTGAACTTCTAAAATTTCTTCCACCGTTGCAGGAGCTCTTGAAAATCCACAGTAAAACCAAAAACATTGCTAAATATTCCAGAAATTCATGTCAAAACAAGAAGGCCCGTGATTTGTACACATGCTGTATTTGATGTTTTTAATTACAACAATTTAGGGAAGATTTCACTTGAATAAGGAAGGTGTTTAATAAGATTTATTATCTCCAAAGAGCAGTACCTTATTGGCAAGGTAATTATTTTAAATTTTAACTAATAACCTTGCAGATACCTTTCATTAATTTCTGCTACCTTGAATCATGCCCAGGATAAACAGCAAGAAATTAAATCAGGCTAAGTATTATATGTAGTAAATTCTTCAGATATAATCCTTGGTACACATGAATCCATTGCATTCCATAATTTTAAAATGCACTATTTTAGGCTATTATCTTAGGAATAAAAAGCTACATTTATGAGCAACTGAATCATCTGAACACCACCAGAGGAATTAACTTAGTTAATCTACAGCTGCCTCTTTGTAAAATATCAACTGCTGTGAACAAAGAGTAATTAATAAGAGCTTTCTATTTCAAATGTCTATGCAATGTGTGAGAATGGAATATTTATAGAGTTTTAATATGTGTTAAATAAGAAGTCATTAGGAAGAAATTTAATTTTGGAGAGCATCTTCGCCTATATTCTTTAGCACATAAATGCTGTAACAAGTTGAGGGGCAGTTCCTTGCAAGTAAGGGAAACATCCTCTGTGTTCTAATCGCTTTTAAGAACTCACAGCGGTACAACTTTTTCCATTATGTGAAAATTATAGTGGTGGGTAGTTTTCATGCACAGCGCATTCAACATAGATATTTAAAATGGCACTTTGACCCAATTTGGGCCTCCTATGCATATTTGGAAGGAAAACATGCAAACCAGTCACTACATAATGCAGACCAGCCTATGTGCTCTCATACTCAAGCTTCCTGAAGAGCCTGCTCAGCGAGTTTCTGGTAGTGAAGGATCTGGACTTTACAAGGTATGAAAGGTCAAGGTGTGAAAGCCACGACCTTTCTCACACAGAGTGAAGGACTTACTGGTGCTTTTGCAAGAGTGAATCAGGAGAGAAACTGAATTAAAAAACCTCTTACTTTTGTCCCACAACAATTTTTCAAGAAATTAAATGTTAATGATATGGCAAAATGTTCCTCCTAAATATATGTTCTATGTCAGCCAGTCTATTAAAAAATCTCCCTCCACACAGTTTCACCCTTGCTACAATTTAGAGAAAACATAGAGGTCTACTTACACAGTAACTTTGTAAAGCATCAGCTGACAAAATGAAAAAGTTACATTGCAAAGTTCTTAAGTTTAGGGTTAAAAGTACGTTGTTAAACACCTCAAAGTACCATGGCTTGCTGTTTCTTAGCTTCATATTAATTTTTGTTTGAGAGTTACCAGGAGAACAGAGAACTGAGTTCTTTCAGCAACCATTATGAGTAATGCCTCATTTTCTGACCCTTGAGCAAAAGGCAAGGGGCAAGGTATAGAAGTGAGTTTCTTTGGACAGTCGAAATCCCATCTTAAGGCAGGATATCATTATGTCTATGAAGAACAGACATAATGATAAAGCAACCAAAGGAAAATGAGTGTAGGCATCATCTCTCCTTGCCTCACCTAGAGGAGCACTGACAGAATGTGCAGAACGAGAAAAGTTGCATTTTAATACTCAGAAAATGTACTGTCAGCCAGGTCACAATTCTGCCTTTAATTAGACGAAATGCCTTTAATTGAAAGGCACCTGCACATAGGTTAGCGTGCACATGTAGCCTTCTCAGTTCCCAGCAGGTAATCTATTCTGTGAAAAGTACATTTCAGTTAGAAAGAAAAGGCCCTACAATGCATCTATTGTGAAGTGTAGCTAATGTGGCATTCATGTACAATCATAAACAGCTTTAAAAGCACAGTGATTCTGTTTATTTTCATTTGAACATACAGTTATTTCTTGAAATAACTGGGAAACAGCAATCAAGAGAAAGCAGTTGATTAGCAATTTAAAGGAAAGCAAAATGGAAACATTTTTCATATACTTTCAAGATTTATTCTAAGTGCCTCCAGTTAAAACAGTCTTGCTTAGAGTAGCAGGCTGCAGTGATTCACTGACATATTAATATGCATTGCTGAGTACAAGCAAAATCTATATTCAGTTACATAAGATTTCAGTGTTTTACTGTTGATGGCCTTTTCTTTGAACATAAGCTTTTTGTTGCACATGACATCATAGCCCATTAAAACATGAAACTTCTTGGACTGATGTCAATGACACATCCCCAAGGTCAATGAAATTATTCAAACTTGAAGTCAGAAGGAAAGCACTCAAGAGCTTGAGGTATTTTGAGGACTTGGACCATAGCATCTTCTCTGACTGATTAATTACTTTCCAGATTGCAGCTTCTCGTTTCGAACATTAAGAATTTTCATTTCAAACAATTCTCTTGTATGTGGTGGGTGCGTGTATTTATATATATTTACGCCCATATTAGAGTAGACTGAAAAGGAAATACGTAAAAATGGAGTCATTTACAGGCCTCTGTCATAAGAAATTTCTGTGTGGCCATCGCAGAGTCTGATTCTATTTTTTGAACAAATAGCAATTTTTGCAAATTATTATTCTTTAAATCTAGAAATTCTATATTATTTATAGAGGCTCTTATAAGTAGGAAGATACTTCAAAATATATTTATTTTTTTTAAAAATTGATTTTATTTTTGAAAATAATGGTTATTTTTAGGTGCAACCTCTAGTCAAACTATCTTCAGATGTGTGCCAATCAGCTCTCCTGAGCCTCTTCAATATCTGGGTTGTCTTTTCCTAAAATCTGGTGTGTATTGCAAAAAGTGACACAGAAGATGATTTAGGAAGCACCGTTTTCAAATCATAACAGATAATTGCACTCTGAGGATAGTGTGATATTTTCCATTTCATGAATGATATATGAAACTAAGGCTTTGCTATGTTTCTTGATTAAATAGTTTTCAGAGTAAATTGAAGATGTCTCAGTACACTGTCTCAGATAAATATCTTTTTACTATCCATATTTTATGTTGATAAATGCCTTTAAAATTATTCCTTGGAAAGCACTTCATTTCTATCCTAATTGTAGCCATCTTTCTCTTTTGGAAAGGATTACCATAGTTGGTCAGAGGATCCTCATATACAGATGTTATATCAGCTAGAATCTAGGTCCTTCTTATGCTCGTAAATATTTGTATTTCATAAAATATAAAAACAGTTCCACTGTGCTTTCACACTTGGAGATGGCAGGATAGTTGAAGCTTCACTGTGTGGGTCTGTATGAACCTAATGTGCCTTCTATCAGTCGAGATGATAAGGTTGAATTACCTGTCCAGCATCATGGTAGATGATGAAGAAATTAGTGCCAGAATTAAGCATCAAAGACATAAATATTATAATGGTGTATGCCACCAGCTGTATCAAGGAAGAAGGAGAAAAAAACCAAACAACCCAAAACTACCCCCCTCAAACAAACAATCCCCTCAAAATCTTCAGTGAAATTATAAGTAGTTATTCAGTGTATTTATGTAAGAATTGTTTACAATAGAAGAGAAGGGCATCAAAACAAATTGTGTCAATTACTAAAGCTCACATTCCTGAGGGTTGTTATGTAAGGTTAGAAACACACATCTCCCTTTCTAAAATGAAATAAATACTGAAACAAAAAACAATGGTATTTATTAGAACTAATCAACATGTTTAGAGTCTGGCTTGTGACAGATATTGGCATTCCCAGTTTTCTTAAAAGACATATAAATAACTGGTCATATTCTCTCTGATCAAAATGAAGTCATGACAAAACTGATAGTGTCTGATACTGGCACCGAGATCTGATCCCGAGTGACCAGCTGTAAAACTGTCTGTTTCTCTGTCACATTTTGTGTATTGTAGACTATGAAGGAACTGGAGGAAGGTCATCTTGTCAGACAGGTAGCATTAAGGCTTTATGCTACAAAAGTGAGATATTGCACAAGAAAAGCTTAAAATTGAAAGTGACAAAAATATGATTCCACTGAAGTTGTTTATGTGCTTATAGCAGCAAAGAGGTATCAAAACTTACTCACCCTTCCTCCACTCTAGAGGAGCGATCATAATTTTTGCTGACACATCCTGTTATTGGCATAACTTCTTGTACTGATGTAAAGGTCGTTTTTTTGAGAGGATATATTTATGTTCAAGACAAAGAAGGAACCCTAGAAAAGGGTACGCAGATGGTTTCACTCAATGGAATCTAATGTGGGCTTAAAGCATCTGTTCTGAGAAAACAACTGCTGAAGAGAATGGGATTATATGGGATTTGGCCTGCTGCCATAGGTGGCACACTGATTTAGGTTGCTGAAAAATATAAATGTGATATCTTTGTAACGCTAAGGATGCCTCTGGAAACTACAGTCAGTGCAATCTTTTGTGAGAAATTCCTGAAAAATCTGTAATTTAGGGAGCCAAAGTCTCCACACACATATATTGATTTTTTTTTCCATTTTATAATTTTGTCTGATAACGTTTTAAGCCTGGATTTGGTCCACATTTTAAAGACACCAAGTAGTGTGCTTTAGCTTGTGACTTTTTCTGTCCATAGCGCTGATTTCAGGCAACATTCAGTTCAGTAATTTGGCCTGTCACTGTTGAACATATGAGGGCCCAGAATTAGGGAGTCAGCATCCTTTCAGGAAATTGGTCAGCCTAGCTTGAAATGGGGATTTCAGGTCACATTTACATTTATGGGATGAGCAAGAGCAGTAGAAGATGTAGACAGTGAAAAGGATTGGACTGGATGCCTTTGCTTACACAGCAGCAGTGTGAGATGGAGTGGAAGGAAGTGCTCCCCTGACCATTCTGGCCCACAGGATGACATTAGGTGGGCCCCTGGTATATCTTTGGCTTGCTCTGTTCTGAGAAAACAATTTGCTTGCTCTGCAATGTAAACCAAAATATGGTAAGTGGGAGATCTGCTTCAAAAATTCATTCCTGATCTGAACTAACAGTGATGTAAATGCATTCTCAGAGCACAGAACTGGCATTCAGTATTGGAGGGGTGGTATACCTTAAAGCAACCAGAACTACTTTCTTCTCATCTCCAAATCATACTATTGACTTCTCTGTCACAGTGGCCAGGGTATCTGGAGCACAGAAAAAAGAGCTGTGACCTATTTTCCCTACTGTTGATGCCCCATTCATGTCCAATTGATCACAGTTCAACCAGCCTGGTTTAAAGTTTTGACATAAAAAGAAATTAAATCCTTTACTTTCTCAGTGTTCCATGAGGAGTAGTTTCAAGTACTGTGGGTATTTGATGACTGCAAGTCAAAAAATCTAGTATTTAGGACCCTTTTAGTCAATGTAAATATGTAATAGCTTTCAGGAGTAACTCAGGTGACTTAGATTGAAAGCCTAATGAGTAACCTTTGTATTTTTTTAATGACTATTAGTACATGAACCCTAAGTTGTAACAATAACATAAATGTAAAGTAAAGATTTTAAACCCTCTTTTGCAAATACAGACAGGCTTCTGACTGCTAACATTGCTGCTAACAGGTCAAAGGATAAAACTCAATTTTGAGACTGAGAAATAATAAATGTTGAAAAAAGTAAGTAGGAATATCAAGTTCTAATAGTCCTTATGATTTTAAACAGAATAAGAGGTACAAAGCCAAGTTTGATTCGTGGGCTGGTAGGATTTTTCTAGTGTATCTGTTCACCTTGTTCTGGCCCTCAGCTGTACAGACACCTTATTATCTTCTTTTACGTCAGTACCAAGTTTATATATGGGCCTTTCACTAAATTTTACCACATCCTCTATTTTCGGCCCCACCACATTATTAATTTCTGCATTTTAGTTAAGTCCTAAGGGAAACTTACAAAGAACCAGGAGGACAAATGCTCTGCTGGAATGCACTACTTTTAGAGTAGTGGAATTTTGTTTCTAAACAACTTGGCAGTGAGCTTATTTTCCACCTCACTGATCTTCTTTAATCACTTCTCCCATTTGTGTATCTAGTTTTTTCCCCCTCCTCCTTGTCTTTTTCCCCTTCAGCTTGTGGCAGTGGTACAGAATGCTGATGAGCAAGACTAGTCTGCAGCCAGGTAATAATTTTGGCCACCAAACACTGACTGCACTTCTAAAGGAAATTTTCAGGCAGAACAAACCTCTAAAGTACAGTAAAAGAATTTGATATGCACTCATTGCAGGTGCATCCACTGAAAACTGTTCAGACAAGGCCTTGCTACAGCACTGATTGCACCAAAATGATATCCTATAAGCTTTCTCTATTTTAGCTAGTACTTTTGCCATATCAGCTGCACATTACAGTAATAAAACTGGCTTTAATGGATGTGCAATGGTACATTGGTGATATGCAATGCTGAACAAGGAGCACTATTATAACCATATAATGTAAATCTTTGCATAACTCGTCACTGGGCAAAAATGTTCAGCTGGAGTACATGCATGTAACGCCTGGGAGATCAAGGGACCTCATGAGAGTGGGAGTTCAAACTTAGCAGGATTATGAAGAATTACCCTTAGCAGGCATTTGCTTTTATTAAAAAAACACATGCAAGGGTAAACAATTGAAGAGGCTGGGTCTTGTAATCCTTTTTGCATTTGAAGTATGATTTAGGTGAACAGCTGATTATTCAAGTCTCTAACTACCAACTTCTTCCCTGCAATCAAGTATTTAGAATTGTTATGCTGGTTTCATATTTTCAGTTCGAGTGTGGGTGTGAAGTGAACACAAAATGGACAAGACCCTGTACAAAAACGTAACTCTAAGGGTGAGTGTGCCTCCCCTTGTTTAAGGGACAGGAACTGTTCTTTTATTCTGATTTGAAATTTTGGATCTACAAGAATCATACTGACAAAAATTTGGATGTGTTGTCTGTTCTAAGGTAGTATCTTTTTCTTACGAACATTTGACTAGGTTTTTTGGGAAAAAAAAAAAGAAGGAACTTATGACTTTACAGAACCTCATTAAGTCTGTCATCACTGTTAATTTTCTATTTTCCTAGATATTATTGTTTTGTTTGTGTTCACCACCACAACATGAGAGTTATTTTTTATTAATCATTTCACTTTTTATTTCACATGAAGTAAAAACATAATTTTGTTTCGGTAATGTGTTACAATGGAAAGTCGATAATAAAGAAGAAGATTGCCATTGTGATAAAGCGAGTGCAGAGACAAATTTGACAGAGGTGATCTGTATTTTGCTTTCAACATCCTCACACTAGGAATGAGGCACATAATGATTTGGAACTGGAATGTGCACCCAACAGAGGCTCCTAGCCTTCAGATCTTGCTGCTTGTTGGTTAGATTATTACTTGCAGCAAATACATCAATATTATTCTTTCTTCTTCCCCATCTTTCTAAACAGTTCAGGAGAATGCATTTCAGCTATGGGTCCCTTCTAACTTGAGAGAACCCTTGATTCCATTAACAGATCGTCTCCTTCTAAACCTTAACGTTTCTGTTACTGTTTGCAGTTAAGGAAAGAATGATGACAGTGTGGTGTATACATATAACATATATATAACATATATATTCATGTTAATTCATGTAGTGATGGGGACTCTGGAAGTTTATTTCATGACTTAGAGATGGTCTTGTCCACCAATTTGGACATAAACATGGAACACAGGTAAAATGTATTTATCATTTTTCATCCTAGTGAAATGTTTTTGTTTAAGGAGGATCTGAAAGAAAAGAAATATTTCTCATTTAATATGCTCAGAGCCATAACTGATTTTCTCAGATTAGCAGCCTGTAGTAGCACTACTCTTGAAAAAGAGGTTCTTGTTGTATAATAATAGTGGGCATGGGAAAATATGCCAGCCTTAGAATCATGGGGAAATGCAGATCCACATATGCTACTTTGTACCTCTCTTAGTTACAAACTACTAACTAGGTAAATGAGTGATCTGGGCAGCACAGGATTCTCCAGAAGGAAAGACACATGCAAAGTGTGCTAGGGACACAAACAGGGAACCTTAGCCTGAAGCTGGCTTGCTGAAGGAATTGGACCTAGTCAAGTGACATACACACACAATGAGCTGAATTTAAACTCAGATAAGAATGCTGTGTGGAAGTTTGTTCTATATTTGGCGTTCTGAAATCCAAGAATTGCTGAAAATAACAGCTTGCTGACACAGGGGAAGAAAATATTTGTTAGAGGAACATACGAAAAGAATCTTCATCATTTAAGGTTTTCCTTCCTTCCTTCCTTCCTTCCTTCCTTCGCTTCTTACTTTCATACTCTCCTTTTCTAATTNTTGCTGAAAATAACAGCTTGCTGACACAGGGGAAGAAAATATTTGTTAGAGGAACATACGAAAAGAATCTTCATCATTTAAGGTTTTCCTTCCTTCCTTCCTTCCTTCCACGGCTTTATGTTCTAATACTCTCCATCAGTAAATCTATCTCAAAAACATATTAACACTGTGTTTGAAGCTTCCAACAAACTTAGTAAGTATCAGGAGAATGTCTCCTTCAGTCCAGTGGTGAGTGTGCAGGGACACTCACACTCAGAATGTTCAGCGAATTCTCACGAGCAGGTGTGATGTTTCCAGCTTCTGAGGGGAGATGAAATACCCACCTGGAACTACAGAAATTGCAAGAGCTCCATGTAATTGCATAATGTTATCTACTGCAGTTGATTATTATGGAATAAGTCAAATCTAGTAGCTTTGCAATTCTAACTTAAACATCTGATTCTTGCATTTACTCTCACTTTATAGGTAGAAACTGTTTTACTTTCTTTCACATTCTGCAGCTTCTATACATCAAAAACCTGCTGTGTGACCTGACAGAGAAAGCTGAAGCAGATCTGTCTCCCAGATGCCATCAGAAGTGGCCATTGTCTTGTATCAGATAAAACCTCACAGAGCCTGGCACTGCTGTTGAGAAATTACTGACCTATGAGCAAGTGGGATCCAAGTGCTGGAGTGTTTATTTCTTGCTGCTCTTAGTCAGGCTTGCCCTCTCTAAACTGATATGTTCACATTGCCCCTTGTGTTCTCTCAGGCCACACACAAAGTTCTTTTCCCTAGGCATAATTCAATCAAATAACCCATGTTCCAGCAAGAGCAGACAAAAGCACCCTTCTTCTCTCACCCCTTTGCCACAGCATGCATCTCAGAGTCATCTTATAGTCATTTTATGGACTAGTAAGAGCCTTTTGGTCTTCTGTTGGGTGTGACTTCAGCTTTTGTCACTTGGCTTTATTTTTCATTTGCTGTATTCTTCATAGGAATGTGGATTTGGTGTATTTTAGTACTTCTAACCACAAATGGAATTTTACTTTTCTTAAACCTGATAGTTTTATATGAATTCTTGTTATCAGATTCCTTTCCAAGATCATGTTGTTTTTATCACATTACAAGCTGCTATCTCAACAATCTTTCCAAAATTTCTAATGTTCTTTTGTTGAAGCATTTTGCTGGCTGGCATAATTCCAAAATGGGAAGTTTTAGAGTCATTTTTCATAGCGAATTGTATGCTCTCCCAATGCCTTTCTTTCCTCTGATTTGCTGAGATTTTCTTCTCTTCTAAACCAGTCAACTTGTTTTCATCAGCTAGTCACTTTTAAATATTCCTTAGCCATTTAAATATATCTGCTAAATATAGATGAGGCTAAGTCTGTCACTTATGTCTCTAGATTTGACCAGAATAGTCACAAAACTAGTAGAAAACCTCAAGCATGTGTAAGCTTAGTTCCAGTTCTGGCAGTTATGTTGTGATAGCTAAGTGTGACAGATGACTGATGTACAGTGCTTTATTTGGGATTATTTTGTCTCTGGAGGTGCTTGCCAAAGTTGTGCTGTTAGTGCTGGTTTGGTACAATGTACCAAGTTAGCATGTACTATGCCTCTTTTGCTTTTCTTGTTTCATATTTGATATTGTGAGATATTTCAGATTGAAGTGTTGATGGAATACAGACTATAAAGTCTCCGAGGAGTATAGTAGATAATTTCTGTTATCCTTCACGCCCAAATTCACTGCCAAAATCTCTCTTGTTAGTTCAACAATAAATTTGTGACTTTTTATTTTTGTTGATGGGTAGACTTGGTCACTGGTGATTTTGTACACAGAGTAACAGTGTTTTAGTTTTCTTGAGCACTGCTCTCTAAGCTGACAGGTGAGGATGTGCTATCACAGAACAGGTACAGACAGACTTTCTGGCTAAGCTATTGTCAGACTTCTTTTTCTCAGACCTTCAAAAACTTCTAGTCTATGGCCTGCATATTATCTGTGCTTGGGAAGGAAATGTGTTTTGCTTTCCTGAAAGACCAAATTAATATGCTTCATTTAGTTTTGTATCATCAACATTAAACATAGTTTGCATCTATGCTCCTCAGTATTGCAAAAAAATTCTGGATATAGCTTTTTTGCCTCAGATCTCTATAATGCTTACTTTCTGTCTAGATATAAATGACAGCAGAATATAGCATTCAAATACAGTGTTTTTTTTATAAAATTACATTATTTCTTTCACATTTTTAAGACTCAATCCATTTTCAGTTTGTTATATTACAAATGTTTTGAGATCTCCTGTCCCACAGTGAGTAAATACCTTTTTTTGAGCCCTTTATTTTTTATCCTCTCCTAAGACTCTTCTATAACTGTGAAAGTGTTGCTTCCGCTATCAGTTTGCAGCAGTATTGCAAAGATAAAATGGGGTTGGGCTACTGCCCTCCATGTGTAAGAAAAATTGTTCTCTTGCTTGGTTGCTTTTACATCAGCCTCATTCCCTTGTACTTCATGTACTCATATCTCAGGAAAAAACTCATTCCTTGCTTCATAGATGGTGCACACAGCCAACATCATGTTGTGTTTTCTATCTTGCTCTACTTTTGGTTTGTTGGGAAACAAGAACAAGACCAATCATGAAAACATTGAAACAAAGGTCAATATCACAGGCAAGAAAACACTGGATTTATGTAAAGTTTGACATGCAGACTTCAAACAAGGATTTTGGCCAAGTTAGAAACATCTTCCAAAAAGCATACAACTGATTTGAAGAAAATGACACATCAGACATTTTGCTTTGCACACCTTTAGATCAAATGATATTTCAATCACTGTGCAATAAAGTATGTACCAGCTGACAATAATCCTCTTTTTCTCTACTGTCTTCAGCATACTGTTTGTATTCTACAGAACTCAGCTTGATCCCCAAAGCAAAAATATTTTTTTCCCTCAAGAGCTGATTTTCCAGATGTTCTGGCCCCACAGGAAGACATCCATACCATAGTGATGTTGAAAAAGTTGCTACCATAAATTGCAAAATACTGTGCAGAGAGAGAAGCCTCCCCTCTGCACTCCAGAAATGTCCACAGCACAAATACCCAAGGGCCGAGCATGATTCACTTAACCTGTTAGTGGAGCTGCAGGCATGTACAATACAGCTGCTGAGAGCAGGGATGGATGGTTACATCTCAACTTGAAGGCAAAGAAGTATTTTCAAATTCTTAAATGCACGTGCATTCCTAGTTACCCTCAACTGTCTTTTGGCGTGCACATGTAGGAACCTGCCCCCTGAAGAAATGTATTCTATGTGCAGAAAATGTGCACCTTGTGATTTTCTGTAAAGTGTCCTTGATTTCATGAAGACCTGACCCACACTATGATCTACAAGGTGTGCCACTGACTGGGACTCACAGAGCAGCCTGAATACCTTCTTAATGTTTTGGAATAAAATCTGCCCAAAGTATAGGATAAAACCCCTGAAACATGGGCTGATTGGGCCAAACCTGGTATCTAGGACATTTACATGTGACAGAAAACAAAAAATAACATTCAAAACTATACTCAGAATTTATACTGTTCCCTGATGTACTCACAAGGGAATGAAAAACAAGAGATCTCACTGAGCCAGACAAATCAAATATAATACATGAGTCTCTTTGTCTGAAAAAATATACCTTTTCCTCTATAGCAATTGGAGTTATTCAATTTTTTATTAACAAAGCATTGGCTATAATAGAGGACTACCACCAATATTATTGGTTATGAGGGAATACTTCACTGACTAGTTTTCGAGGTGAAAGTTCCTATGAAGATTTTTTTCTGGAAAGAAGCAGTGAAAATACCTTCCTTTTGTTATTCTTCTGTGGCTTTTATATTTTACAATTTATTTAACCCATCTTCTACTGCTTAAGAAGAGAAAAAATGCCTTCAGGAGTTTATATAAATTGGTAGATGAATGCCCAGCTGAGCTACAAACTTTATGAGTCTTTGAATTTTCTCTTTGTTTTTATACTACAGAAATTTCTTTAAGTTTCCCTCATGATTTCTTTTAGATGGTATGATAAACTTTGGTGTGCAACAGTTCTTTCTGTTTTGTTGAGTTTTTCCCTCACTTGAGCAGTCATCCAGAAATAAAAGCCTTCTACGTAAATAATCAAAATATTCAGTTGATCGCATTCAGAAAGAGCCTCATTCTTCCATGCAGTTATGCAATTATGAAGCATCTTGAATGATTGTCACTTAAAAGGATTGTAACTTTTCCTGGGTTATTAGAAACAGCTGGCAGATACATCAGAGGCCTCAATAGAATTATTACTCTGAAGCAGATGTTAAACAAAATGGGGCAATAACAGCTGTTGCAATTAAAGGCATTGTGGGCACATTTCTGCACATCTCTGGCTCAACATGACAATGATCCAACTAAAGACCACTTAGTAAAATGATATTTTCTTTTGTATATTCAAAAAAATTAATTTCACATTATCAGTGCACAGACCATACTTTTTCTTACAGCTTGTGGTTTTTCTGAGGTAACTCAGACAAAAGAAAGACTTGAATGAGATATCAAGTGCCAGCTGACTTTTTTTTCACTTTAAGTTCTCGTTAAATATCACCCACAAAATCAACTCCTAAGTCTATACACTACCTATTGTTGAGTGCTTTGGAGTGAGGACAGAAGAGTGCTTAAGTAAAACAAGAGGGTCTCTCAGCTCCTCTTGAAGAAGGTTCAGAGGAGGTAGGGTCACACAATTCCCAGCTGCATGGGAATTTTTCCCCATAGTTTACAATTGCTTCCCAATGTGGACATGCCACTACATGACACACTCCAATAAATTCATACAAATTTATTAATCCTTCCTGCAGCATCATGGCAAATGTTTTCTCATTATTCAGCAACATTTAAAATTGATGGAGTCTTGTTACTGAGTCACAGTTAGAAAATGAAGGTAAATCCAGAAGCTCTGCACTCTCATGTAAAAAGGAGAAGCTGAAAAGCAGCTTGACTCAGATTAGCCAACACAGACTCAAAAAATGACTACATATTTTAAGCCACTAAGCAAATGCCTTATGGAAGTCTCCCAGACTGACAAGAATAACAAAAATTGGAGATGAAAGAGGCAGAAATTAGGAAACTCTGATTGATAATTTCACAGCAATGTGCCCTTTCCCCCTAATTACTTAGAAGTCCTTCCCTTGCTGTGACTGAGATTTCAATTCACTTGTGCCCCAAATTCTCCTCAGCTGAATGTATCTCAGAGAGTTGCAGTTTGCAGATATTTAATTTAAAAATATCAATGGTTGTGTCAGTCTACATCAGGTGAAAAAAGGAATTTAGATGCTGAGGGAGGGGTTCAGACCACTTGATTATAGTCAGAGGCATTCTCCTTGAACTGAACACCTTCACGGAGAATGAACCTATGAAAGAAACAACAGTACGTAAGAGACTGTTAGTTGCCAAGACAAATTCTGTATATCCCTTCACTGGATGTAAAGCCCAGTCAAACTTTGAGTGACAGATTTTTTTTCTTCCCCTTTTTTTAATATTTTTTATTTATTTTTTGTTTGGCCTCTGAATCAAGTTGCTGGGAGAAAGTGGGATATGGAACAGAGGGTAAAGAAAGAAGATGGGGGTCAAAATACAAATTACTCTTTTAAATTTAATTTTTCTTTTTCATTGACTAAGGTAGTAGAGAAATGATTGAAGCACTCAAACTTTCTTGCCTCCAGCTCTAGAAACAAAATTTGTTCTCAAATCTCTCAGCCACCAACATGCTGTGGAAAGAAAGGCGTCCAGAAACTGGAAAGAAACAGGTTTGGGATATATTTTGAGAAGCTGGATATAATTTAATTCATAGAGAATTAGATTAGAGAGAATTAGAATAGAGAGAAGTCAGCAGAGATTGCTCTAAGTGTTGCAGTGACAGCAGCAAGGAAACATTTAAAGTAACTGTGGAAAAATCATTTTGTGACTGAGGAAGGTCACTGACAGCCTGGAAACAGGCTAAGTTTTCACCCACCTTTAAGAAATAAAAGAAGGAAGACAAAGGTAACCAAACATGGGTTGGTCAACATCTTTAGAGTCCCTAGGAAGATCATAAAGTCCTTTCTCTGAGAATATATTCACAGCCACATGAGGAAAAGAAGGCTACTGGGAATGGCTAGTACACCTCTAAAAGAGCAGCTCATGGCTGTCCAAGCTGATAAATTCAGTGGGCTTTCTACATATTTCCTCTGTAGCACACTTCAAGGAGCTGCAGAAAGTGGGCTTTAGTGAAAAATTGGAAGTTAAGGTCACTGTTGTGCAGCTCCATAGCTCTTTGCTCAACTCCCAGAAACCCCCACTGTGGAAACTCTTTGGCTGATGTCTCCATTCAGACCAAGTACTCTCTGCCCTTGTGCCTGAGGGCTGATGTGACTGTTTCAGACAGCTATTCTTTGGAGATAGTGGGGTTAGCCCGCTTAAACGGCTGTATTAGTCTATCTGATGCCAGGCAAGGAGTAAACAGTGGAGGGAGGATTAGTGTGCATCTCTGGTAGCCTGAAGGCATTCTGCCTTTGTTGGACTGGGGCACAGACAACTCTGTGACAAGTGAAAATTGTACATACTAAGCATAAGAGATAGAAACTTCCTGTGTCCTTGATTTTGATACTGAATCTCATTGACCTATGATTTTTCAAATGTGTGGTCAGTTCCTCATAAGTATCCCTCATAAGATAATGTAAAAATTCATCCCTTGTTGAAATGTTAAAACTGACTTTATACATATATTTTTCTTTTCGGTGTATCCCTAATCTTCCAGAAGTATTAGAGCAGATTCCCAACCTTCAGAGGTCAGACAAAAACACTCTTTAGGTTTTGTGGGGATTGTGGAGAAGTTTGTAACAAACTGTTTTGACCATCTCTTTCAGCAGTCTATTTATATTGAAAGAAGTGAACTGACTGAAATATTAAATAATAAATGTGCTTCTGATCTATTGTGCAAGAATGGCTGTGACTTTTTATTTATTTATTTATTGTTACTGTTGAAGGAATGGATAATGAGATCAAGATGATGAGATGAAAAGAGATAATGGGACAAAAATGAGTCAACTTTCATTTTCCTCTTTTCTTCTTCCTCAGGTAATTTTGTGCTCAGTACTAGTGCATGACATTTACTGAAGATGTGCTATTGCTACTGACACGTATTTATTGGTTTTCTTCATTACTTGGACACGAGAGAGGAAAAAAAAAAATTATCTTATGTTAAATCTATAATTCATCCTGTAATCACCCCTGTAAGTTTTGAGGAAAAATTAGGGTTTGGTTTTGGTTTTTTGGTTTTATTTTAATTTTCTAAATAGGAAATGTTCTTACTTTAATCAGCTATTTAAATGCCTTTTACTCTATGAGTAACACTCCTGACTTTGCTGTCACTACATGCACATATAACCCCATGGGCTCTGAATAAAGTATTTTATTTTATTTTATTAGCCTTACCTGATTTTCACCTGCCCTGCACTAACCAGAGTCATCTTGTGGTTACTGTGTGAGGACTGTCACATGCTGGTCCCAAGCAGTGCTCTGGAATGAACAGCCTCAGCCACCAGGCTGCATTGCAAAGGCACCTGGGACACATCGTGTGCCTCGTGCTCTGTGGTTGACCTAATGGTGGCTGTTTCCATTAATCTCATTTATTAAAAAAAAAACAAACCAAAACAAGAAAACCTGACTGTGCAGTTTTTAAGATTTTGTCATTAGAAAAGAGCTTTTCCTGAGTGAAAGCTGGCAACTCCAACCCCACTTCTTTCTGATAACCTTCCAGCGTTACCTGACTGAGTGACAATCCTGCACTATAGTCCTGTGTCAGTGCATCCCCTCACACTGGCACAGCATTACCCAAGGACTGCATCTTCTGTTATCTACTGGTCATGTCAGCAGTTCTTAATGATGGTATGCAATCTTCCTAAGTACATACAAATTGCTGCCATTCAACTAACTTTTTGCTGTTATTGCCAGCTATAAATTGTTTCCCTAGTTCACATAATTCATTACTTGCAGGTCACAACTGTCCAGCAAGAAAGTATATCTGGGTCACGTCTGTCACAGATCATTATATATTAGAGAATACAGATATTTTTAGGAAAAGGAGTTCCCAGTTCAACTGCCATTTGACTCTAAAAATCAGCTTTTACATCCATCACCAGTAATGTGTGCTCAAGCTCTGCCTTGAAACACTTCTCTGTGGGCAATGAATTGCACAGCAGGATAGATACCATCTAAAGGAAAAATAAGTCTATAAATCTACAATTTCATATACATGCCCAGAGCATGAATAAGAAATAGTATTTCCCCAAAAGCTGCTTTCTGCTCTTGCTTTTCCACATAAGATGCATCTGACAATGCTGTTTCCATCTTCATTTCAAGTGAACTGTATGTTCACGAACTATTTCTAACCTCAGAGGAAGAACTCTCATCTTTATCACCAGAACAGTCAAATCTAATTCAAGTTTCACACATTACAGTTTCAGCACCCTGCAGTTCCTGGCAAAGCAGCCTTCTCATATGAGTAGGTACCTTTTCTTTTATACAGTTGTCTTCCCTCCAGATTGCAGTCTTTTTCATGGGAGGGCCAATTACTGACAATTGCAGTACTGTCTTTGGCTATGCTAGCAAACCCTCACAGTAGTAATCTGCCCAGAGAATAGATGCACTTTGGTTTTATACCTACTATCCTCATTGCAAGTCTATCTTACAAAATACATTTATTCTTGCAGATAAATGTCTTTTCTTTCTTTGCAACCTTTGTTATTGGACCCTGGAAAGATCCTCCCTGTTGTTGCTGTGCCAGCACATTACCTTGTTATTTAGAATATACCAATATTCAGAAATGTTGGTGATACCAGAAGCACATTTTTTTAGGACAACAAACGTAAAACAAATTGGGAAATGAGACAAATTGTGTTCCTTGTCAAGATAACACAAATAAATAGGGATGGAAAATAAAAGGCAGCTCTGCTGATGCCACAAGATTTTCTAGGGTTTTTTTATGTTCTTCAAGGTTATTATCAACTGATTTTATAGTTACTAAAACAAATTTATCAGCCTAGCTGCAGTTTTATCAAACATCACAGCTATCTATATGTGTTGATCAGTAATTACCCTGGAAATAATTAAATATTCAATTATATATATTAATATATTCAAAAATAATCTTACAGAGATCTGTCTAGAAAAAGAGATCACTTCCAGATTTATAATTCAAAGTTTGATTTAAATATCACCAAAACATAGATTTGTGTGTCCTTTTTCTTACTTCTATTTCTGAGGCTTATGATGGGCCACAAAGCTGCTCCTGCTCCTACTCCCACAAAACGCTGTGGCATCGTGCACAGCCCTTGACAAACTGTCCTACTGGCAGGAGAAAGAGAAGGTCAGTGTAAACCTCAGACGTTGGAGACACTGCTTTGGCACAAATCCCTGTAGTTATGTAAGCAGGAAGATGTATCTAAAAGTAAATTACTTGCTCTCAAGATTCTTCCAAGGATCATGCAGCTGCTTAATTATTAAGCACTGTGAGTACTCCCACTGATGTCAGTATGGCTATTTATAACAAAGAAATCCAAGAATGTTCATAATTCTTCAGGATAAGGGTTATTATGTTAAAATAACCTTTGGAAAAATAATTTGGGTACAATTTTATTTATTTAGGTGTTCATCTTAAAATATTTTTATAGTTTCTAAGGTGAATATATCCTAAAAATGTAATTTTAACTCTAAATTTCCTCATTTATAACATTTGGGTTTTGGGGTTAGAGGCTCCTTCTAAATGCATTTTGTCTTAAATTATTGATGTGCACTGTCAACCTTAGTTCCATCATCTACTGTGGTATCTTGTCCGCATAATTATGCAAGTTAATGAAACTCAGGAGAAGGTATTATGATGTGCAAAACTAATTTATATGTGTTTTATATGCAGAGAAACATATTGTATGGAGAACTGAAAAGTAATAGCAATTCCTATAGAAACTCAAATGTCTTATTTATAAGAAGGATACGAAAGCAGCGGAATGAGATTAATGTAAAATTCACAACACTTCTTTACAATTTTTAAGATACTGGTTGGAGTATTCAGAGCTGTTATTTTTTATGTCCTATTCTGTGTATTATGTAGATATTTAAGCTTTAAAGACAGGCTCAGTAGCCTATCAGGATAACTAAAGAGCATTATTAAAAATACCTATATTTTAGTTCCTTTTCTGCAAATACATTTTATTTTTATGGTTTCATGGGTGTTTTCTTGAGCAAATACTCTCACTGTTTCCCTTCTGTTTTGATTTTTTTTCCCCACTTAATTGGAAAAAGACCGTTGTCAGCACTTTGAACAATTTCAGCCATTTTGAAAAAGCATACATTTTTTTGAACACACATCTTTCAACCTGATTTGAACTACAGCTTTTATAATTAACAAATTTCTCCAGAAAGTATTTCTAAGGAGTGCCAGTTGTCTTCCACCTGCTCTGCAGTTTGTCAGTAGTTTGATACAGTAATGCCCTGAGCTGGAACACTTCATGGAGTACCCAAAGGACATTCCCATCACGGGCATGGAATAGCTCCAACACACAATCCGCTCCAGGGGATGGGGCAGCCAACACAAACACATCTAAGTGGGACTGGCAAGAAAACTATACCTGTTGCAGACTTTCTCTTGGAAAAATGCCAAACACGAGGCAGAAACATCTAATTTCTACAGGCTATAAGCCACAGCCAGTACTACAACAGCAGAAAATCCCTATTAGACAGCTAGCTATTAATATCTGACAGCCTTTGAAAAGTTGGCTGCTGGTAGGTGGGGGGTTTTTTTGAAGAACAGAAATTAAAAATTATTTCTAAGTGCATTCTACAGATTACAGCTTTCATGTCAGTAACTCATAGAAACTGAGATTGGTGAAGCCTCTCCCAAACAAGGTTCTGAACTTAAAACTGGCCACTGCTTGCACTCTGTAATTCACATGCTGTTATTTAGTATTAAGTGTATGTCTGTAGACCCACTAGTTCAAGGATGATTTTAAACTGTTGTAGTACCATACAATTTATATATATGGAGCACAGCTTTCTTTTTGCAGTCTGACCTCTGAACTAATACAGTGCAGGATGTCTGGGACACATGAAAATGAGGAAAATTTTTTTCTATTAGATGATCAGAGATACCATATAAATTTTGAGGAGGCAGTTAAATCTCCTGTTGCAGACTGAAATATTGAAACTATTTTCAGCAATATTTTCTAGGTTAGTATCTACAAAGAAGCTTTGCTTAGAGAGTGATCAAATCCAAAATCTTCAAGAATAATGTCTGATACAGAATCTACTCCATCTCCAACTTACATTTTTGATAACCAAATCTATTGGGAAATCCAAAAAGAAAATTCAGGGTGTGCCCTACATACATGTCAGGTCTTTTCCTCTGCATGTGTTCAAGATCATTAATAGAGACCAATCCATCTAATGAGCAAATAAAGCTTCATATTCCATTTTTTTTTGTAATTTGCAGTTGAAGATTTTACCTTAAATGTCTGACTTTTTTCCTAGGTTTTCCTGAGCCATGAAATCAACTTGAACTATTTTTACCAGAGCAGAACTGTCTGACCAAGCTGATATCACACCAGACAAATAACAGAATCATAAGAGGCATGAAATTTTCTCTTTTGCTCTTGTAAGGATCTACACTTAAAAGTCCTCCTGTGACACTTTGACACTTCTATACTTGCAGTCAAATCAGTAAGTAGAATATATTCCATTAAGATCAATGCGGACCGTGGATGTAAAATTTGCACAAAAAACCCACAAAACAAACCAAAAACCAAGCACCTTTGTAAATTTTAAATTGATTGAACAAGATGAGAATAAGTACTTAAAGATTTAGCTTAAAATCCCAAACAGTACTTAGGCTTCTCACTTTTACCAACGTGTCATTTCCCATAAGAAATGAAAGTCCAGATATTTTAGAGGAATTTAGGCCTTGATATGAGCTAGAGGCTTGCATTTAAAAAGCATGCAAACTTGGAGGAATGGGGAAAACCTAGAGAGGAGGCTGGACTGAAGGATGCTTGTAGCTGGTTGGGTTTTTTTTGCATATAAGACTGGCTGCTTCTAAAACTTGCTCTGCTGACATTACAGCAAGGCTGAGGTGAAAATGGTGCAGTTGTTCTGAGGAGACTCAGGGCAAAATAACTCAGTTCAGTATCTTATAACTGTGGCTACACCTTTTCTCTATAGGGCTGAAGCACACCCGGAGCAAGATCAAGTTTACCTGTAATTCACAGCTCACAGTGGGTGTATTGCATATTCTGCACAAATATGTATTATAGCAGCTTTTCAGAGAAGGATTCATTTGCTTTGTGTTTGTACCCTGTGTTTCATAATGGCTCTCCCGTATTAGCTATCTCTAAGACACTACAGAAATAAAAATACAAAACCCATAAAAAACAAGTATTCAACAGAGAGCATCAAACCCCAAGATATTTATCTCTGTCATAGGGTATGAGTGGGATGGTAGCAAAATAGACATTTCTGAGAAGACTGGTGAAATGTTTCTCCAGTTCTCCTCATAAATGAGTCATAAGAAGGAGGGGATATACAATTGTGAAACAAAATCAGTTTGAAAGAAAATATCTGTTTTAGAGTTCTTCAGGAAATAATACTGTATAATGTAATGGGCCCAAACTTATCTTTAATCTAAACACACAATAATCAAACAAAAGATCGAAAGGTCTCATTTTTTTGCAAAGAAAGTACCCCCTGCAATTCTAGAAGCAGCAGTAATCATATACTGAAATTATTGGATAAATTTTTGCTTTGAAATACAAAAGAGAATATTTGAGTCACAAGAACAAATATGAGTCCCATTGATTTCCATGAGACTGATATTATTGTAAGATACTTGTGTGTGAAATGAAAATTGACATAAAATTACATCACAAGCAAAGAAAGGAATTTGGAAAGAGTTTGTCTAGCAAAACACTTTCTCCATCAATATAGATGTTGGAATGATGCCCTTTAAGGTAGCAGGACAACTCTGAGAAGGGGTTTTCCTGAATACATAAGGTGTGACACCATGAAAGAGAAAAAGAGTAGAAAAATAACAGAGAAGATCAAAGGATGTTAGGAGAAGCCCATCAATAATGCATAGGTCTTTAGAGTATATTTTTTTGACCATACATCAGAATAATAGAGCAGAAGACAATTAATGTGTTACATTTATGAGTATTGCTTTGTAATTCTACTTTTGGGATTCCTTTAATCAGTGCACAGAAGCATGGATTATTTTCAACTGAATAAAGATTTTATACCCATTAATGACACATTTCTAAAGGTATAGAAAGGGGAAAAAAAAGGAGAAACAAATAGAGGAGTTACAGATAAAAATACCGAGATAGATTTCTGTTGATTTTATTGTTTATCTCAATGGAAGTAAAATTTTCCAAGTGTGCCTGACATGCATAACCTTAGTTTTGTTAAAGGTTAAAAGACAAGATTCAAAGTTGTGAGACAAGCTCTGTTTGCTCTAATGCTATTGTTCAAGCAACTCCAAATAAAAATTTATAAATTTTAGGCATTTAGGCACTCACTTTTGAGTAGACACTTTCTAGATTGAAGTTGAAGCAAAAATACTAAACCAAAAATATTTATAATGTATTTAATCTCAGCGACTTCCATTTTTGTTGACAAAATTTATTTGAAGACAAATGGAAGAAGATAAAAATATATTGGGAATTTGCTGATGGAGAATTTGTTGATTTTCTGTGAATGGTGTAAGCAAAACAAATAAAAAGTTTCATGTTGGATTATCGCTGTAACAGGTAAGTGGCAGTACTGCAAAAGTTTCTTTCCTGACACCTGAGAGAGGTAACTATGGAAATACACTTAATGCAGGCTGGTGCACTAACAAATAGATATCAGCTAGGGCCTGTCCACGAGAAAGCAAAGCTCTCTGCTCATCTTGGGCCGTTGCCTTTGAACCAATTAGAAGTTCTTTTTTCTTCCTCAGTCATCAGTCAGGGGGCACCAACCTCCGCATGGATGTTTGTCCTAACTTGCTCTGTTGAGGCATAGACCCTGTGCATTCGCCTGTCACTCAGACTTCTGGGGGATGATGCGGCAAGAGATGATACACTGAAGCTCAGTTTTCTTTTATTTCCACCTACAAACAGCATCTGCTCCTATGAGTACAGAGGCTTGCAGCTACCAGTGATCATCCTCCTGTGCTCGGCACTGGTGAGGCCACACCTCAAATTCTGTGTTCAGTTCTGGGGCCTTCACTACAAATATATCACTGAGGTGCTGGAGTGGATCCAGAAAAGAGATTGAAGCTGGTGAAGGGTCTGGAGCACAAGTCCTTTGAGAAGTGGCTGAGGCAACTGGGGTTGTTTAGCCTGGAGAAAAGGAGGCTCAGGGGAGACCTTGTCACTCTTTACAACTGCCTGAAAGGAGGGTGTAGCAATGTGGGGAATTGGTCTCCTCTCACAGGCAACAAGTAATGAGCAGCAATGTTGTCAAATTGTGCCAGGGGATGTTTAGACTGAGTTTTAGGAAAAATTTCTTCACTTGAAAGGCGGATCAAGCACTGGAACAGGCTGCCCAGGGAAGTGGTTGAGTCACTATCCCTGGAGGTATTTAAGAGGTGTGGATGTGGACTTGGGGACTCAGATTAGTGGTGGACTTGGCAGTGCAGGATTAGCAGTTGGACTCAATGATCTTAGAGGCTTCTTCCAAAGTAAATATTTCTAAGATTCTATGATTTTAGAGAACCAAGTAATAAAAAATTTTAAAAAAATTTAAAAGCTAGTATTTTATTTTACGCAAAATAAAGCTGAACTTCACATTTAATAATGTGGTGCTAGGAGTCAGGCCTAAGTTTTTGCTACCAAAGTCTTCTTTGGAGGTCTCTGAAGGACCACCCTGTCTCATTTCATAGACCCTGGAACAGCTTAACACCTGGCAAAAAAGCTGTTATATTTGTTCAAGTCTCAGTCTACATTAACTTTTAATTCATTAAAACATTAATTCCTTCACAGTCTTACTGTCTTTTTTAAGACCTGGCATACCTATCAGCTTAAATAATATACTTAGGTCACACAGTGAAGAGAAGAGCCTCTGATTTCTGGAGTCCAATTTCTAAAGTGGGCTCACAGTAAAAATAAGTAATTTCTTGTGTAGTGCCTTTGCATCTGTCCCAAGAGCAGAGCACACTTACAGCTAGATGGTCAGCTAGCGAGGGCATCAAATCTACACTGCAATGAAAAAATTAACATCCACCTTTGTTCAAAGTTAAATTCCAGGATGCCTAAATGTATTTTGATTTAAACATCATTGAAAAGTCATGCTCATCTAGCAGACAGCCTCCATAGGTCACAGTGTTATTTATTGAAGGTAGAAACGATGGTGAGTGCGTGGCAATGTAATGATGACAATGTTATAAAATGATATAAGATTTCATATCCATGAATATCAAGATGCTTTAGGATATTAGTTATTCATGCCTCTTGACACCAAAATGCACCTTGCTGAATTATTATTTCACTTCCTAGACATAAGTCTGCGTTGTCTACCTTCCCATGTCCTTTAGACTGGTAGGGAGTTTTGAAGTAAGACTTGTGTTCACCTCTTTTCACTCTGTTGTTGTTCACATTGCAGAGCAGCTCTGGTGTATTCAAGCTGGATTGCACTGAGCTGTCACTAAACCAGAGGAGGTGTTCCAGGAACACACTTCCTCTGCTCCCATAATAGACACACATGCAGTCCTTGGATATAGCGTATTAAAGCAACTCCTCAACGCATGTCAACACGTGAACAAAGTATTTGTGCTGGGTCCTGGGTCCTTTTTAGCCCACCAAGCACAGCTCTGCAGACTGCTTCCAGAACACTGCACCAATTTCTCAATTCATACGTCACTCGCACAGCTGACCCAGCTCACTGGTCCCAGCCCATTGCTGTGGAACTTTGCCTCAGGAAGGACACGCCTTCCCTACATCCGATGCCAAAGAGAGACAAGCTGTTACTTGTTATTTCTCTTTTTTTTTTTTTTAACTGCCATGTTTTTCCACGAACATACCACCAAAGAGACAAACAATGAAGGAGAGGGAAACAGATCATCTTTTTACTGTTTAAAATGCCATTTCCTCCACGTCACTTTAATTTTAAAACATGAGGTGTAGGGTTATAGAGAACATTGGTGTTTGTCTTGAATCTCTGCCTTTGTTTTGGATCAAAAATACAACACCCAGGCCAAACACAATACTAAACATTTACCACTGAGGTCACTGATCTGCAATTTGTTGCAGTGACAGATCCAATATTGTGCTTGGGGAGCAGACTGGATGGTTGTTAATGCACTATTATAGGCACAGTTGGGAAATTGGCTGAGCACCAGGTAACTGGAAGAACTGGAGCTTATTGCACAAGTCCAAGAGTGTTTTAACTTGTGACTTGATTGCTAACATGGGGAGAGCTTTTAAAATGTTAATTGATTTTTTTTTTATAATAACATAAACCATCTGTAGCTTTGAACTTAAATTTAACTTCTCTAATTAATTCTAATCCTTTTTGCTACAAGAACTGTCTGTCACACATCAGTCTCTTAGTTCTATTTTTGGTTGTTTGTCACATCATTTAAAGCCTTGACCACACCATAGCCAGTTTTAATTAACAGTAAAATAGTTCTAGAAGAAACTGTGTGGAGCATTAGGAGTTGAATTCAGACCTGTCCAGACAACATAGGAAGATCTGACATATATTTTGTGTCTTACCAATGTGTTTGTGAAAAACAAGTTATTCCATTTATCTGTGGATTTTCTATAATAAATTTTTAAGCCATGACTTAAAATCCTGTTTTACTGTGGAAAGTTCTCCTCCTGGCCACATGCTGTACTGTATGTCAGATTCTGACAACTGTCAAGACATTGACAAACAATGCAAAAAACAGATAAAAGTGACTGGGAGGCCTAGGGTGGGACAAATAAATACAAGGTATAGAAGAAATCCACTGACAAGATGATAAATCATTTAGCTCTGGAACAGAAACAGACTAGCCGGAGGAGGAGGAATGTCAAGGGCAAGAAATCAAAGAGAGGTTGTGAACAAAGCTGTTACCATGTTCATTATCATATTACTACGTGTGGGCAAAGAATGTCTGTAGGGCTAGTGGTTGCTATGTGGAAAAAAGAAACAAGTAAAACTTAAAGGGATACTTTTGGATGAACCCCTTAACAATAGTAATTGTTAGGCAGATACAATGCTGTGTGTTTAACACTAATGATAATTTATAAACTAAATCTCATTGCATAGTATAGAAAAATAATATTCTCTTCTTCCAGAAAAGGCATAAAGTTAGTGCCAATTTCTTGGATGAGTTATAACATATAATATTATAATACTTATTATATAAAGTTGTTGAATTTATACTCAGTTAAAGGAGGATGTTAGATCAGTCTAGACTTAATGGAATATAATTTTTAGAACAAACACATACTGGAGGTATATCCACTTGATGTAACATGCAATGCAGTTTACAAAAAAACTCACGCCACCTGAGTGAGTTTTGGAGATGCTAACAAACATCTGTTCTGATGGAGCAAAAAGCAGTTGTGTGTCAAAGCTGCCACTGAATTCAATGTGACATCTGCAGTTTTCCAAGGACAGTTTGAAAATCTGAGTCTTCAAGTTGAAAATTACATTGAGATGTAAGAACAATGTAAAGCAGACTTTAGAGTGAAAGAGCTGGATTGTATGCTTTTGAGTTGAGACCTCCAAATCCAAGAGGATCAAGAAGTGCTTCAAGCCCTGTTACAGAAGCTTTTTAATCGCATCTGATTTATCAGCAATTGTAATTTTAATTAAGTGATCCTAAAATTCACAGGGACAGAGAGTCCTCTAGAAATGATGTAAAGTGGGCAAGCAAACTGTATACACACAGAAATTGTGAAGGCGCTGCTGCAGGCAAACAAATGCAATTGATAAGAGACTTTAATGAAATTGCACTAAAATGTGCTGTGGCAGCTCAATTCCTGAATGGTACTTCATTAACATAGCATTACTCAATCTAATCCATTTTTGTGCCCAAAGTCTAAAATCTGCAGCATCCAACACTAAACAACAGACCGGCAGATCTGAATCTTGGTCAGAAAAATGCAAGATTTTGAAAAATTCCAGTTTCACATCAAGATGATGAGGTGACCTCTCCTTGTCTTCCTCCGTTTTTTTCCTTCTCTCATGACAAATGAAAGGAGGATTGATGTCTTTCTTCAAAGAATAATCAGTAACTTGTTTGGCAAGCATGAAGCTGGAATGTGGAGCAGCTGGTTGAAGGTGCTAGTCTGATTTCGGCAAAACAGAGATTTGAGCCTGCATTTTCTATACAAATGCATTATACACAAAAGTAATTGGTGCTTCTGGGACCACAGTCATTCCTTTTTCTTTCTGAACAGAAATTCCTTTCCAGTCCCAAGAAACTTTTCTCAGATACAGTTTCATGCATTTGGTTTATTGAACTGATATTTCTGACATAACAAAAGGAAAAAAATTAATTTCTAGCCAGTTCTCTTGTTGGAACATTGTCTGTTAAAAAAGAGGAATGATTCATACAAAAAGAAGTGTTCAGTTCTCTATGGAAGAGTCTTAAAGAGAGACACTAAAAGACTGTATGAAAAGAAATAATTTCAGTGATGATTAAAAGGTACTAGTTTTACAAGGTGTGATGGGAGTTGGAGTTATATTCAGATGTGAAGCCTGTCATTGTTTCACAAACTAACCAACAAGATGTTTGCTCAGACTGTAAAATTTCTGTAGAGTCGTCCACATCAACACCCTTTGGAGCACTTAAATTGTACAAGCAGAAATTAAAACCAAATGAAATCACCCCTCAATATGCAGCTGGGTGAGTGAAATCAAGGGGGACCTTCCAGTTTTACAAGGGCTTTAAGAGCTGCGTTAAAGACCTGGTTCACGTGCCAAATGTGAAATAAACAATTTGTGAATGGTTATTGTCTAAGCCACAGCTGATCCCAAGCGATTCTCAGAATAGCTTTTTTGGACAGAAACAGATATTAAACATGATGGGAAACTATAACAGAATCATGAAAACTTTACAACAGGTAAAATGAAACCAAGAAGAGAGCACTACATTCATAAACCTTCTATGACAGCATGGAATATGCTCCGAATGATCCAGCATTTTTGCAGCTGTATAATTTCGAGGATAATAAACAAAGAATTTTGGGGATCCTTTAAAAGATGGCTGGGGAAATAGCTTGAGAGCAGCATAAAACCAGAGACTCCTGTTTCTGTAATTTCATAACGGTGTCATCCCAGACTACAAAAAACTGTAGACCTACAGAAAGGGTTAGTGTTCCAAAAGCATACACAGGAAAAGTTTTGCTCCCTTGCGTACTAAAGCATTATAAAAGAGAGTAAAATTAAATAACATGTACTAAATCTTTATGTCATGAAATTACTTGCATTTTCTCATAGAGAACAGCCAAGAGACATTTGGTTGATCAGTCCAAACATATGTCTGATTTTGAACTCCACACTGCCCCCACCCCTAGCAATTTTTCAAAAGGATGATATTACCCTCTTACTATGTGAAAATAATAATGTGCCAGAAAAGGGGACAAGGCCACACTTTTTACAAACCTTGCCAGCATGTTCTGTGGCTGTCAGAAACCAAGGGATAGTTCAGCATGGTGAGGACTCAGGAGTTTCAACCATGGTTATGTGGAATGAATGAGATAGCTTTCCTGCCAGCATTTTAATGATGCCGTCCATATTTCTGATGATTTTAAAATTAACCCAGACTTGGATTCTGGTCACTATTTCTTTTAATAGCTCAGCATATATATGTATATACTTTACTAGCAAATGTAAAACATGGACTTTACCAAACTCAGCCAAGAAACAGAGTGAAGTATGTGGGCAAGAACGTGCAGAAAAGGATTTTTCAATAGAGTATGATGTCAGTATTTCAAATATCATCTTCGGGTGCTATTTGGCAAACTTCATGGGCTGGTTTATGTAAATTATTTTGGGTTGCTTTATATTATAGCCATATGTATACATACATACATACATGTATATATGTATATAATTAATGTGTGTTCTACCAAAGCCATAGACAAATAATAACTTGAGCACCTCTCCAGAGTATTTGCACAGTTCTCAAGGAGTCATATTAAAACTAATCAGAAAAATACCTCTTTGTCCTTGAAGATATAAATATGCATTCTGGTCACTGATAAATATGGAAAATAATTTACAGAATTATGGAATCATAGAATGGTTAGGGTTGCAAGGGACCATAAAGATGCTATAGTTCCAAACACCCTGCCGCGGGCAGGGATGTAACTCACTAAATCAGTTTGCTCGAGGTCCCATCCAACCTGTCCTTGAATGCTTCAGGGATGAGGCATCCTCAACAACTCCATTGGGCAGCCTGTTCCATTGCTTCTTCATCAGAGAGATTATAGTTTGAGAATTTAGGAGATCATCCCAAACCCATGGTTTCCAAATAATGGCGCTTTCTCCTACTCTTTGAATTTAAGAATAGAATTACAACTGAGACAAAAAAAGACATATCTCCTGTCAGAATTGCTGATAGAAATATTAGGAATATGAATGCAAGAAGGTGACAACTAATTGCATCATAAAAACAAATAAATTCAACACAGCTGAAAAGAAACCAGAAATGGATAGAAATGGGTGTACCAACATGTGTTTTGATCTTTGCATAAAAATAACAGCCACACGCATCATCCTGTCTGACACTGGAATGATTCTTCCTATGTCATCTGGGATACCAATAGTCTGAAAAATACACAAAAACTAGTATGGAACTGTAAAAATTGTAATTCTGTCTCAGCAATTTTTTGTTGTTGTTTATGTGGCAAAAGTATTGTTACATCAACAGAGGACATGGAAGCCACATCAGTCAACACAATGCATCCCTGCTATGATCTGTTCGATCACCTTTAAACTTTCAACAGCCCAAAAATTACCTGTGTCACATATCTAAGTCAGATGGGGTTCACTATTATGGTGGATCTTAAAATACCCAATAAGATATTTTAATACATTAATAAGTCCACCTAAAGGACTCTGTTAATTCTGGGGGCTTTTTCTGCTAAGATGGCGAATCCAATATGGCTTGTTTTTAAGGATGTGAGACTGAAGAAACTGTGCAAAGTAGGAAACTCCATCCAACTTACAGATTGGCCATTTTAAAGAAGGAAAAAAAAATTAAATCTCTCATATTCCCTCCTTTTTATTCTTCAGAAAGGAATTAGTGGGGAGATTTTTTTGGCCTTCCAAAGAAGCAGTGTGTGCTATGACTGCAGAAAAGGACAACTTAAACACTAGATTGCAAATTTTGTATTGGTCTGTACAGTGGCTGTGAGTGTTGGCAGAAGTCATACTGGAAATGTTGCACATTCATAAAAAGGAACTCACTGCAACCTGAAATAAATACATAGAGATAATATTAGCCAGAAATAGCCATTCAGATAAAAGTTATTTAAACAGCTTCTGTGCATGTATTCAACTTGATGCAGTAGAACGAGAACACATATTGAATGTAATTAGCAGTCAGACATTCAGCCTGAGCAAAATGACTCTTGAAAACCCACCATTTCTGCTACAAGTATCCTAAAATTACAGGGCAGAAAATCTTGCCAACAAAATTACCCCAGAAAGCTTATGCCTTGTTTCACATATTGCACTGACTGAAAGCTATCCCGATAAGAATGATGTCATTAACATGTCACATCTTTAGTAAATAGTATTTTGCACATAAATTATTCTATATTTTTCTGTAAAGCTCTTATGTTCTGTTTGTC
Organism: Bombycilla garrulus; assembly: GCA_013400315.1. NCBI lineage: Eukaryota > Metazoa > Chordata > Aves > Passeriformes > Bombycillidae > Bombycilla > Bombycilla garrulus. The sequence continues at coordinate 471,455 of VXBU01017588.1, read as the reverse complement.
CTTTTATGCTAAATGTGGGGAAGCAAGTAATGCCTAGGAGTTGATCATCACTCTGAGTATTTAGAATTTCCTCAGTGGGGCTCCCTGCCCTCTGTAGTCAGAACACTGGCAGCACGCATAAATCCTGACACGCCCAGAATGGGTGGGCAGCTGCAGGTTATAGAACCCTTCAGCCAGCCTCTCAGTGGCAGTAACCTCTGAATTTATCCTGGTAATTGCCTACCAGCCCTTCTCTCCCATCCTGCCAAAATGTAGGGACACAGCAGATTTTCCCCTAAGGGCCCCAGTCAGTCCTCACAAGAAGGCAGGGATGAACAAGAGCTACTCATTTGGGTCCACTCCCTTGATTTCCCCCCTGGATCTAAGAGCAGAGGAGGAGAAAATGAGGAAGAGACATTGAAGAGATTCTGTTGATGCCGCTTGTCTCTACCTCTGAGTAAGGCAGATGGCAATCTCATGGGTTAGGATAATAATGGATAGGGTGCTAGGCAGTTATTTGATGCAGAACTTAATGACTGGGTGAGAGCCTCTTTTTCTCAGGAGGTTCAGAGCAACACTATAGACACATCTACCTGCTCAGGAGCAAGAGGACTCCAGAAATCAGATGCCAGACCCAAACCTACAGCTTTAAAGGCTGATATTGTTGGTCATCTAAGGTTCTGTTATTTAACTTTTCTGTTCCAAATCCCTGCAATGTTTATCTCAAATAATTCTGAGAGCTTAAAAATTTCAGTGAAAAACATTTTCCAGATTCTCTAGCCTTCTTCTCCTTTTCTGCCTCTTTGGTTGTGATATGACTCATAACTCACGTGCCTTTCAAGAGTGCCTTAAAGGGTTTAAAAAGGCCCTAGTAAATGCTTAGCACTTTTTAAAAATCCTGTGTGGACACTGTGTACTTCTCTGCTGCATGACTCCACTCTTAATCACACAGATATTTTGCTTGATAATTAATTTTAGAAATTCATGGAGTGTTGCTCTTTGTTCTCCAACACTCACAGATCTAAAGAACAAATGCTGCCTTTAGAGAAGAATAGGATGCAATCATACAGTTCTGAGGATAAGTCACTGTGCTTTCTTTCACATCAATAATTCTCAAGTTTTCTTTAAATTCTCATGTAGCTAAGTATCCTAAAAACAAAGCGTACATGTTTAACTCCATTAAAGCACACAATCACGTGAAATTGTGTAAATATTTAGTCAAGAATATTAACTTTCCTCAAGAACATATTCCAACTGTCATATTTCCTAAAACATCTTAAGCAGTTGAATTGAGCCTTCCTCTGAAACCATTTTGTTTTCCAAACATATACTGGTAGAAGATTGTCAAGTCAGTAGTCAGAATTTTAATTAAAGTTTATCCATTAAACTTCTAAAAGTTTTTATTTTCCTTAAATACTTATCCAGTTCCCTCAGACTGAACAGATGACTGAAACAGAGCAAGAATTTCATGAGGAAAAATGGAAACAAGTGCTTAAATTTAAGATTTTATCTATGCTACTGTGATTATGTTTCTACAGGGATCAAAAGAAGTTACAGCTGTATATGAGCCCTCTTCTAAGAAAAGTTTTCAAAACAAATTCCCACCCTTGCTATTACCAATGTTGCTGAGTTGGCCGTGGTAACAGTGAGAAAAGGCTTCAACAGCTTGCTTTATTTAAACTCCTGCATCAGTAAAACTTCCTCAGCATGTGATTGATAATTGTTCCCCAGCACGGTTGTGGAGCAGGACTGATTACCAAGGGGATTAAAATTCCAGCAAGTCTCTCAAGAGTGTCTCCCAGGTCTTCTCTTCAGTCTCTCTGCTGCAAAGTGAATTTAAGTGATGGGATTTAAATTTAGCTGTTTTTAGACAATATTTCCTGGCATGATCAGCATCCAAAGCCTTACTGGAACCCCTTCAGAAAAGTGTCTGACTTCTATCCAAGGTATAATACAGCCACAATTTAGGAACCTACTTCAGTATAGCAGAGTTTGCTGGCTGCAGCTGGAAGGAAAATAGTCAGAGTGCAATAGATCACTTTTGTGGACTGAGCATGGGCCTGAGTCAACCTTCCCAAATTGCTCCCACAGCTCTGCATTCTGCCTCCATTTTTTTGGGCCAAGTTATATTACCACTTTGTAACTAAGTAATTTCCTTAATGATAACCAGGGTCTTTACGAGGCGGAAATGAAACTTAGTGATGAGTCAAACCAGATAGTTTGTTGAACTTCTTTAAATTTGACTATGTCAAAGAAAATATATAAAAAGCCAATATTACTCTTAACTGGTTATGAATCATGTACCCTGTAGGACTGTCTGTTGACAGTCTGCTTAGACAGCCAAACTGGTAAATTAATCAGGCTGGAACCCATTTTTATTACTGCTTAATTTATGAGTGTAGGGTAGGCCACTGCTTGGAAAAAAATTAACAAATTATTTGGTCAAGCGGTGACTCAGTGCTTTTCTGACGCTTGAAGCGAAGGGGAGAAAATTGTGAGAAATTATTACATTTTCTCATGATAATTAGATATTCAGCAGAAACACTTCAGTTGTAGGCTTTTCTCAAGCTATTTGACCACAACTGAAAAATGATTCACCACCACTGGAGCATGATGGGTATGTTCAGGTGAAACCCTCTGTAGTCAGACAAAAACCATTTATGTTGCTAACTGCATTTGGTTGCATATGCTCAGCCTACCTACACCACAAAGCTAATTAAAGAACTTTAAGCTGTACCATATTCAATGCAAAAATGGCATACTGCTCATCAGTTAAACCCACTCTTGGCTTCAGCATGGTAAAGCAGAGCAGCTAATTATTTGACTCACTATTTGGCGTGTATAATGTGAATTCATCCAGGTGCACCCAGACAAATCATGCCCAAGGGTCAGGACAAAAAAAGTTTTACTCATCTGATCTCTAAGTGAGCTGGGTCTGAAAGTCTCTTAATGTGACAGAGCATCAGAAAAACAAATTATACCTGTCACTAAGACTTTGTTGCACCCAGCTCTGCCAAAGGCAAGATATGAAAAGACGATTTGGTTGTGCATTCACATACATTTTTTTATTGCTTTATAGCAGCAATGGAATCTCAGAAAGGAAAAAGAAACAAAAAAAGTAACAAATAAATAGTATATGGTTTTACATCGATTCATCTGATGTCATAGAGTGTGACACTTTTGGAAACATCTGGCTAAACAAGAATATGAAGGTTTGAAATTATAGAGATGCACAGAAAAAAAACATTCATGACAAATGCATAAATTGCTTCCTTTTTTTCCCGAAGGAAACTTGGAGAGTTAAAAGAAGGAATTATCAACAGGACACTATTACTGGCAATGTCAAATACATTTCCTCTTGGGCTTTTTACTTGACACCTCTGAATGTCAAATGCCAATATGAGACAGAAACCTCTATCCCTCCTGCACAGTAGAATGCCTGAAGAAGTGATGAAGCCTGGAGCATTAAGTGAATAGAACCAGTGTCAGTTCTAACTAATATTCTTCTGCACAGCACTATTAAAATAGCTAAAAAGTATTGAGTACTACTGATCTTACATCTCAAGAACAGAAATTTAAGTTGCTAAAATAAGAAGGACCTGCTGAATTTCATAAATGCAGGAATTTCTGTGCCTGTGTCAAAGTGATGTTTGGAAGAAAACATTGAGAAAATGTAATGAGAGTATCTGTGACATTTTAGGAAGCAGGAAAAACTTTTTGTCTAGACTAAGGTGCCATGGTCAACAACATCCCAGACATAGGGTCTTTAAATAAAAAGGAAGAGCAAATGAAACTAATGGTTAGTGACTTTGCATATGTTTTATGTGTTACTTGTTTTTTGTGAATGTGAGAGATCCCATTGCCAGCAGAAATCCTTGCAAGAATGGGACACATACAGACTGTTTGACAGTCAACACAAGGAACTTTAATTCAACTTTGAAACAAGACACACTACTTTTTCCCTCCCTTGTATTTTAATTCACCTTTCAAACTTCTTTTGACTCCATTTTGGAAGTTTTCTGAAAGAACTCTGACTCTTTCCTGCTCACCAGAAGTTTGTGTGCCTCAAATAATTTATTTTAAATTGATCTGGAAACAGTGCAGCTGCGCACACATTAAGTGTTGTGTTTAGTTTACTTCCATCTTTTTATTTTTCAGTGCATCTTTACTTAGAGAATAATTATGTGTTTAATGAGGTTTCATACCATCTTGATTAATCAAAAATGTGTTTCTTCCCTTGGAATCTGCACTTGCTTTCTTGATCCCAATGTGAAGTCTAGGCACAACTGCTATATAAAAATCATTTTTATAGCAAGAATCTCTGGTGTCTAACAGTACAATGGGGTTTTTTCTTCAGAAGGATGAGCACGTACAGAAGAGGCAAAAACGTCTACAAGAGGAAATGTTGAAATCAGTGGGGAAATGTAAACTTGCCATTTAAAGTCAATATTTGTGGGATGCAATGTGTCACTGATTCATATACCTTTCCTTTAAACAGTGTCTTCCAAGGCAAAAGAAAACAAGTAGAATATTTTAATCATAGACTCCCAGAATAATTAAAGTTCCTTTTAGCTTTCTTCGTATGTCAAGTTCTGCATTCCTCTAATTATCTCAGTAGTTTTCTATTGGACCCACTTCTGTTTTCAACATCTTTCCTGAAGAGGAAGGAGAACAGGAAACCATAGTTCTGGTGTAGCCTAACAGGTGTTGGGGGGCTTGAAATAAACACATCCTTTGATCCCCTGTCTGTTCTTTTGCTAATGCAGTCCAGAACACCTTTTGCTTAGATTGATGCCATCCAGGATCCCCAGGGCCATTCCAGCAGAGCTGCCCCAAGCACCCAGACACTCAGCCTGTTCATCTGCTTGGAATGAATCTGTACCATACTTTGCTATACACAACGCAGCTCTTTTTGACTCAGTAGTCCAGCTACTGACTTTTGTTTGACTGATTTTTTTACTAATATTTGTTCCCTCAGAATTATCTGCCTTTCAGTTTGGTTCTCATCTACCAGATTGGTGAGGATACGTAACACCCCTTCACTTAGGTCTTTTATGAAAGCTGCTACACAGTACTGGACAAAACATCATCCTCCGAAGAACTCTGCTTGTATCCAGCTGTCAATTCACATTTTGCACATTAATTGAAGTTCTACAGTTTAGCAGCATTCCACTCCCTGGACAGGTCCATCTCTCCAGCTCATATCTTACCATCTTGTCAAAAAAGTATTGTGGGAGAACATGTGAAATAACTTGCTAAAAATCAAGGTTATGTCGAGGTTGTTGGTGTTGCCTCCCTGTTTGAGAGGAGCCAGAGAATCTTTTACCATATTGAGGCTGTCTTTTCTGCCAAAGCAGCAGCAGTGCTGTCCTTGGATTAGGGTGCCCACATGCTGTGCAATGCCTTACCTGCTTTACTGCAATTATAAAGCAAACAAAGCAAAGACAAAAAGAGAGAGAATCCTCACAAATATTTTTTTCTTCCTTTCAAAAATGTGGTCCTCTAAGATATTCTGTTTTCCCATTGTTTCATTTTTCAGTGAGCAGTCTCAGAGGCCTCAGGGGGTCAAGGCCTTGTCTTAGAAGAAAGCTGGAATGGGAGCTGTGAGAAAATTTTCACTTGCAAAGTGAAGTGGAGGATTTGGGCCTTTTGCCAGTTCCGTGTGGATATGATGATTTCAAGGCAGTTTGCCATGTCTTTCTGTATAATTTTCTAGCAACAAAAATAGTTTCTGCATTAAAAAATGAAAAAGTGATGAAAAATAGCTTCTCCAAGTCAAGAAAAGAACAAATAAGGCAACACTCGGAAAAGTAAATTTATCCTCACATACATTAAACCCCTAAACTGCCATCTATTTTATTTGGCTGAGTTTCCTGAGCCTTGTTTTTCACTTCTCAGTTAAGTACTCTTCAGATTTTGCTGTTATCATGCTTTATGCTCATAGACCTACAAACAATGAAGCAACTGTTAGGTATTGCAGCACTAAAGGCAGATCCTGGGTTAGTCCATCTTGCAAATTGCTAATATCTGCAGATAAAACAGGCTCTCACACCCAATATCAAGAATCAGTGTAAAAAGTTTTTATTTCTTTCCTTCCATCCTTTTTTCAAGGATCCATTCCTATTCTCATGTTTTACAACTATTGCCCCATCTCAAAGACATGCTCCCCTTCAGCTTTTTTTTTTTTTTTTGTAGGAAAATGCACAATTAAAAGAACATGCACAGTAGTGTGTCACATTATCTTTCTAAGGTGCAGAGTAGAATCTTTCAGTCTGTCTTATATTTATATAAAACTTGTCAAAATTGCTATAATTTTCCCCCATCTGTGTTGTTTAATAGCCCATGGAATTGACTACAATACTAGACATGCTCAGATATAGCATTGTATGTATAGCTGAAGTGGGATCTACATGGTTCCATCTTTTCTTATTTCATGTGTCACCTTGCTTGAAACAGTTGCAGAGAACTGTCACAACCTGCTTGAGGCTTTTGGAGACAGATGTCAATGGTGCAAAACTGGTTACTCCCACTGCACCAGCACATCTTGGCAAATCCATATCTGAAGGCAAAATTTACCCTGATATAAAGAATCAAGTCTTCACACACAGCTTAATGTTAAAATCTGGAGTTTTTAGAGGAGGGCTCACCTCAGCATTTAAAAATAGCTTTTTGAAATTTAAGACCTATCAAAACTTGATAATTCATTATCCTTTCACTGACAACAGTTACACCAGGGTGTCTATAATTTGTCTGCTCCTTTGTAAGTGTGGAAGGATCAGATCTCTTCGAGTCATTCATAAGCCCACAAAATGGTCAGAGCAAGACCAGTTGTGGCCATATTCTGCAATAACTCCAGACACCACCTCTGCAGCATCTTCAGTTAAATGATATTTAATTAATCTGTAATTTTTCATGTTCAGAGAAGAATCTGAGCCTATGAAATTTGCTCTTTAGTATTGCCCTACTTTCAGCACAGGCCTACACGTGCCAAGGATACAGAATGAGGGGAAAAAATACTAACAGAAAAAACCACATTTGTTTCCTAGACCCTTTAAAGTATTTTTTTATTGTGAAGCACATCAGGTTTTCGATTGGTGCAGTTTGTGAGGTGCAATGTGATGGAAATGTCATCCTGAGCTTGGTACTCTACTTCAAAATGTAAACAGCACAAGCCACAACATATTGCTACTTTGAATACTGTTTATTGCATTTGTTTTCACTGAATGAAGACTGGTTGTTGTCTTTGCAAGTTACTAGACTCTGATTTTTATAAAATGTAAGAAAATGAAATATCCTTGCTCATTACCAAAAGACTATACAGACAGGAGCACAATAATATCTGCAGGCTCTAATTCAATTAAAAATCTGTGGCTAAAGATATGGGAACATTTTCAAGGATGAAAATCTTCAATTCTATCTTGCTTCATAAGGTAGACTCAAGATCCTCAAGTTACAAAACAGCTAAAGATGGCTCACAAAAAATTCCAGGTCATCTCTTGTAGGTTCCTTCTCCACAGCAAGGTTAATTTGGGAATTAGAAGTAGTGCTCAGATTCTAACCCTGTATGATCCGTACTAAGAAAATCCCTTAATTGTGTACACTGCTGCTTTTGAAAAAGGGAGCTCCTCTTGGTAATTCAAATACAACCCTGCTGCATGAAAATTCTGTTGCTGCTGTTTACCAGTGTCTCCCCACAGACCTCAGTCCTTACAAGTGTGTGCTAGAAAATGGCACACACGTTCTCTTACACAGGACTTCGGGTCAACTCAATTTATACTAACTACCACAGAATGTGTACACAAAATCTCAGCACCTGGAGCCAGGCAGTGTCCTTTGCGAGGCAGCTCTGTCCCCTGAGACCCAGGCTAAGCTGGGAGAAGGAGCTGAAGTTTTTTGTGTCACATTTGGTGATACAGAGTGTGCCAGTGCCCAGATCCACACTGTTCACTCTCTTGCAAGCAGTGGCTGTCGCAGACAGTTCCCATTCCTGTGAGGAGGAATTAATTCAGTCTTTTTAAAAATACCCTTTTCTTTCCTAAACTGTGCTTATGGAAGAAGTTTTTTTTCCAAGTTATGGCTGCATTGTGATGTTGTATATTCTTTCTCTTGGGAAAGACTGACATCCACCTGCATGTGTGGTCATTAGTAAGCCTTGTCAGTGTTTATTCTTCTGACACTAGGTTAAAAAAAAGCTTTCTTATCTGTCAAGTGTATGTCCCACATTTAAGGTGCTGCAGTATTTTATTATTATTATTTACTACTCAAATGTTTGTGATCACTAAGAGCAACATATACAGTAATTTCCATTTCTGCAAATGCAGCAGGGTGCAAATGAGGATGGAGTCTGTGTCCTTGAGCTGCACCTGAGTATACCTAAGGCAGCCTTATACAGACTGACTGCAAGTCTATTTTATAAATAGAAAAAGACTATTTTAAATGTCTTATTAGTTCTGAGTAAAAATTTCCAGTATATTTTTGTGCACCCAAGGGTCTGCTTCTGTTTATGCTTCCCAGAATAGCAGAAAAAATTAAGCCAAAATTTGTTCTTACTGCCTTTTATAAAACCACTAATGCTTGGTCTAAATTCTTATCTTGGTGTCTATTTAAATTATAGTTTTGAGCACACTGTACAGTGTGAGTTTTTTCAGCACACTTATATCCATTTTGTTACAAATTTCCCAGTGTTCAATGAGTCTGTCTGACCAGATACTTAAACACAGGTAAAGCAGACCGTGAGGAAGGTTCCAATCTTAAAAATATTGGCTTAATGCTGTCTGTTCATTATGAACAGGATTTTGATGACATGTAGGAAATGGACACATCAACGGTCATCTCAACTGAGATTGCTCAGGTATATACCGAAGACTAAAAGGCCCAACACAGTTCCTGGTGATTTCTGCCTTTCTGACTCAAGTTGCCACTTCCCCTGACTTTAAAAGGACTTTGTTTAAGTACCCTATAGTCAGTCGGTGGTAGGGTGCTACAGTTGGGGTTTTTTTTTCTGAATTAAGAAAGGGAAATATGCTGATGGAGAAAAAAGACAAAATTGTTTCTATCAAGTATACAGAACCGGGGTCTTTTACTTCTATTTATTATATTAAAAGAAAATTAAATGATATTATTATAGGATGAAGAGACTGAGGAAAACTAGGAAAAAAAAAAGGAGACTTTGAGCAAGTAGCAAAATGGATAAATAATTGATAATAAAAAGCACGCTGCTTTCCTGCAGAAGCTGTCTATTGCATGCTGCCTTTGACTCAATAAAGTTACAAGCTCTTTTTTTCTTTCTTAAAAATGTTCTCTTACTGTTTAAGGAAAAAAATAGCTGAATACCTGAAGGAAGGAACTAATTATCTTTCTGTAAGCTAAAAATTTTCTTGAAAACAACAAAAACATTGTCTTTGAGAGGACTTTAGAAGAAATCATCAGTGACCTTTTGAAAATGCATGCCTAGATTAGAGTAGGATTCCATAGGGATCATGTAATAGCTGATGATTAAGGTACTTATCACCAAATATGTATCATTTTCACAAAAGGAAAATATATTCCTTGTGCCCTCTGATATAGCACAACATTTCTGCAAGCCAAGTATGAAAGCGAAGCTGTCAAAATAAATGCAACATTGTGTTCCAGGTGCACGTCTCTGAATTTACAGCTCAAGCAGTGCATCCACATTCTGAACATGTTGGACTTTTCAGCTCTCTGAAAATTGATATGAGAGTGCCCTCGATACAAAAGCTGCCTAGCTGCCCTTGGGAAATGCTCGCTGTGCAGTTGCTTCAAGTTTTGTGCAAATGAAGCAGCAGCCAACCAGATACCAGCAAGAGGTCTGGGAAGGATCAGGGGACCCAAATATTGTGGCCATCCCCAGTGTTGCAGGTTTGGGCAAGGTAATACTTCCCCAGGTTTATATTATACGGTTTTTTCTCTGTTTTTGTTTGTTTATTTGTTTCAATCCATTTTCCCCAGGCTTGAGCATGCAGGGCTGTAGAGAAACTACATTCATCAGCAGGTTCCTATGGATTTGGTGCAAATTTCTGTGTGAAACGATAGGTTCACAGGAAGACCACATTCTCCCCTTTTACAGGGTGAATGACTTCCTAAAAAGAAGAGGAGCAGGTGACCTTCAATATCTCTGCTAATTTCACTTCTCTGTGTTTGCTGGATGGGCATTTCCCTGGTACAGAATAACCTAGTCTAGTTTATTAAGTCCTGCTGTCATTCACAATGTTCAAGTTCACATCCTGTTACAAAGTAGAATTGATTGTATTGTTGTATTGGCGTCTTTTAAGAAGAACACTATTAAATTTGGTTGGCTTACAGCTCAAAGACACTGCAGTGAACAAGACAATCAGTTCCTCCATATCAGTATTCTGATTTAAATTATTCAGTTTGACAACAATTTAGGCTACTGCTGTGCTGAGTCCTCTGATCAATACTGTCTCGCTGCTCTCTTTTTCTACTCTCATCTTCTATTTTCATCTTTTGCTCTTAGTTTTCCACTTGGATTGTAAAGTCCTTGAATCCCGAACACTGCTTTGTTCTTTGTAAAGTGCCTAGAGCAATTCAATCCTGGTCTGTAACCAGTGTGCCCAAACCGTGTAATAAATGTGTCGCAATTACTACTGATGCTGCAGTTGTTATTGTATCCGTGACCACACAGGTGATAAATGAATGGCAGTAAAGTTGTAAGTTTTCCTTTTTATCACACAATGCATCCCAGATATCTGCAGAAGGTGCTCTTGCTGCCACAGCCATAACTGCTGGAGAGATCCTGGCCCTGAGCAGAAGGGTACTCCAAGTTTAACTGTGCCTGTGGAATTCCTACTGAGGCTGTCAAAAAGCTTTCTGGTAATTGGATGGTGATAATGGAACTCCCTGATTAACTTGAAATTTCAGTAAAGGTATATCACCAAAAGAGTCACTCCACTCTCTAAAATTTTGCACCATCCTAAAGCAAGGAAAATACAGCCCAGGAATGCTAAAAGGGCAGTTAAAACCCAAAGCCCTGTGCCATCACCCCTTTTGCTTCCACCAAGGAAGATTTCACCCAAATCAGTCTAATTACGCAAGTAATCACTAAACTTTATGAAATCTAGTGAACGCCTTTTTTTTTTTTTTCTGATTCATTATTAGTGGAAGGCACTTAAGATGAGTATATTTACCTACAAATTATGAACCTACATATTATAATTTTATCACATTGGATATTGAAACAATGGTACACATCATTACACATACATCCATGTACACACATTGTGTAACAAGATCTTTAGAAAAGTTCCTAAGGTCTTTCTGTACCAAAATGACTAACCCCCATATGTCAGCTGGGCTTTCCTCTCTGACCCGAACCTAACTAAGCTCTCATCTTCCCAGCATCCATCCTCTTGCTTCCCAGACTGGCTTGGTGCTATGTGTTTATTTTCTTGCTTCAACAAAATCACAGTAAGACGTTCTGAAGGGAGGAGCTTTGGACCTTTAACAGGAGTTGGACCCTAATGGTGGATGGAGAAGGTAATGAATTTTCCTGAAAAAATAAAGAGGGAGGAGCAGCACCCTTTGCAGCATTTCAGCCTGAGCCTTCGGTGTTTGGTACCGTCCTGAATGGATCTGTCCTGGCCTCTCCTCACTGCTGGGGCAATGTCTGAGGTAAATGAAGTGTGGGTAGAAAGATTATTTGAGCTGAAATGCCTATGAGTCCTCAGCCTCTCTTGTGAGGTTGTCAAAAGTTTGTACTTTGTATTGACAAAGACAACACCTTGATGAGACAAAGTAGCCTTTGGCTCTTGTGGCTCATTGTGGTTCACTTAAAAAATAATCTCAAACAGCAACTCTGTCATCAAGTAACAAGGTCAGATAAATTGGGGAGGCTGGTAAAGGGGAATTAGGTGGGAGAGAAAAAAGAACTCACTAATTATCCACACCTACCAAAATCCTCCTGTTACTTGTTCATAAAATTAATAGCCTGGAGACATCTGAAGTTATTCTAGTAGTATTTTGGGGGGTTGGTAACTTACAGTAAGGATCACTATGGCCAAGGGATGTCCTAGGAGAATAATTGCCTCATTGTACTAGTGGTTTTCACCTCTTCCTGATATACAACTGAGAGCTAAAGTGAATGTTAGTCAACACCCATACTCTTTGAGATGCTGTGTATTCAGTAGCTGTGCTTCTGTTAGCAAGAGCCTGTACACTTCAGTGTTCTGGTATTTTAAGCCTTCTAAGGAGAAGCACAGTGTGCTCTCTATTCCCTGAGGAAATCCAGACAAGATCCTTTATACAGGAAGCTCTTTTTTCATTATAAAATGTACAACATTATAAATGTACAAAAATGAGTTCTTTTATCTCTAATATAAAAGCAATTACTTCTTCATGCAGCAGAAGTCCATGGTGTTCCTGCAGATGGTTTTGTCACTGGAGTCGTGTCAAACCTCTACTGCCAAATGGCAAAGCCCACTCGTGAGTTAATGATGCATTTGGGGTTTTAGTACTCTAGTGACAGAAGGAACTGTAATGAATCTCACTGAACTTCATTTCAGGGCACGAACCTGATATTCAATGGGTTGGAAAAAGTCACCTTCAAGGTTGTCAAACTACCACACTATATTTTGTTTCCGTGCACCGTTTTTTTTTCTTACCTTAGCTCCTCAAGATGCAGTTTCACTTCAGACTGCATCACTGAAGTGCAACAGTCTATCAAAAGCTGAACAATGCACAACATTAATTGTTTCCAGATTCTAGGTCAGAATATTAGTCTAAAAAGATCCCTGTAGCAGAAGGGTCTTTAATGTAGTAAACATGGATGAGCAATAAATTGCAGAATACCATTTTTATTACCTATATTACAACAGCAGAAAGATTTAGGGGAAACCAAGGAAGATATTCAATTCTTTGATTCAGGCTGGTCAGTCTTATTTGTGGTTTCATGGAAAATATTTAGAAGAAATGAAAGAAACTTCATTGTTTTTCTGTACACTTCCCCCTGCCTTTAAGCTACAAAATGCAATTTCAGGATGTATTGGCACAAATGTGTTTTTATTGGCTCCTGTAATCTATAATGTATTCAAGATATGGTGGCAGCAACCTGAAAAACTATTAGCATCTGTAAAGCAGTCTGTGACCAAGAGATTACTTCACAAAATGAAGATTTACCATGCAACTTTCCCAGAAATTCATTGTGTTTGGGTCTGGCTCTTCTGTTGCTTTCTTCCTTTATTGATCCCTTTGGGCAGAAGGAAACAGTGAGTTATCTGATTAAAACAGGTGCAGAACTGTAGGGAAATCCTGCACAGCTGCTAATGCCACCTGACTCAGTGCTGGAAATACATTCAGCTAGGTGTTGGTCAGAGTTCTGAGTGATTTTAATAGCTAGTTAAATAATTCCAGAAAGGTCCAAGGTGGTGCAAAAGCAACAACACAGTTCCATCCTTTAAACAAATGGCAAAGTTTAAATGATAAAAGTAAGTAAATATTTATCTAGTTTTCAAAAGTATCATAGCTCGCATACTGAAGGAAATATGGGAGTTTTTTTCATTCCAAAGGCAGTGTTATTTGTTATTTGTGAAACACATACCAAGGTTTGATAGATTGTTGAAATATTTCAGTAACAGCAAGTCAAACTGAGCTGGTGATGTGCTTACAAAGGTTCTGAAAGCACAGACAAACACCTCAACAATAATTATTCTGCCCAAAACAAATCTGAAATCTGTTTAATTTTCTTTGTGTATTTTGATACAGAGAAGGTGACACGGTCTGCAAAAGGCATGTATAGGCTTGTATGCATATTTGCCAGTGCATTTGAAAAATGTGTTTTTCTAACTCTTTGATTTTGAAATTGCATACTTGTAATAAGAAAAATAAAAGAAAAACACAGCTGAAACCAACCAGTGTGTCTTGGGGGGATGAAAGTTCAACTCAGCTTCATTTCAAAACAGATTTATAAATTGCTACATATTTCTCTGAAAATTGAGCAAGTTTAATCTTTTTCACATTCATTTTATGGTGAAACCAATACAAGGTGGGAGGTTATTTTTGTTACAATGTGTGTACAGCAGATTGCATTCATAATTCAATCCTGTTGCATGTGATGCAAATTTTGCTTGGTTTCTTGTGATACATCATGAGTAGTCCTGAGATGCATTTTGCCTTGTATTGGTACTACCTAGTACAGTGTAGTTCTCTAAGGGGGAAACATGTGGGAACAACACAGAATTTCTGCACTCTGAGCAGCAAAAACAAATATTTTCCCTCCATTGGAATGAGAGACAGGACATGGAGGGTTCTTGACAGCAATCAAATTATCTCCCTGACAATGCCAAATGCAAAACATGTGAAAAGAATACCACAATTTAAGACATTTCAAAATCCCCATTCTTTATGAATGCACTATTATTTTGTTGAATGAGTACAAAGAGATTTATGGCTCACATCTTACTTAATGACCTCTATAGGATATTCTATTTCAAGGACACATACTGCTTTACAAAAAGTTAGAATTCTTCACATACCTCTTCTATACTGGGCCTAATTTTGCACTATTTGTCAACAATTACTCTCCAAAGTCCTCCCACTGTTGATCTAAACGCTCCCAGAGTATCTGTAAAGCCGCAGTCAGACATTCATTTTCCAAACCATTTGCCAGCTGAAAACACCACTGCTCCTTTGCTGTTTGTTTTTGACCTCTGCCAAGGGTTATCCTCCCAACATTGCCAGCAAAGAAGGAATCACAAGAGGAGTCTCTAATCTATTCCAGGCAAAACCAGACTGGGTCGACTTGCTTAAATGGAGTATGAGCCAGAGCAGATGACACTGTCCAAGACCATTTTGGCAGCACTCATACCATGCTGTCCAGCAGCAGGACTGTGAGGGTTGTACATCCTGCTGGAGGACAGCAAGAGGCATTGGGCAGGAGGTCTTAGCCCAGCATCGCTCGACAAAGATGGTCCATCAGGGTCCTCAGGAAGGAACAGAGGTATATTCACTTGGGGCACAGATGGTCATAAAATGTTCCAGTATGCCCGCACCAAAGGCTATACCATTCTTCACATGCAGTAGTCTCAGAGTTATTTTGATACTGAAATAATATCTTTAAAATATAATTGTGGCTTCCCTTTTCAGCTGCCCCATTCTGTGATAGAAAAGATATCCTGACTTTTGTTTTTTGTGTTATTCTCAAACACAGAGTTGGTTTGGACTTTCATGAAACATTACCAGACAAAGATTGTCAGACTTCTGCAAGCAGTTTACAAGTTATTCCCTTGTGCATTTTTGAATTTTTACACAAAGCAAATAAGAGAATAAATTGCTGATCGTGGGTTATGTTTTGGGGTTACTGATGGATGTTATTAAAATGGAAGGAGAACAGGTTATAAAAAATTGTAGCTGTGAAAGGGAGTAACAAAGTATACATAAGTCAGTGAGATGAATATTATTAACACATGAGGCAGTTATATAATGTCTAGAACTTCTGTTTGAAGAAAAAGGGCACACAAGGGAAGGTCACTAGAAAAATACTCCTTTCCAGTACCCTCTAGACATTGGCTTTGTTGTTATGTTTACATGTGCTATTTCAGATTGAGATCATGTTATAGATATTTCCAGATCACAAATAAAGAAAAAAGAGAGTGATATAATGAGAAAAATCTGTGTACATAAATAATTTTTCCTATGGTTAGCTTTTACAAAGCACTCCCAGCTTCTGTTATTCACCAATTGCACTTTGCAAGCACAACTCCAGGGATAAAAACACTTTATGCATTCTAGTACAATCCATGTTTGTGACTGTACTGACTCTGTTTAAAAATGTTTGCTCCTCTCTTTTTTAAAAAGTCAAAACGCTACCTGAAAGAAATTGTTAAAACAGAATAGCATTGCTATTACCTTCCCTTAAAATGATGAGACAGAAAGAAAGGAAAAGTTTCTGTCTTTTCAGAAAGATTCATACACATTCATTTTGAGTTTCTTTTTTCCTTTTTTTCCCCTCCTTACTGTATTTATGTAGAGTTAAAATTTTTTCTTTTACAAAGCTTATCTTTTTCATGTCAGCTTATGCTGTCTGCTGTATTGCAAAATGCAGTCAGGCTCCAGACTGACATGGAGTTTGGAAAAAATCACAGCTTTTACGTACTCTTTGAGGTTCTTAATAACATTAGAAATATAAATGCATCACAGCAAGAGTCATTTTGTTAAAAGACAATCATCAAATAAAGTATGGATTTTTAACAATCAAAGGATGAAAGGGTCTTAGCCTTAGTGGCAGAGTGTGCATGTAATGACAAATTTCATCTCAAAGGGCTTGATCTGGCTGCTGCTAAAATCAATGCCAAAACTTCCACGTACTTTGGTGAAGAAAAGAATAGGTCAAAAAAGTTACATACTGATTTAAGGCAAAACACTGTTTTCTGCAAATTCAATACAGTCCATTTCTTTTTTCCTGTATCTTTAATATCCAGTAGAGGATTTGGGACAGGACTAGGAAGCCCATTGCATTCCAGACCTCAATTCCACTGTAATGTGTAAATTTGTCCAAATATTAATTCATTTAAACACAATCCTTGACAACTGGCCCTTTCTTATTTAGACACCAAGTTATAATTACAGTATACTGTCACTTTGGGGGAAAATGATCACAGAAATCCCTGGAATAGATAATAGTCTTATGATTGAGTGACAGTAGTATTGATTGATGCTGAGGACCCTGACCCACGGCACATCTGGAGCCAGGGTCTGACTGGTCTTTACACCAGACTCCAGCTTGGTTCATGACTTGCAGTAGGGACAGAAAGGTGAGACTGGTAGTGGCTCAGAAATGAGCAGGTAGTGTGCCTTTCTGATCTTGTCTGCTCTGTCTGAAAGCAGTTCTCTTTATTTCATGGGGCTGCTGGCTGGGAAAAGATTTCTGATCCAGATATCACTGCTCTCAGAGTTATAAGCTCCATTTTTCAAGAGGCAGGCTAGTAATGGTTAGAAATTTTCTACTCTCAGGCTGTACCCAAGGACTTGAAAGCCCTGCAGTTTTGGGTAATAACCTATAGAGAGATAGAGGATTAAACATTTAATAATAGAAATGGAAATCAGAGTACTGAAAACAGCTATCTGAGCTCGGTGCCTGGATGTCAGCTTGGGATTTTCTCCTAAGATGTTTACCAAGTAATTGGATGGAGGCAGACTCAAGTGCACATTCCCCTGGCAGAACTGAGCACTTGCTTTAGATGTTTTTATACTCCTGACTTGTTGGAATAACAATTAAGAGCAATTCAGCACATGCTGAATTTCCTCCTCTCTTTCTGTTCCTTCCCTGTTGTGGTCAGTGGAATACAGATGTCACTTTGGCACACTTCTCTGGGGTACTAAATTCTTTGTAGTGTAGATTCACCATATCTGATTTGGTTTTCCTGCCCAAAGAGACTTTGTTTCATTTTGCATTTGGAACTTTGCTTGACTCTGTCCTTATACTTTGCACGTCCAACCTTGTTTATGCTAATTTGGATGGGTTTAGCATATGTTGGGAATAAATTAAGGCTTGCTGTAGGGTCTAGAAAATTTATAATAAAAACTCTTTACCAACACATTCACCTATTACTTTTCTCAGTTTACCATCATTGCCACTACACTTAAGTAAAATAATGTCACAATAGAGAACGAGAATTCTGAGCCATAGAACCCCACCATACACATCCTTAAATTCATGAGGCTTCATGAGGGGCTTCAGTAGTAATTTCAGACATTTGCATGTTCAGCACTACTTTACATAATAGTTATATATTACTGATTGTGTACAGGTGGAAAAAATGAGGTACAAAGACCCTTTTTGGTTTTGCAGTTAATTTTTAAGTTAATCTGTCTTTTAAGCTGGAGTCTTGTGTGTCATTAATGTGATTGTTTTTGTGCTACATCTGGTGAATGTGAAGAGATGCCTCAAACAGCTCATCATGTCTTACATGGGTCTCAGAAGCAGCACAAACTTCAGAGTAGTTTCATTCAGCCTGGTTCTAAATGGGCAGATTAA
This sequence comes from Bombycilla garrulus, assembly GCA_013400315.1. Classification (NCBI taxonomy): domain Eukaryota; kingdom Metazoa; phylum Chordata; class Aves; order Passeriformes; family Bombycillidae; genus Bombycilla; species Bombycilla garrulus. The sequence goes on along the minus strand of VXBU01017588.1, from coordinate 453,469 downwards.
CCCACACTGAGCTCCTTGATGTTCAGATACAGATTCACATATCCAGCCTTATCTGCGGCACATTACCTCAAACATTTCAGATTTTGCAGGTTCCAGTGTGAGCACAGATGGTACAGAAAGGTGGATAGCTAGGCCTACAAATGGCCACTGAGATTTTCAAGTGGCTTTCTCTGTAATAAATAAATAAGTGCTTACAAGACTGTCCTCAAATTATGTGTTTAACCTCAGCAAACCAAGATAGCAAGTCAGCTTCATATAAAAATCCTCTGTCAGAGTCTTTAATAACAAAAATTCAACTTGACAAATGGGGTTTTTAATGTTACTGAAGAGCCTTTACCTAGAATTTGCCTTGTATTTACCAGATTCCAGTTTTCAAATTTCTTTCATTTTGGATCTCCAGTAATACAGGGAGGATCATGCAAAAAAAAGCCCTTAGAGATCTAAAATGATACTAGACTTTTCTAGTTTTCAGCCTGTTAGCACTTGTTAAGACAAAGTAAAGCTTTTTCAAAGATGAAAAATTTAGAGCTGAGAATGGAAGTTTACTTCTGTAAAGCAGTCCTCTACAAAAACATACTCGCAACTCGCCAGGGTTGATGTGGATTCATCGATAATCTGATCCCTCCTCTTCAACTCCACACACATAAATTTGATTCCACCCCTCTCTGTCCACTACCACATACACAGATTTGCCTCTGTGTATGCTTCATTTTTATCCTGATGGTTCAAATAAGTTCAGAAGTACTAGAGATGTTATTTTGCTTTAATTTCTGTAGGCTGGAGTGCCCACAACCATTCTGTTTCTGTCTGGTGCAACTATCATTTTTTTATGTGAGGTAAAAGATGGATGATGTGCAGAATGAATCCTATCTGGTCCTGAAAGAGATACTTAATGTTTCATCTTGTCTTATGATTACTGGCTAGGAAAAAACCATTATTGATTTAAAAGTCAAAGCCTTTCTGTTTCTTAGCTGTGTTCTGGCACACATTAAGCAGACCTGCCATGCTAAGTTTATTTATTGGGAACTAAAGATGAGTGTTTATATTTTTGAAGAGCCTTGTAGTTTGATAAAAATAAAAGCATACCTGGTTTATTTCCAGATCCAATTTCAACTGAATTCCCCACAGGTAGGAAATGAGGGGAGGTGATAAGTTTTTCAGATTATACTTTAAGTCTCCTGGTTGAAAATGACACAGCAGCCTAACAGCGTTTCAAAAAATTAGAACAGAGGTGAGCATCCAGGGGGAATAAAAAGCTGAGGGAGCCTAGGATAATAGTCTGAGGTTAAATTGGACAGGACAGATAATCAGACTGGACTTGTAGTCCCTCCTGTCCTCGTGGAGGCAAAGTCTGTCTGTAAATAAGACTATCAGAGTATGATTCTGTAAAGACATATGATGATCAAGGTCACAAATCAAAGGTAAGGTGAACAAAGCAATCATTCTTCAACAAATTTATTACATAAAATAGAATAAATTTTACAAGTGCTGTGTTCACAAATTCAATCCAGAATAGAATTTCAATTATTTCAGTGGGAGACTCATTCTAAAACATTAAAAAAACACAAAACCACATACTTTTACCCTATATTATAAATTAGCTAATTTTTTTTTAACAATTAAGATTTTCATGGTAGAACGTATCTTTTTTCACATATGTCTGCTGCTGCAAAATGTTGTTTTTCATTCACTATGACCAACAGAAATGTGTTTATAGATCACAAGAAAAGACTGTGCTCATGAAAAGGAGTGTGAAATCACTCACCACTTACAGCACTTCTTATTTTCAAAGGGTTGCACTTGCATGAATAGACAGACTGAGTGGTGAAGATTTATCCCCTTAACGGATAGAAAAAAATTGGTGGGAGGCTGGAGATGTGGATGTGAAGTGAATTGCTTCATCCTCCCTGGTGGAGGGACAACTAGAAGAGACCAGATGCAGACAAGAACCTGTGTTCTCTCCATGGCTACAGTATTTCAGTATGTTTATCCTTCTCTGTGAGCAATAAAGAATAAGGGAAAATGTGCCCAATTCCAGCTTTAGTGGCCTCACAGAAAGGACAGAATATTCATATCTCAGTCTGTAAATTCAGAAATATACTGAAATGAACCAAGTGAATTAGCAGACCTCCTGCATTATACATGTAGGTGAACATATGTAGGGAAGTCCACTTGCTCCTGATTTCTGAATACTCAGGTAGTTGAAAGAGAAAAGAAGGGCCACTGGCAGCTTGTGCTACTTCAGTGTAGCTGCTGCATGAAATCCACACTTCTCCAAATCAGGAAACATAGAGGTAAGAGGCAGAACACTCCAACATATAAAAGGCAAGTAACATAGTGGTAAGGTAACTGTCAGTGACATCACTACTCTGTCCCACAAGAATAAGTGCAGAAGAATGTTTTTGCACACTTTAGCTCCGTTCCATTAGGAACTGGCATTGTGACCACTGTTCTGGTTTGCTGGACAAATGCTGAAAGCCAGTGTTGTTTCACAAGTGCCTCTGGGTGTTTTACATCCCTATGGGAAGCATTGGATGGAAAGAAAACACATTCCAATGTGTACTGTATGCATCTGAGCGCAGAGGAATCCAGTGCATATTATCCCAAAACTTCTAGAATGCCTCTTGCAGGGGCAATGGTGTGTTTCTTCTGTAAAGAAGTAGAACACACAGATCTGCTTCCTGTGATCTCTGACAGAAGAATAGGTTCAGGAATGTCTACAAAAGTATAGTGTTAGATGACACCATATTCCTACAAGCCAGGGATTGATACTTTCTGACAGGTAACTTGATTCAGTAGAAAGTTTGCCTACAGGTAGCTGTTGTGCAGAGACTGAGCATACCTGAGTTAGGAGAGCACTGGTGTAAATCCCAGGAAAGTTACAGCTCTGTCTACGGGCTTTTTCCCTGATGGCACATTCCTGATGTTCATGGGAAAGCCACACTACCTAGGTGATATTAGATGACAAGTTCCCCAGTACTCATACACCTTGCTAAAATACAGTGGGATCAAGGTCACACATTGAAATGTTTCAGTTTGACAGTACCAGCAAGGAAAAGGAATTATGTCCTACTCCTCTAATCAAACCTCATCCAATATCTGACAGCATTACAGCGATTATTGCAACTTACTCCATGTTAAAGATTGGTTTGCCTTCCTCCTTCCCTTCTCTACCACCCCCTGAACATGTAGCCCCTCTTTTTCACACATTTCTCCTATGCCTGAAATTCAAGCCTCTGGCTAATCCACAACACAGGCTTTCAAGTACAAATCTTGTTTTTCAGAGGGCTGTAAGAGGTATGTGTCATCTTGGAGAGCATTAAACACTGAGAGCTCTGAGGAGCTTCTAGTCTAAGCTTCCAGACTCTACATATTACAAAATTTAATATTTTTGCTTTGAGCCATGTTTAATGTCTTGAGCTTCTTGGGGAATAGGAAGGAAAAGTAAGGGGATGGTGAAATTTGTCTGGTGGAAATTTCAAAAAGTTGAATCTTTATGCTCTGTATCATCAAGGTATAACCAATTTCAAGGCCTTCAAGTGATTTCACAAGCTTTAGAGGAGCTATTTTCAGGTATTCTTGGATTTTGATACTTGTTATATCTGATGAACAGACATGGATTCCCAAAGCTTGTTTTTTTTGTTTTTCTTTTCCAGAGATACCAGTTGCTTTAGTACATGATATTACTTCCCCTAACAGCTTTTGTCTCCAGCTAATGAGAGCACATGCTGTGTCCTGATGATCTGCAGGGCTTGCCAAGGTAAAAACTGGTCCTTCACCTGCAGAGGACATTCTTATCTCTTCTTTTCTGGGCCATTGAGTGACAGCCTCTGGCTGACATCAGATAAATTCACACTACAGACTCCTTAAGCTCAGGCTTCCAGCATGGCTGTCCATGTTCACCACTTAGCACAGCCAGACTGATCTTTATGGAGAGCAGAATGCTGCACAACACCCTACAGATAGTCCTGGAACATATGGTAAGAAATAGAGGCACTTGAAGGATAAGGAAACAAAACTTGTGGTGCAATGTATCAAAAGGAAAGTAGAGGCTTCTCTTGGGTACAATATTTGACTATAAAAATATTAGATTCCACCACACTCTAGTTAACCATAACCAAAACATTTTGACAGAAGAAGACTACAGTGATTTTTATCTGTTCTTTATATAAAGTCTCTAATCTGAATTATGTTTCCTGTTCAGTTCCTGGACTGTTGGAAGAGATCATGGTAACCAGATCTGAAATATAATAAGATTGATGAAAAGTGAGGGGAAAAAATAAAAAGCACTTGTTTCTCCCCTTTTGATTGAGTTTGATATCGCAGACAGATCTTGGATGTGAATCAGAGAGGTAATTTACGTGAACAAAGCTTGCAGTGTTCTGGTTACAAGTGAGCTGCTCACAAGTAATCAAATACTGCATATGCATATGTGAAAAACAACATCATCCCCTATCCCACTGCATTGTAACAGACTTGCTTTCTTCAAAACAGTATAGAATCTGTCACAGTGTGCCAGAACACGTAAGAATGTTGTATCTGGACACTGAAATAAAGCCCAGTGCTTCAGAGAATGTTATCTTACACGCAGACCTCAGCAGCTGTGTGTCTGCACATGGAAAAAATTCTCTATTGTCATTTTTTTTCTGTGCTGTACCAAAGACAACTGATAAAACAACTATTGATGAACTATTGCTAGAACTTACTATTAACAGTAAAGCATTGATAGAAACTTTTCTTAAAAACAATCTCCAATAAAACTTTTCCCTCTACCTTTGAAGTTTTCTTTCCTGCGTGCCCCACTGCTGGTACCTAGTGAAATCTCTTCCTTCGTCCCCAGACTCGTCTGGACACACAAATCCAAGGCACTATCCACCCTAACCCTGCCTCTAGAATATTCTCTCTCCAGATTACCAGTGTTGGTTTGCTGAATATCCTCAAGATGAGGTGATCAGCAGGGTTTGACAGCCCTCAGCAGAACGGCTTAGAGAAATTAAAATGTCCAAGAGGTTCAGTTCAGCTGTCATAACTGTTGAGGGTTCTCATTCCCAACCCAGCCTTACCTATACCAACACTTCAGTCCTATCTGATGTTTACATTACTGTAGAAAGACTCAGTAAATATTTCCACTGCTAGCTCCATAATGGCAACCCACAGGCAGAATATTGGTTGTTTCAAAATCAAAGCCCACTCAAGGACACAAAAAGCTCAACTTGAGAGTTCTCTTTTTAGAGGAGGATTTTTTTTTTTCTGTCACTACTGGTGCAAATACCTCCTGAACACTGGGTAAGAGACCAAAACACCTCAACATTTCCAGCAAAGCAGCTCTTTGCTTTTAGAAAAGAGGTGAAAAGAAGGAGAATGTGAAAAACTCCAGAGTGCACTCTGCCTTGTGGAGTTTTGCATATTGCAGGGAGTGAAATGGGTGAAGAAAAGTAGAATCTGCAAGTGATCTGTATGATCTGACAGGAACACCTCCCAGCTGTGGACACAGAGCCTGCTTACAAATACTTAAGTAATAACACAACTATTTCCAAAGTCCATCTTACTTCCAGAAAGTCCCACCAAGTTTACTGCTTCAAACAGGGTGAAGTCTGAATCAGGTGCCAAAAAGTCATCTGAGCCTGGCCAGAAGAGACTTGGAATCTGATATGACCCTTTTATCTCCTTTGGAAATAGTACTGCAATAATTATAAACATCTTTTCCTCTCTAGCTGGCAGATAGACTTCAATACATAGTCTGTGATATAGCCTGATCAGCTTATATAGGCCTTCACTCAATGTACCTCATCAAATGTATTTCAGTTTGCAAATCTGCCCCTTGGATAGCAGGCTTGACCAATGAGCCACTGAAAATAGCGTGTCTGCACCCACCAGAAATAAAGGAACCAATTAAATAATTGGCATATTTTTCAAATGATGTTTTTTAGTCACAAAGATTCAATATTTTGCTTGCCTAAAACTGTAATGTTGACAGTGATTTCCAAGAGGCAGACGCCTGATCCTTTGGGCAGCCCTACCCAGTTCATCTGTCACAGCTGCTTTGAGGCCAGCAAGACCAAAAGCTGCAGATCTGGAGGAGCTCATAACCTCCAGGCAAGAGAGTTGTTTTGTCAAAACCAGAGGTATCTAGCTGGTTTTGGGTATTGAGGCAGGGAATTCTGTCAGTCTATTTTGCTCAATTGGTTCACTGACAAGAAATGCAAGGCAGTGGCAGAATCAAAACCAATGTTTTCATTGCCTCTTCCCTCTCCTCTCAAAGACACTGGGCACATCTGCTCTTTTGAATGTACCAGGAGCACCTTTTTGCCTTCTAAGCCTCTTCAATGACCTGATCTCCTGCTGAGGGCAGTCTTAGGCCATTCCTTCCTCTTTTATCCTTCTTCTGTTCATTCAATATCTCCAAATATCTGCATACCACAACAACGCTGAGTCAGAGTGGCACAGTCAGAAAAGTTCCTCACGGATCAAAGCATTTCTCTTGACAAATACAATAAGACCATTCAATACATGGGATGCTGGCTCTTTGGGGGCATTTTCATAAGGCAAGGCGGCAGAAAATCAGGTTCTAATGCATAGCATTTAACATTACAGCAGTAATACTTAATTTTTCACCTCTTTTGTTAAAGTATTTTTACTTTTCATAAAGAAAATGCTAAAACACCCCTTGGAACATATGAAATCTATGAAATCTGGGAAATGAGAACTGAGAGTCAATATTGCATGTGTTGTGTGGGAATTAGCTTGCATTCAGGGTCGTTTTGAAAAAGTGCTGAGACTTACCTTATTTTATACTTCAATAAATTTTATTGAACAGCAATATTGCTCTATCTCAATAAGCTTGTTTAATGTTCAGGCCCATGCACTACCTCTGCCCAGCTCCAATGGGTACCTCGCCTTACGTACACTTTTGCTACAGTTGAATATTTCGAGGGATTATAAATTGCAAAGCAACAATGGAACACAATGCTAACATTTGCTGTCTGCACTCGTTTCTGCAATGCACAAGAAAAGCACTTAAGTTCCCTTGGAAATGTGTGTAAGTAATCATTTTCTTTAGTGGAAAGAAACTGCAATGGAAAATGGTACCCCTCATTGAGAACCCAAGCAGCACCAAACTCCAGAATCTAAGGCACGTGCACTGATTATCCGTGAATGAGATGAAATTTTTACCCTCCTCAATCCTTACAGAATTGTGCTTTGCTGATAATCATTGCAAATGTCTCTTCAGATTTTATAGGGATTTATATACAAATGAAACTACAAACACAGAATAGAGCACAGCCTTGAGGCAAATAGAGCTTCTTACACTGAACTGCAGGGTACTTCTGCTGAGGCAAAGTAGTCATTTCCCAATTATTATGTTAGTGCAAGATAAATATGAGTTAACAGTAGCATCCAGCTGCCAAGCTCAAAAACAAAAGAAATAGACAATGTCATGTTATAGATATTTTCCTGCTGCTTAATTCTCCTGTCTGCTCCTGTGCAAACACTCACCTTTTTAATGAGGAAATGGTCTGTAAAGCTGCAAAAATGAAAAATTAGATATCTATTCAATTAGCTGTAGTACTGTTGGCATGACACTTCAGGTCAGCTGGAAATCTTTGAAAAGCAAGACGTTTGTAACTTAAAGTAGAAAATCTGAATGCAAACTCAGCTGGCTTAACTGTGAAGCTCTTTTGGCAAACCACTGGAAAACATAATTGAATGCAGCCCTCCTGGGAAGGAACCCTAATAAACTGGAGGACAACTTGTCTGCTAGCATTTTGATTTTGCCTTCACAGTGTTCAGGTCTTTGTGAGATTACAGAAATAAGTTTCACTTACAGGAATGATTACCCTACACAGTTACAGGTAAGGGCCTGTTTTATCCTCCCCCTGCAGCTAACATCCATCAAAGAAATGGCTTTCTATACATAGCCTGCTTTCCACGAGTTTATTTTCAAAGGTTGACCATCATTTTACAGGCACAGGCAACAACTGAACAATTTACTCTGGAATATTTTTGTGCTTACAACCCATACCAGGGTAACAAATGTGAGGAGCTGCACTCCCGTCTAAGTGGCTGCTGTGCAGGCAGAAAACAGAGACGCATTTTAGCTGCCAGCCTGGGCTGCACCTGCAGGAACACTAGTTATGCCAGTGACATTATGTATCTACACAGGAATAAAAGGTGAGGGACATTGCTGTAGGGGAACTCTAAGGGAACACATGGTCTCAATTCACTACCCGTGACAATCTACAACCATAATAATCCCCCTGTAGTCAACATCCTTGCAGACACTGTACAAATACTAATTCTTTTTCAGCTGCTTGTTTGCCAGATCCTAGGGTATTCGTGCCAGCAACATCTACTCAGAAAAATACTGCCACCTGTGATGTGATTCAATGCAAATCCCATCTTTGAACAGATTTTCTCGTTTAAGGTAGATAATTGTACCAATGCACTGAGAAAGACTCCTGGTACTCTGTGGCTTGTTTTTAATTTGGGTTCTCCCATTCCCTCCAACACAACTACAATCTTCATCCCTCAAAACAGCAGGTACAATATGGGACAATCCCCTTTCTGTGTTTAGTTATGCTTACAGCTCAGCAGATTATAACATGCCAGAGTGGCTGCACTTTGATCAGGTGATAAGAAACACAAATATAGGCAAGACCTGAAAGAAGGCACAGATCCCTTACACTGGAATTTGTTTCCACTATCAGTTTCAATGAGCCTTGCATAGCCACTCAGCTAGCAGAAAGCAAACTTCAAATCTGGCTTCCACCTCGCACGTGGATTCCTGTGATGATATCCTGCCATAAGGGATGGCTAGAATCAACTCGGATCTCTACTGGATAGTGTCTGGGAGTCAAGCTGCTGGAAGATACTTAGTATCATTTCATCCAGAAAATTCTCCAACATCTTGACTTAAATTAAAACTCATAAGGTTAAACAAATTCCTTGTTGCATGAAGTGGTGGTAGATATTAAATTCTGGTTCAGTCTGTGGCACATCACATATATAATGATTACTGTTTGTCAGAATATCACTGTGTGCCAGAGTGACACAGGCACGTTTAATTCAGGTTCAGTGAGGACCAGGTTTTTAGGTCTCACAAAACCTTTGCTGGCACAGGCCCAGGCTAAGGAAGAAAACTTATAACATTAGCAACTTACTCATCTTCCATGGTTTCAGGGCAGATGTAGGTCAGTGTGACCCCAGAAAATTGTGGTCACTGGCAAGTTAGACCAGGTTTACTAAGAACTGTGCACCAAAAAATCTGAGACAAAGCATCACTAGGCAGCATGAGATGAGAATCAAGACTACTTTCCTTCTTTCCCTTTTCTTACCTTTTGGTATCTCCCAAACCATATCCAAGACATAAATCTCTGAACTCCAGCAACCTTCACTTTTCTTTTTACTATTGAAATCCCTTACATATGTTCTGTTTTGTTCCACATGAGTTCTTAGAATTCTTATGCAGAATTAATCTAGTAATTTCATCATTTTCCCCTCTTTGATCTGTCCCAATTATGTTCATGACTATGAATATTCCAGAAAAAAAAAATAAATAAAGATACATCTGAAGATACACCTGCTTCAGACAGGCTGGTACAGTAGTCCCTGGAGATGGTTTTAGATGCTACAGAATGGGTTCACATTTTCCTGCCATGGTGCAGCACTAAGAAAAACTAAGTCCCAGCTGTCACAGACAGTTGTGTTAGAGAACTAAAATTGTCCTGTACTTTCCCAGGTAATGCCCTGGCTGCATCTGACAGTGACTGTTATAGTCAGGCTTATTTATATGCATTTATTTCACAAAGAGGGACATTAGGACTGTATTCTATCTTGATTACAAAGAAGTCACAGACATCTGTACATCCTTGCTTTTTTTTTCACCCAGTCCTATTCTATACCCAATTCTAGGAAACCATTTAATAGTGCCAGACTTCCTGCACTGAGCATATTTACACAGTGTCATCAGGCTTAACTGAGCATGCAACCAGAAATGCAGAACACTGCCTTCTACACATTAACTGTACATCTTGAGAAAGGTATTTTAAATGCATTTAATCAGAAAGCTGAAACACAAAGAAGTGATTATTTACAAAGCTTGGCAAAATGCTTAGCAAACTGCTCAGAATCAGATCTCTGAAGGCACTGTCAAACAGGTCCACTTATTATTTAATAAGTCACTGTGATGATTATATTGATTGCTAATACTCAGGCCTGGAAGATGGAATGGCTGGAACAAATCAGTAACATGCAGTAAACTGTCATGTACTCCTCAAGAGAATGACAGGAGCCAGGAGAATGGGAGCAGCAGCAGCATCTCAGAAGAAATGCCATCATGTAAGAAAACATGCTAAATAGCACTGAACCAGCAATAAAAATGTGCAGTGACCAAACAGAAGGCTGAAATTTTTCAGAAATTCCCACTCAAAACACAAGATAAACCTCTCACCCACGCACTTGATATTTCCAGAGAGAGCAACTGTTCAGGAGCACTCTTGATTTTGAGTATAAGGCAAATGGGAAGCAGACCACAGATGAATAGGTCAGCTGTAGCTAAGCTGCATTCTGCTGAAAACTCTACAATCTCTTCTCAGAAATAAGTGGATCTGTGCCAGTTTGCACAGCAGCTGAAGGCCTTTCTCTGCCATTTTATACATCTTGAACATTAAGATCAAAACAGATTTCATCATATGTTTAGGAAAAAGCATTGACAAATAATTTACCAATTTAAATTTATATTGAAAGGGAAGTAAAGGTATTAAAGCAACCTTTCATTTGGCAACTGGTCAGCCAAAGACAATCATGAGCAAGACATTCAGTAGAAATCATAACAATAACCACAATGGCTCCAATGGAACTAAAAATTTGAACCAAACATAAATTAGTTCACTGACTAGCACCATTCAGAGTGTCCATTTGTGTCTGATGCAAATAAATCACTCCAAGGTATACAGTCTAATTTTGTGTTAACCTAAAAATTTGTGTCTCTCTGTTGCAGTCACTTTCTATACAGTAATTATTTTAAGTTTTCCTCATAAGCATGAAAACTGAACCTCATTCCCCAGAGTTTACTGCATCCAGTGAATGTTTAAGTAAATAAGGGTAGATTTATTGCTTTTAATGGAACAATATAAAAGCTGTGTATTTCCTCCAAGTTTAGGTACCTTGAACAGTCATAGGCCAAAACAAGACGACTTTGTGCTGTTTCCTTTGTGTAACAGTTTATGTAAATCCTAAATATAAAAGTTAATAAACTTCTTCCTCTTTTTTGTTCATTTGCAAAAAATGTATTAACTTATTCCTGGGATGCTGCAGAGTATTTCATAAAAAAAAAAAGAAAAAGTTGTGCTGTATTACACAACAAACTGCAGTTCCAGTACTGTCTGCATTTCCATCCACGCTTCTCAATAAAAAAAATAACAGGTGCATTTTTCAGAGTAGCTTGCCGAAATGGTACTAGAGGGCAGGCAGTACTTTTGAATCAAGGAGAGGAAAACAAATTCTAAAGCCAAATATCTTCCCCTTAGGATGTTCTAAGTAATGTCCCCTTAGGCCTAGGCCAATTACAGTTTCAGATATTATTGCTTAGAAATGATAACTTCATACCACAAAATGTCTGTTCTATTACTCATACAATAATGTATTGCATTTCTAAAAACAATTCTGGATCAATGGTCAATAAAGACCATCAAAAGGATGCTAAGGTGTATAATCAAGCTTTTATCTTGCCTTAGCAACTTCTAGGCAATTAATATTTCATGACATATATTAAGAGGGTTTGTTTTTTTTTCTGAGTTTATGCCTAATGTAGAATTCTCTAAAGTGAAATATTTGCCAGTGGCAATCTCTTTCATACAATATTAGCATATCCAATTCTTCCCTTGTGGGATGTTTCAGCATATAATATTAATTCACAATTAGGTAATGTACTCATTTTAGCAATCTCCTGTGTTCTCATTAATTAAAAACCTGGTACAATCACTTGTAGTCTATTCAATTTTACTTTGTTTGCTTTGCTTTGACTTTTTTCTTTTTCCTTTTATTCCCCTACCTTGTTTCCAGAGTGATGCTGCTTTTGAGTAGAAAACTTTTACCATGCCTGCCCCATATTCAGCACAGTATCCAGCAGTTACTCACATGTATGGATCCCACAGCTGCCGGCAGGATGGTTTTTTTTTAATTTGGTATGGTGTACTTATCTCTATTAATAAATATAATAACGTAACAATAATATAATGTAACAATAATTTTGCTTTGCTGTATGATTTGTTATACTGTCTTTTATTTTTTTCACAATCCAAGGTTTCAAACCCTTTCAATTTCTTTTCTTTCTTCTCAGAACAAGTCATGAAATTTCTACAAAATTGCATTCTCGCTGAAATTCTCAATGAGTTGTTCAAATTATGACATGCTTAGCTTTCTGTTATACAGATAATTGTGAGTTGTTACTTAAATCTTCAAACAAATTTTGATTGAGGAAATTAAATAATCAAGTATGAGACATGAAATACTGGAGAATCATCCTTCAATATAGGTTCCTATACATATTCAGTTCTCATGGAAAAAGAGTCATTGTAACAAAAGCTACATACATAGAGTAGTAGGTGAACAAATATATAAAACCTGTGTCATCTATCAGAGGTTACAAACTCCTATTTCATAGTTTCCGCTGGCTGGGACAGAGATTCTGGTATTAAACCTCAAAGTTTGAAGAGAATTTGCTTTTAAAAAGGTCAGAACATTTTGGAACATTTTGCTAAAAGGTGGGTANCTTTTCTTTTCTTTTCTTTTCTTTTCTTTTCTTTTCTTTTCTTTTCTTTTCTTTTCTTTTCTTTTCTTTTCTTTTCTTTTCAAACCAGATTCTGATTAATTAATATCAAACAGACTGCTCACATTTATTCAAAAAAGGAATCTTGGAGTTCACATATTTATAACATATATGTGGCAGGTTGCCTTGTGTTTCAGATTGAAAAATGTGGCTAGAGCAAAACTTACAATGGGAGACAAAAAAAAAAATACGCTGGCAACATTTATTTGTCAGCTGAAAGAAAACAAGGTGAGAGACCAGATAAGAGGCAGATGGAGAATGAAAGAAGACAAAGGAACGTGACAGTAGGTATTATAAAATAGTTGAACCTGGAAATCCTAACACCCAGGGACTGTATATTTCCGATAAAGCAGATGAGGCTCAAGAAGAGAAGAAAAAATTAACATGTGACTGGGTTGAAGAGAACACAGAAATATGCAGACTGAGGGTCCTACCAAAAATCAAGTTCATCTTAAAAAATTGGAAGCCAGAATATCTCAGGAAAAATAATGAGAAACACAGGCATTCAGGGATCAGGTTAAAACCAGGGAAGCAGTAATAGCAGTATGTACTTTGAAGAAATTGTGGACATCTCACTAGCCATGAATTTGCAGTGTAATATGACAGAGGGGAAACATAAAATCCAAGTAGAAAACTCTGGCAGCTAATCACAAAGTAGAGAGAAAACAGTTCCTTATCTACAATCTATATGGCTCTGCTACAGCTGACTCTGGATTATTTCATTAATTAAGGGTAATTTATGGCCAAATATAAATATGCTCTGAATGGGGAAATAGGGAAAAGGAAAAAAAATATACTCCACATAACTGAGTTACTTTGGGCTGGTTGTGGGACTGAGTGGGACAGACTTAGGAGAAAAGATTAAACAGATACAGTAAGGTTTGGGGGAACTAAAGTAAACAGGTACAAACTGGCACAAATACTACAAGCAAAAAATGTCCTTATAAGATGACAGGAGCAGAATCCAGAAATCTAAATGTCCTTTTAGAAAATTACCTGAATGCTGTATAGACAGCAACACAATTCTGCTTGTAGCCCTCAATCTGGTTCTTATTTCAGCTCCACTGAAAACACAACTCTCCATGATCTCTCTTGGCAAGCAGTTCTTCCCCACTGTCAGTAATTTGGAGATATCAAGAAAACCCCAACCTACTTTTCCAAGGAAAGGAGGAGGTTTAGGGTGGAGGAGGACCATAGAAACAAATAAATATAGAAAGGTTCATTTATACTCATGAACACTGAATCAGGAAGGCATTTTCCGAGCCTCCTCAAGCTGCGTCCCACAGGAGGTGGCCCCCCTGTCTCTTCAAGAACTGCTCAGCTTTACCCAGACATGTCTGTCAGAGTTTGAATGAGGCTGCAGAGAACCAGCTCACCATCAGCAGTTGTACCGTGCCAGCTGTGCACCTCCACCTCTAGGCCAAAGTCACAGGTTCCCTTTTGGACTGAAATGCAGCCCTGAAAAGCAGCAATACCTCCAGACTGTGTATTATTTTCCTGAGATGCAGCTACTTTCCATAAGGAGCTGCTCCAGGTCGTCTTCCCCTGACTCCCTGGGCTGAATGCAGCTCCCCCACAGCTGGCTGCACATTGTGGGGAAGAGGAACTGAGACAGTTTGGGCACAGTCACGGCTGCTGCCATGGCAGTGTGGGCATCATCAGCATGCAGTGGGGCACTGAACTGGCTTCCTGCAGGTCCTGCAGATCATTTGTGAGTAGGTAATGGAAGAGCAAGACTGTGACTGACTGACTGTGTTACCCAATGAACACAGCAACAGAGAGAGCTTCAGGGGAAAAAACTCCCATAACAAACAAACAAACATAAACCCTAACACCACATTTTCAACATACAACAGAATCTTCCAAAGCTCACTTGCCATACAGGCTTGGCTTATCTCCAGAGTCTCAAACAAGTGGTTTGTACTTAGCCTTACAGGTAATGGCCTTTACACGTCCCTTAAGATGATGTTTCAATCTGAGGGCCAGAACTGCTAAATTTCCTCAGCAACTCCATTGGGGATTGTAAACAGTGCTTCTCCATTACTAAAAAAAAACCAAAACAAAAAAACGAAAGAGGGAAAGAAAAGCAAGATTACTCTGTATCCGTGGCTACATGACTACACACCATGTACCATGTCTCTGAGCAGCTGAGAGTGTCTGACATATTTTGGAATTTTAATGAAACCCATCAGGGAATATCTGATAGGTAAAACATCTGGAAATCAAAAAATTCAGGGAGCTGTATAAAACTCAAGTGAGGACTGCTTCAATTCTCATTTTTGTCACACCTTTATGTATTTTTAAGCACATTTCTACCTTTACAGTTATCTCTGCCAAAGCTGCTGTCAGAGCAGTTTGGTTATTACCCATTCCCAGCTGATGCTATTAAGCTGACCTGTGGTGAGGTAGGGCTGTCAGAGTAAGCGGATTCCAATGTTCCAATGTACAGTAGTTGAAATAACAAATGATAGGGGCTATACACCAGAGAAAAATGTGATTATGTCATCACTCCAGTGCCCATTAAGCTCAGCAATTTCTAGCTATTTGAAAAACTGAGATGTCATTTCTGCAACATGTGTTTTCTTGAATGTAATAAAATCCACCATTTTAACACTGATTGCTTCTCAGGACCTAACTGGAATGTTCTCTAAATAAACATTTCAGGAGGTTACTTACCTCTATCAGACTTTTAATTCATAATGTGAAGCTATATCATTGGAAATGACAAGCACTCAGTGACTCTGTGTCTGCCAGTGATTATGACACCAGGATTTATACCAGGAGACGTCCCAAAGCCTGGGAAGTGCTTGGGCTCCTAAATCTCTCACTTTCAGAAAGCTTGCGAGGACTGCCCATTCTGTGAACTAGCACAGAAGTACAGCAAAACTGTACTTTATCACTTCTACTCTTCTTCTGCAACTGGAGAGTGCAGTTAATTGAATTATCTGAACCTTAGACAGGTTTACATTTCATTTGATGATATTTTTGAAAAGTATTTTTCATTTTTCCTTGAGTTGCTCTTCCTGCATGAACTCATAAAACATATGGAAAAATGTAAAAGTGAATTTCACATCTATCTGTACCAGAATGTGCCACAAAGTCAGCGCAGAATTTAATAGGGAACTGCTGAGAAACTTCCTACGGATAACACTGGTCTTTACATTAGACCTGAGAAATCCAAATCCCTCTTTTTTTACTCAGTCAATGCCCACTTCTAGTTTTGTGTCAGATGAGTCAGGAAAAAGAGAACTCAGCCCTACTGAAGTAAGGGCACCCAGGATAATCAGTCAGGGAAGAGATCTTAATACATAATTCTCTTGGGGAGAAAATTTAAAGAAACTTTTTCATCTTTGGCCCAGAGGCACTTAATGAACCCGGATGGACAGTAATGTCTCTAATTGGAGAAATGTGTGCTCAAGAACCATCTGAATGTTCATTTATGAGCTACGACTATGAATTAGTTGGAAATCTGGCTCAATGTAATGAGAAAAAAAAAAAATCCAGAGCAGGAAGCAAAATGTAAACCAATCCGACTAAGAAATTGATGACAAAAATGCTACACAATGGAACAGAATGAAAGGACACACTGCAAATGCAAAATACACTTACATCTTTTCAAAACCAAATAAATGAAAGACAGAAATTATTCAACCAATGCTTGTAAGTCACAAGGAAAAGATACATATAAAAAATGTTAGCTAGAGTTTGTGGAAGGGCAAATTTGCAAGTAGTGTTCCCCTGGAAGTGTTAGTTTTTATGTGAAAATAAGGGATGATAAACCAAGCTTGAGAAATTTTAGATTTTTATCAAGATTTAGAGCTAAGAAACTGACTATTTGACAGTTGAGACTTCACCATCCCAAATACATTCACAACGGAAGATTGCAGATACAAAATAAAAAAATATTTTTACCTCTTTCTTTCTAATGTTACTGGCTTCAACAAAGTTCTTCCTGGTTTATTCACTGTTAAGGAAGCTTTCTTAATTTAGTTTCTGAACACATGTTTTTTTAATAAAAAAGGTGAAATGTGTCTATTACTCAAGATTAATTTCATTCCGACATGTTAATCCTCACTGGATTATGGGATTCTTTGTTTATGTTCTTCTGTATTTACCTGTAACCATCAGCTCTGAAGTGTCTGAAGTGCCATTGGGTTTAGAAAACAAGTGTTTAAAGAAAAATGGTTTTGTATCTTGCTAATGCTCTGTTTTCCATCAGTTTTTCAATGTTTAACACTATAGTATGATACTTCTCCATATTCTTGAGCTAAAGTGGTAGCCCAGAAAAAGATAGAAAGGTGACATCAACCAGAAGATAGCCTCTTTCCTGTGTTATTTCCTGCTTACTTTCCAACTGAGCCCACAAGAATGACTAAACATGTTCACACTGTTGCTCTTAGCCCAGATCTTCAAGTCATTTCAAGATCCTAAGCCATCTACACAATAACTGTGGAGGCCTTCCTTTATACTCTTTCTGTGCCAAAATCAAGTTTGAATTTTTAATCTTATGGAGGATTAGTACACAGCTTCCAATGTAAATGTCCCCCAGCCACTACAGAGGAGATGCTGGTGCCCTAGAAACACTGAAACTTTGAGAAAACCATTGTGTAAGAGAACCCTAAGATACCCTGTTGCCACCACTGATGTAGAGCTAGTCCCATATTTCTTTGCTCCTATTTTTGACTTGTTTCTATTTTATCCTCCTCTCCTTTGGTAAAAGTGTCGGTCTCCCCACTCACAGTAAAATAACCACAAACAGCTGCATATATTTTCACAGCTGAAATATTTTATGTCTGAGTTTTACTGCAAAAGGCAACAATCCCAAAGACGGTATTTTATAAAAAGCTAAGATAAACAGCTTCAAGGTATAGCAAATTTAATCCTTCCAAAGTCCCAATTTAAGAAAATCTTACATTGAGACATAAGGACGAGTAATAGAAAAGTCTGGATGATGAAATCCGCAATGACTTATTCCTCTAGTAAAATAGTCTCCTACAAGTGCTACGCATTTTTTAAGTCAATAATTTGTATTACTAGGAAGTTAAGGAAAGCCACATTTATGTGGGATGGAGATAATCCGGATCTAAAATGAAAGATGTGACTCATAATAAATGACATTTATGTATTAGATTGCATTTTTTTCTTCCTTCTTCAGTTAGCCAAAAATTATTACAATGTTATTACTATATTTTTCTGAAGAAACATCTCACTTCCTCCTCATCTCCCACATTCTACTTCTCCAGTTTATGAGTTAGAATATTGAGAATTGCATAAAATCTATCTTACAATTTACAAAACATATACTGGAAAAAATGGAGCGGAATTTTAGCACACCTTTTCAATCACTATAGACTCACATACACACAGAGACCACAACAAAAAATCCTGTTTCTGTTCCCCTCCTGGACAATCTCTTTGGCTCCAGCACAAGCACTCCGTATGTTCTAAACTTCCAGGGAGAACCACTGTATCCCACCTTTCTGTCCATGGCATATGTTTTGGCAGAGGAGCTCTGTCAGAGGAAAAGGAAACATCTCAGCTCAAGACCTGAAAGCCCTTAGCACAGATGTGGACACTACTCTCAGAAATCCCAGTATCTTAATAATCTAAGCATGTCACCTTCCAGAACATCAGCCATGCAAGGACATGAGGTCCATTGATAAATTCAATGCAATGTATGACAATAAGTAAAATGCATACCTTGAAAGAAAGGAAAATCAAGCAAATTCAGTTACACTTTGCGAAAGAAATACCCAGAGTTAGACATAGATCTAAAAAGACTTGACCTCTTTCTTCACTGCTTCAAAAAACTGTTTGAGCCCCGGGCAGAGCTCTGTGGAAACCCAGAAAGTCATTCCTCTGCCTGGGGACCCTTTCTTCATGATCTAAGTTGTATTTCTCTGCTCCCACTGTTAAATAGGACTCTCTGATGGTGATATTGCACATCTTTAGAGTAGTTCCTCACCTTGTCCTCCAACGTCTGCAGTTGGTATTGACATCTCTTCCCCTTGTTCTTGCTTTTCTTGCTGCCTCACAGTCTTTTGTCTCATTTGAAAGAAGATGAACCACCTATGATATTATTATGTTTTCATGGCCCCAAGAAAAAGGTCGAGCTGCTCTGTTATTGTTCCTAGCTATTAATCGAAAGATATATCAAAGACAACCCAATGACCTTCATGCCAGGAACATGGAGACAGCTCTTTGTAAGAAGATAAATGGTTTCTGAAGAAAAAACAGTCTTCAAATTTTGGGGACTAGTGTCAAAAGCTAACACTTCAGAGCATCTCATTTTATTTTCCATCCTTAATACTTACTTGACTTTGGATTTGAGGAGAATATCTGCTCTTTAAAACGTGGCGTCTGTTTTCAGACACCAGATCCATTAACTGCATTGACAGAGTAGGCAGAAGGAACAAAGACCACAGAGAGTAATCCTCCACTAATGGAAGATGTCATATCTCCACAAAATCAATTTCCTGAGGTGACAGCCCATCTGTTGCTTTTGGTGAAAGTCCCAACTCCATGGGTAGAAGTTTTTCAGAGCTGAATTATCTCCTCTTCTATATGAAAATTAGTCACAAAATCAATTGAAGGCATTTTAAATGCTGGCAATCCTTGGCCATGTGAAATAGTTTTTCCTAGTCATGAGTTCTGGGACATAAGCTGCAAGAAGTAAACACACAGACCATGTATGACCTTACCATCATAAGGCATATTTGGGACTGATTCTGTTTTCTGAAACAAATCTAGAATGATGTTCTGTGTTAAGTTAATTGCAGCCTCCTAAAACAAATTTAAAACACCCTAAAACAAAACAAATTTTAAAAAAACACAACTTCATTCCTTTTTAAAATCTAATTTCAATGTTATTGAAGTATGCTCAGAAATTTCTATCCTCTAATGGTAGAGATCCCAAAATGCATGACACAAAGGGCTAGTGAGGACTACATTTTCTAGACTCTGTAAACTTACTTGCAGAATCCAGAAACTTCAATAAATTAAATGGTTGATGTATGTTAAAACTGGCTTAATGTGTGTGTCGAAGCTTTAGGAGAAGAGTGCCACAAGAGAATCAATTAATGGGAGTCTATTCAAAGGTGTAAATTAGGACAGCTAACCTCAGCTACTTTAAATAGCTTCTTGACAGGCAAGTTAAGTTACTATGTAGATTCCATTTCCCTCTAGTAGGGATTAAGTGATATCAGAACATCTAAGTGAATCAAATTATTTAAGAATTTAAAGTATATAGAAAGGCCAGAGTATAACTGTTCAGACCTGAATGTTTTTAAACAAGTAATTCAGAAATTAATAATCAGTGTGTTTGCTGATTCTTCATTTTTGTTCATTTTGTGAAGCTATTTTTATCTTCAGTATTTCAGTAGCTGTGTTCCTCCACACAGAAGTGGCAAGAGCTGCTATTTATTTGGTCAGGTGGGACACACAGCTGCATGGCCACTCTTCCACTGCACAGCACACAGCAGGGAAGCTGAAGGAGGATACAGTCTCCTGAACCTTTTAATGTAGCTGCCTCCCAAATACATATTTGAAATAAACCCAGCAGATTCCGATGTCAGACTTTGCACTGTTAATGCACCTCAGCATGAGAAAAAAGCCCCCCTACTGCAGATCACCACGAACACTCTAAAGAATTATGGTCATCACTGTATGTCATGTCAAAATTGGGGATTTGGGTTGATAAGAGTTACTTCTGTCTTTGGGTTGATAAGAGTTACTTCTGTCTTTAACACCTGTAGACTCTGGCTTCCCAAGATTTAGGGCTAAGATTTTATTTGCCTACAGTCCCTGACCTCTTAATTTAGAGCTGTCTGAGGTGAATACATCTCATTCCAAGACAATTCCTGATGGCAGGAATGTTATGCTATCCCTCTGTTTTGCATAAGGAATTACTTTCCTAATTTGGGGTTTGGAAAGAGAATAGCAACTAGTAAATCATTTCGAATTAAGACATCCTGGGACAAATCCTGGAAAGCACTATGGACTGAGGAATATTGGGTCCTTCCACAGGCTCCTCAGGAGACGGAAAGAAGACAAAGAATTTTTTTTGTTTCCCAGTATAATTGTGTGTTGGGTGAAGAGAGAGTCAGTGCTTGCAAACAGCCAACAGCACACACCCAGAGAAGAGTTTAAGGACAAGGTATGAGGGAAGTCTCTGTTCCATTAACATTTTCACCAGGTGTCAATGATTTATCAGTCAGTTTCTCTTTCAGTGCATTCCCTCTGGGGACAAACTTGCTCCACTCAACACCTAAATGCTCATGAAACACCTCGACTTCCGAAGTATGGCTGGAAAGAAGACAGTGGGAACATTTATAGCGAGAAATTTCTTTCCCCTCCCAAGATATTGGTTCATCCAAAAACCCAATGCTTTTTCCAACAGAAAGCCTTTAGTTTCCTTCCCTTCCTAGAAATTCTAAAAATATTTCTAACTATATTTAGAAATTATGAAAATATTTCCCAGGAGTGGGAAATGGAAGATTTCTTTATTCATCAAAACAAAGTTTAGGTGTTTTAATTTGATACTATTGTTTTATTAAGCTGACTACTAACCAATGCAACTCTTTTTAATGTTAAAAAGCTACATAAATTATTTTGATAGATAAGCAAAAAATTTCTTAAATTTCACTTATTTTTTTGAAAAAACTCCCTGTCTTAAAATAAAAAACATTATATATTCCATCTGTGAAAATTTCACAAAGCAGGAAAAAAAATCTGCAGGTATAAGCAAGCAGTAACATATAGGCTCCTTTGCAAAATGGCTCTTTCCCCAGTTTTTCTTTGAATCCATTCCTACCTATCCTAAAGGCAGATCTTATTTATGTCACAGAGTTGAGTTCTAAAAAAACTTTTTTCAGGTTTTAAAAGCTAAAAGTGGCTGATCATGCAGGCAGTCAGATGTTTAGGATGCTTAAAAAAAAAGACTGATCGATGCAAGATTTTTAGGCTGCTTCTTTAGATAATGGAAAATTAATATCAGCTGTACAGGGTGTTTGTTCAAGTACAGGGTGTTGGTTCAAACACAGTGTCTAAAATATATGGGATTAATTATCTTGAAGACTTGCTTACAGGCTGGCTACAGAGCATGCCAGGTAAATAGGTCAAACTAGATAAACAACTCTGAGATATATAAAGTCTAAGAGACTTTTCCTTTTCTCCTTCTCAATGAAATTAATGAGAACATGGAGGATTTCTGAACAGTATTTAAGCTAAGTAAGTTTTTTTTAATTCCTAAACAATTCTAGGGTTTTTTCCTGCCTTATATTTTTGACAATGTTTCTCACTAAGGAAATAAAGCTTTTGTTTTCCTAAATCATTTGACTTTATTGCTTGAACTTGGCATCACCCAGCAAACCTGGTTGAGCTGTCATACTGTCATCACAGGACTCTATGAGAAAAAAGGAGGAGAATATTGTTGCATCCACTTCATGGAAGACATGAGGGCATATACAGATGAAATGGTATTCCAGGTCTTCCAAACCGTTGAAAAATTGTTGATAGAATGCCAGACTGTTGGTAAAATGTTATTAGAAGCAGAAACTAAAATTAAATAGTAGCCCAGAAGATCCCCCATGCAGCTATATAAAGACTCTTAACTGAGGAGTTCATGGATTCTTTTTTCAGTACTGCTTATTTTCTGATAATGAGTGATCTCTTAAATATGCATACTTGTGAAACACATTATGTCAAAACAAGTAACATCATTCTTAATCAATGCAAACCTGGTTTTCTCCTTTCTTTTCAGTCCAGCAACATAACAGGAGAAAAACAGAGTCTATTAGATAAATCAAGCATCTGAAACGTAAAGCCAAGTCAAAAGTAGCAGAAGGAGCACTACTTTCTGTTCATCTTCCACATCTCAGCTGTCAATCTTTCAGTCTCTGTTCTTTGAAAAGGAGTACAAGAACTGTCATTTAATAGTCAAGGGATATTAGCAACGAAAGAACTATCATTTAAATAAAAATGAGTTGTGAAACTGGCCTTGCAGCTGTATGATCTCCAGTTAAGTTCTGTTTTGTATGTCAGGCAATGATATTTCATTCAGCAACTCCAAACCAGGTATGAATGATAAAATTCAACACACCTTGTGTTTAGACCTCTGGCAAGAAACACAGACTGAGCGTGTATGTGGCAGGCTGCCTCAATGACTGACACAAAGCAAATGCTAGATTTAGAATGCCTTCATTTGCTGGCTGACCCAGCAGAACAGCACCTCAGTGGGCTGACAGTCTTTTTTATATCTCTGCTCTCTCGATTATAACGTCACATCCCATTTAGCACTCCAAATTCACAGCCATTTACAGACACCACCCAAGCCTAGGCAGTCAGCTGAAAGGATACAACTGTCTGGTTGTTATTATTAGCTGTCAAAGCTCTGAAACATTGTCATCTTGTGGCAGGTTGTGGACATAACAAGGGAAGTAGCTGCTTCTCCAGGGTATTTCCCTTCCCTGGAAAAAACCAGCATGCCTGGGGAAATTTTGTGTGCAAGGCACAAGTCGAAATTGCTGCAGGGGAGTTTCCCCAGTGCCATAGTGTGGGCAGACTGAAACAAACTAAATCACAGCTGGCTTACATCACTGGAGCAGGTCTTCAACTTGTAGCACTGTGCGTTCATTCCAGATGTGGCAATGCTCACTAAATAGAAAGCAATTTAGCCGTTAAACTCACTTGTTTTTCCGTCTGAGGAAGTACCAGCAGTTTGCATATTCGTATCTCGCTATCTATACACTGGGCCAATAAAAAATAGACCTGACAGAGGTTAAAAGGTGAGTGATAGCAATCTAATGCTAAAAACTGCTGTACCATCCTACTTTTTCTTGCCTGGTTTTAGGAGAGATCCTACTGGAATAGCTCTGCAATCTCTGATTTGCGCTGTCACATGCCTTCTTCCAGAGCATCTGAAGGACATGCTAAACTCAGCACAGTTCTTCCCAGAGATTACACTGTGTGCACTCATTATCCAATAGAACAGTGTGTCACCTAACCTTGAGTCATCACTGAGTCAGTTTTAGCACTTCAAGACTCTGTGCCATAACTTTCTACTCGAAGTTCCTGAGTCATACAGGAGGAAAGGAAAGGGGAGTCACAAAAAAGCTTCACTTTACACAAAAACCCATTGACACGCCCAGGGTAAGGGCACTTCTGGCTGCATAGAGAAGGAAATAGTTAAACATGCCCAGCAATATACCAATGCAGCTATTCAGATCTTAGAGCAAACATCTGGATTCAGCAAATTTGATTGCCAATGTCAGACTGCATGTCTCCACTGCCTATGAAAACCCAGGTTTCAGCATCATGTATCTGCCTTCTCCCCTTGCCAGCTCTTTGGTAACACATTTGTAGTAGAAAACAGAACTTGCACACACCTCCAAGCTCTTTCCTATGAAATCAAATTACTTACACTAAAAATTATCTGAATTAAAATAAGTTCTTGAAGGTTTTACTGCTTCCTAAAGATTCAAGCCCAAGGCCATGTAGTTCACCTCATAATAAATAAGAATTTAAATTTTCATATGTCACCTGATGGTGGACTGTGGATGGAAGACTCATGGAGAAACTAAATTATAGCCTCTTGATATATATATAAAGTGAATAAATTCCTTATTCTGTCTGAGAGGGAAAAAAAAGAGCCACCATCACAAATTCAGGTCATATCAAGAGCTGAGCAATATCAGTAGGGAGAGGCCCAGCAGAGAATGAAAGCAAATGGATATAGCTGCTTTTTTCCACTGGAGGTACATGCAGGCATGTGTATGCACAAGCTACACTTGGAAATATCACAGACAGAAAACACAACAGAAGGACAAAGGCAGCTAGCTAGTCATTGTATGACCCTGACCAGAAAGAAACCCAGGAGGGCTTTGTGAGGGGAATGCAGACTGGAAAACAAAGGAGTATGGGCAGGAATTACAAGAGAAAAAGCATTCTGCTTTTTGATTTCTACTGATCTGGGGAGACAAACTTCTATATACATTAATAAATATGTTTTTTTCAAATCAATGTAGTATTTTCTTCTACCTAAAGATTTCATCCCAACAACAGCAACCTGCAAAAACTTAAGTTTTTTGCCAAATGCTAGGACTGCAAAAGGCAGAAGTGTATCACTTTTAGGCTCATGTCTAAGACTACTAAACTGCCTGTGAGGAACACAGGGCCACAGTTTTGTGCTAACCAGGGTCAGACTTGGGCCTCCTGAGGTCCTTCAGCCACACAACCCTGACCTGGATTAGGAAGGCAGGCAAAGATTGTTCATGCCACTCTCAGCAGAGGAAAAAGTATCCGGCTGTGAGTAACATCAGAACTGAGAGTCAGTTAATATCTGAGGTGGCATAAAATCTAGTGATTAATTGCCTGCCTCCAAAATCCCTCGAGCACACTGGAAAAGTCAGGGTTACTTTGAACCAGTTCTGAGTTGTACCATATGGCTGTGATATTTTAAATCCTACATTTAAATCCTGGCTCTAAAACCGTATTTTCTATTCCTTCCAGCCACAGCCTAAGGAGTAAAAGAGCAGGAAAACACTGCAAAGATAGCAGCCAGCTAAGAGGCAACATTAAAGCAGAAGTATGCCTCAAATCCCATCCCTCTGTGGGGTTTATTGAATATAAATAGAGTAGCAGGAACAGAACTGAGATGCCTCAAGCACTCCTGTATCATCTTTATTATGTGGCACGATGCACATTTATTTATTCCACATAAAACATAAATCTTTAAGGGGGGGATGGGAACATCTTAATTCTGCCCACAGTAGTTAATCCCAGGTTCAAATCACTTCAGAAGGATGAGGAAAGTTAAATCCTTCCCATCATTACCATGAAGTCTGAGCTATAATTAGTAGGTGAACAATTAAAAGAGGAATGAGATGGAGCAAGCATTTCCAGGGATGCTCCATATGAAGCCCAATTCAAAAAGCAGCGCTGGAGCATGCCCACCAATCAGTCCCAGAGGGAAGCTGAACAATTTCAGAAGCCAGCTCAGACCTCAGTCCCATAGGGAGCTCCACTGTGACAGCATTCTGCATATGTGCCCTCTAGCTATCACCAGTGTGAGGCACCCCGAAGCAAGACTACCAATCCAAATTTTGGATCTATTGACAGCCAGTGGAGTGGCTCCCCAGTTTCAGGTGCTTTGGGACAGTAACAACCCAGTGCCGGTATGAAAGCACTGGAATAGAGACACTGCCACGTGCCCATCCCTCCAAATGCAAAATTGCCCTGTGGATTGCTGTCTATCATGGCTACCTTGTAGCATTGAGGTCACCTGTTTGGGAATGAGAAGGTGGATACTCTAAAACATCCCAACAAACCTCTGGTGTAAAGTCTGTCATGACTAATAAAGCTTCACCACGGAAGAATTATGATTCAAGGATTTTCAGGACTAAGGAAAGAAAGAAAATGAGAATGTGTTCATCCCTTAAAGGACGGTCTAAATGTTATTTTTCCAAAGCCATTCACTATATTTTTTTCACCCATGAGAGTCATACTCCTATAAACGCTGTCTCATATATTTAGAGGAATAAAAGGTGACCGGCCTCTACTTAAATGAATGAAAACAATGTTCCTTTCTAATCAGATTTTAAAGGAGATCACTAATCAGCAATTTTTGAATGAGGAACTGTAGCCAGCTAATCCATATCCTGTGATGCCTTCACCTTCCCATTTACCTTCTCACTGCCATTGCTCACATGGTTGTTTAGCCGATCAAATGCTGAAATGTTGGGCTGGCATTTATTCAGGCAAAGTAAGCATTTTTATGCAGATCAAGGGAAAACACCTAAACAGTGCTAAAGTAAGGAGCAGATGTCTGCAGTTTATTTTCCTTGATTTAATTTCGATAGAATTTACATAAGGCCCTCTTCATATTCAAGTTATCACATTAGGGAGCCTGGGCTTGTGGTGAAGATTGACAGATATTTGAGAAATTTGTCCAGCATTTGCAGAGGACAAGCTTACACCAGAGAAATCTCTGCTTACAAGCAGAGAAATCAATGGAGTGGAGTTCATTCACTTTTCCAGAGCTGGAAAGGACAGAGTGGATTACTTTTGGGTTAGGTTCAGAGTTGATATTCTTTTCAAGTATCTCACCTGATGCAATACATAAAACTTCTGTATCAAGTCAAGGTTCTTTAAGGTATTTAGCCTTTGAACTGTCTTAGCTAAATATCTCTGAGGGTTAATATTTTGGCTTATCTTGGAGGGGAATTTTAATGTCAATTATTTTAATTAATTTTCTGAACAGCTGTTAGCCATTGCAGTCACAGAGTCCTGAAGGAGTTAGGACACTAGCTTTACTTTCCCTTCATAACCCTTGCACAACTCTCTCAAGGCCTTAGAGCAGATAAAACCTTACTGTCTTCACACATCTGCAACGCTGGAAGGGAGGGTGTGAGCCCAGGATTATATATATAATCCTCTCGTTTCTCTGGAGAATCATGCTACTAGTAGCAAAGCAAATGTTCATCTTTTTTGGAGTTGATATTACAGACTTGAAAGATGGCTGCTCTCCTGGCTGCTGCAGCAATTATTCAAGTAGACTTGGTGTCTGGAGTCTTTTCAAAGGCAGCCTGTCAAACGACATTGCACTTTCCAGGTTAGAAGTTAAGCATATAAGTATAAAGTGAGCAAGAACCAAGAGATGCTACCACTAAAGCAGGCAAAATGCCATCTGTCAGTGATGCTCAGCGTCTCCAGGCAGCAGTGGTTTCCAGTTTATGCAGAGTCCTGTGAAACTGCAAAGCATCAATATCCCTTCTGTGCATCAGCCCTGCTGTTTGCAATTTGGAGTCTGGTGCCCTGCAGTACCAACCCATGATGGGGACAATCTCCACAGCTGACAGATTTGCACTTTTACAATCCAGACTTTAAAAGGTGGATGGATAAGTGCATGGCCCAACACACGCAAGAATCGCAGCTGTGGGAACACGTCTGCAGAAATAAGATAAGATAGAGGAGAATCACAAGAAACTCAGAGAGGAGATTAGAGAGAAGATGAAAGAGGGCTTTCTCCAAATCTCAGCAGTACAGATCAAAGGTTCTGGTATGCTGACATCCCCCAGATGGGGAGAGAAGGTACACCCCACGAGCTGCATTATTGCTCCCTGCAGAACAGGGAAGATTTCCAGTGCAAATTCAGCATGAGTCAAGCTAACCGAGCACACTGTCATACAAACATTGTGTATTCCCACAGCCTGCTGCCCTCTAAGACTGCAGAACACACAAGGTGACTCTCCTTGGTGGGCATGCATTATGTTCAATCTGCCCATTTGTTCTTCTGTCAAATGGGCAATTTCTTAAGAGCTGGCCTTTAGTTTTTCTCTTATCAGAGTGCTCCTTGTGTGGTATATTAGAGTTCCAGTTCCTGAAGAGCAAATGTCTTTCATATTACTGTGAAAGAAGACACAGAATAAGTGCAGTATCACAATGCTCTCACTCCACAAGCAGTACACGACATCAGATTTCAGACAAGGTATGTTGTTTGTTCAGACCTCAGAACAATTTTTATTTACTCTGACACTAGCAGACTCACTAGAAACACATACTAATTTAGGTTAAAAAAAAAAATCAATCAACTTCTGCATTAAATCTCAGTTGCCATCTGTCCAGGCCATTATAATTCAAATGTTTTTTCCTTCTTCCCCTCAGATGGAGTTTTTACTCTCAAGTACCTGTTGAGGAAAGAGCTTTTACTTTCATGAATATATATTTATTCACGGGTACAGGAACATATGTATTTGAAAATACAGAAACATTATCCATACTTAATCAGACTGTGTACTTTGCTCATCATGCTGCTATCTTTAGTCATTAGTGGTCATTAAAAAAAGCCTTTTAGCAGAATCTTTTAGCTTATTAAAAACTGCATTATAGTACATTTCCTACTGACTAGTGTACAAGAATCCTGAGACAGCGGTAATCAAGAATTTCACAGCTGCAGCTAAATTATGCACCACTAAGAGAGGATGTGTATATTTGAGACTGGACTTTAGACTTCCAGTGAAAGACTGGTCCTATCCCCAAAAGCTTTCTTCTAGTCCAAAACCACGATAAGTGGGAGAAAGGAAGTATTGTTAAACACAATGTGTATATGAGGGAAAACAATACAAAGAAAGAACTTGCCCAAGATTACAAAGGAAAGCAGGAACAAAGAAAAGCTGGTAATTGAACCAAAATGTTCTCAAACACAGATCCATTGCCTTAATAGTAACTTTTTTTTAATTTCATGCTGTCTTTAATTCTTTTCACTTCACTTAAGTATTATGGTGACAGCTTCCTCATAGAAATCAAAAAATGGAGGGAAAGCAAGTGTCAAGAATCTCTTGAACAAAAAAAAGCAAGCAAAACAAGAGATTCTCACTTTTTTCAGGGTTCATATTGACTTGTCTGGTGTCTTCATCATAAGAAGGCTACAGTACTTTGATAGCCTCCCCAGTTCTTTTAAAACTATCATTTTTATAATTGATAGGGTTACTGTTTAAAGCAATTTTCCGATGAATTAAAGATTAATAAGCCCCGTGTCAGTGTGAATGTGCATATTATTCAAGGATCCTGTTTATTATAAGGGTAGTTTTACCCCTTAATACCCCTTAAGAGTAAAAATATTTATCGTCAAAGTAATGACATTACTGTAAATTATCTTCCCAGAAGGGACGAGTCTTAACTGTCATATCAGAATAGTCCACCTCGATAATTTTGAAAAAGGAAAAGCTGGATGATCTGCACACATTTTAAACAACTTCACCTCACCTAATATTTTTTTCATTGTAAATTTTCAAGCTAGTAACTTAAACATGTTCCCAATGTTTTCTTCATTAACAGGACAAAGAGAGAACTTTTTTCTTATTCAACACAAAGTCCAGCTGAAATCCAGCATCCAAGTAGATAACAGAGAGGGGAAAAAATAAGCAGCCCAGGAAATGTGCAAAGCACTAACCTTAAAGTACAGCTGGTTAAAGAAACAGTTTTCTGTCCTGGCAGCGAGCAGAAAATTATCTGAGTGCTATCCACTGGCATTCCCAGAAAGTGCAGTATTAAAGGCTTCACTGACCTGGAAGAGAGGAAACACAGGGCCTAGCCACAGACTGCTAGGGCTGTGTGACCTTCTGTTCTGCACTTGGCTCCCCCGACTTAACACCAATACCTACATGTAAGCTAGTCATTGCAAAGCTTATTGAGAGAAAATGAACTCATCCAAACTAGATGTCTCAAGTACGGCCACGAAAACCCATCCTGAAATTGCTTTTCTTTCTCTCCGTTAAGCAGAAAAAGACTTCTTGGCAGCTTGCTTGGCTGAGAAGGTGTAAACTCAGTGAAACAAATAATGGCCCAGCCTCTTCTTCAGGCTTTTATAGCAAGCAATGTATTTGTTAGTCATGTGTCACTCCCACTTCAGTAAGATGTATAGGAAAGGAAAACACTGAGCTGTTAGAGAAGGTTTGGAGGAGGACCATGAAGATGATCAGAAGGTTGCAGCACGTCTCACATGAAGACAGGCAAAGAGTTGACGGTTTGGGGTTGTCCAGCCTGGAGAAGCAAAGGCTTTGGAGAGACACTTATTTAGAAGCCTTCCAGTACCTGAAGGAGGCTAATAAAACTAATACAAAGATATTTTTATCAAGGCCTCTAGTGACATGAGAAGGGGCAACAGTTTTAATTGAAGAAGACAGATTCAGGGAGAATATATAAGGAAGATATTCATCACAATGAGAGTGGTGAGACACTAAAACAGGTTTCCCAGTGAAGTTGTGGATACTTCATAATTGGAAATGTTCAAGGTCAGGTTAGATGGGATTTTGAACTACTCAGTTTAATGGAGATGCCCCTGACCATAGCGGGGTAAGTAGAAATAGATGACCTTTAACTGTCCCTTCCAATCCAAACCCTTCAATTTTTCTATGATTATTAAAAAAGCCAATGTCTTCAACACACCATCAATTCAATCAAAATTCATGGTCAAGATAACATTCCCTTCAAGCCTGGATTTGTGATGTTTATGCTGTTTCATCCCAATGTTCTTGCCCTCATGAGCTCCTCTCTTTGTGATATAAATATGTAGCATTACTGTAGCATGTGTGAAGATTATTCATGGCATGGCTGGCTTGCACTATTTTAGTTGCTATATATTCACATCTCACTGCAACCCTGGTTTTGTTAACACATCCCTGGTATTGATTTTAACAGCTGCGCACATGTTCTTAAAGGCTATTTTAGTACAAGGCCCCTTAAATCTTTTGAAGCGAATCAGTGCCCTTGAGAACTCACAATTTACAGGCATACAGGAGGCAAGACAATTTTGCCAGCTGGATCTGAAGCAAGGAATGGAAACAAGAATACTTTTCCTTAATTTAAATAAGGACTGACCCCTGTTAATTATCTGTAGATCTCAGTCATCTCCCATGAATGTATTCTATTTTTCAGGAACTCTGAAATACAGGTGTGGTACCTTTCATCTGAGGAAAGAATGTGGTCCTGATCCATGCTCTAAATTTGAACCCAGCTGCACAACAAGCATAACCTATAGCTGACAAGGCAGAAATATGAAAGTATGGTCTGAAAAACCTCGCAAATACACCACTTAAAGAAAATGTGGATCCTGACCCTCATTTTCCCTATCTTGAAACAAAATCTGTAGAATATTGTACAGGCTTGGAGTAATACTGGAAAAAAATCCTGTGCCCAACATATCTCTAGGCCAATCAAGTATCATCAAAACTATTTGAGAATTCATTTGAAGATATGGCATATTTCAGTGGGGCAAAACAATTGTTAAAGGTCAAAACAGTTTTTCTGCCATTATTAAAACAAAATAGTTTTGTGTTCAGACAGACGGTTGCCTCCCCATTCAACTTTATTTTTCTTGGGGTTTTTTTTTGTTGGCATTTGTTTGTTTGTTTGTTTAGTATTTCTCAAATTATCTCAAACAAAATACTCTAAGCCTTCAGATTTTTTTAAATGATGAGCAACGTCCCTCCTAAAGAAATCATTTCAGGCCAGTGTGAATGGAATTTTTTTCACTCAGTGAACTGAAAAATCAATTATTCCAACAGCCACTGCAGTGCACAACTCAAGGGCAATGTGAGACCAGAAGAGAAATTGGGAAAGAAGAACTGACTGATCCTGCCCTAATACTTTTCAATATAGTGCTACCCAGCTTTTTTCAACAGGTTCCCTGCGAAATCTTCCAGCTGAGTCTCATATCTTGCTCAAACCTTGCTAGGGTTGGTGTTAACAAAAATGAGCAAACAAAACACAAGGAAAATGAAATCAAGGAAGATTCATGCATGAAACTAGAACCTGAGAGGAGTATAAAGACATTTTCATTACTTAGTTGAACTAGAATCTACCCTGAGAAATATATTATCAGTATTTAAATACTTCTTCTGATGCATAACCTTCTCCCACTTTTTTTTTTCATCTCATTTCCTATAACTAGATTGGGAAAAACTTAGGGGATATAACACAGCTTCAAGATAGTCAATATGTGATTATAGTGATGCATAGCACTGCAGAAAAGCAGAAATTTTGTTGACATGTGAGTTCTCCCAACAGCAACTTAAAACAAATCTAGATGTTTTGTTAAAAATATAAGGATAGTAGTTCTGTTTTCTCCTCTTTCTGCACACAAGGTCAAATGAAAAAAATACAAGTCCCATTAAACTCAGGATCCAATCTTACACACAATAGGTCACCTAGTTCTTTGTGCACCAGTATATTCTGTTATCAAAACATTATGATATTTAAGGAGCAAAATCTATTTCTAATTTCATTTTCCACTTCTCATTATTTCCCTATTTCTCTGCAGCAAAAGTTAAACTGTTTTCAGTGTAAGTGCACCTAGCCAAGATCTGTGTCTATAAAGAGGCAGGATCACATGAAGTTTGCCATCTGGCCACAGGGCATAAATGTAGAATTAGCATCGTGTTTTAGCACTTGTGACTCCCTTGTTTAGATGAATTTACAAACAGTTTGATATGGTGCAACAAGATTTTGAAGTAGTCTTCCTCCATAATCCATCTAAAGATGAAAATAATTGAGGTGCCAAAATTAAGTGACCTAGTTCTCATATGGGAATGGTATTTTTTTACTGCCAACAAGACTTGTGTGAAATAATTATTGGATTCTGATTTAAAAAATCTAAGCCAATCGAACAACCTTTATGAAGGAGTAAAGAGAAGGATAGTAAATTAATTTTCATTTAATTGAGGATCAATGCCTGTTGCCTTTAAGCAACACTACTTAAAAGTCAGTCTGTTGCCTAAAGTAATGTGCTTTTTATTGTTTAGCATAACTCCAAGGCTTGTTATAACTTTGTTATAACAAAAACTGGAAAAAATTCAAAATTGTTTCTGGTTCTTTTTAGTCTGTTTACTTCTACATGCACTCTGTGTATCTTCAGTTTCATTGTTTTTCATGTTACTGTGGCTCTTCCACACTGTAATAGTATAATGAAAATTGTGACTGGAAAGACCTTAGAATTTCCAGAGCAACCACAGAGTAGGAGTTTTATCTGATACTACTTTTAATGTCTTTTTTTTTAAATAAATGAATACATTTCAAGTTGATAGGTCTTTTTAAATCCTTCCTTTAAATGCACTGATAATCTGCACTTCTGATTATCTTATGCATAAGTACCAGCTTGAAGTTTTCAAAGTGAAACTTCATTTTCTTATTTTCTGCAAAGATTTGCAACATGGAGTTTTGGATTTTCCCACTGATGTTGAGATGAGGATTTATATGACATTTCAAAGTTCTGAGAGTGATTTGATTTTCTTCTTCAAACTCCTCGGGTAACTTGTCTTCTTTTAAGCAATCTCCCTCCTGCCCAAGTTCAGCAAAAGCATTTAAAAGCACAGGTTTAATCCTCAGTCAAGTAAAGCACATAAATATGTTAATATGACTGCACATCCTAAAGCTAACACCAAACAGTGTGACCATTCTATCTCCTTTTGACTTCAAAAGACCAGTAGTCCAGATATTTTCAGAAAGGTAACATATTTCATTTAATAAAAAAATTATTAATAATCTTTCCTTGATTTTTCAGATCCTGAAAAAGCCAAAACTATTTCCTTCTAGTTATTATACCATTGCATATGATAAAAAAATAAATAGCTTCCATGACTTTGGCAATGAAATCTTATTCTTTCCATTTGATAAAGAGAACTCCATACTTAAAACTGATACTCAAACATATCACTGCTTAATGTATTTAGACTCACCAACCTCAGTAGTCAGGGCCAGCTGAGAATTTTCCAACAGAGTAGTATTCTGCTGGAAAACACAGTTTCACGGATGACATAAGCTGCTTTTGGAAGTCCCCTTCTCCCCACCTGCCCCAGCAGGACCCAGCCCTTTGCTGTGCCTACGGGACTGTGATGAGAAGGAGCGAGTTCAAGAAGAGCAGTGGGAAGCACCTGCCAAATCTCATGATGGTAAGCAGAACTGAGAGATAAGATTAACAAACACTTTGGGAACCAACTGTATTTCTAAGAGCCAGCTGGACTGAGCCACCTGCAGCACTGCACTGGTTTCAATGAAGCAGCACTTTATGGTGTTAATTTCCTCATTCTTCTTTACTTACTATGTCAGGATCACTGAAAAGATACTGCACACTACATTTTCATCTGCAAATTGACCCTAGAGTTTTGCAAATCCTGTCAAAATTATTCCCTTGTGCAAGAAAAGCCAACAGCCTTTGTTCGCTATAGATCAAATTTAGCAATGCTTCATTCTTTAAAGCAACATTTTTTCTGCCTGAAGTGCCATAGAATCATTGAATGTTTTGGGTTGGAATGGACCCTAAAGATCATCTTGTTCCAACTTCCCTGCTGTGGGCAGGGACACCTCCCACTAGACCAGGTTGCCCAGATCCCCATCCAGCCTGGCCTTGAACACTGCCTGGGATGAGGCATCCACAATTTCTCTGGGGAACCTGTTCCTGTGTCTCAGCACACTCACAGTAAAGACATTCTTCCTAACATCTAATCTAAACCTACTCTCTCTCTCACTTTGAAGCCAATGCCCCTTGTCCTAACACTGCATTTCCTGATGAGAGTCCCCCTTCAGCTTCCTCGTAGGCTCCCTTCAGAAACTGCAAGGAATCCATATAAATAATATAATTTAATAAATAGTAATAAAATATGTACTATTATAAGGCTCATTTGTAAATGTATCAACTCTTTCAGGTCCTTGCAAACTTTCCTTTCATTTCTTCTAGGATCTCTGCTTGATCTTTTCCCCAGCCTCTAGAAATGGAATATAACCACTGCTTACAGTATCCTGTATTGCTGGGTGTGGATGGCATTCCTACTTTAGGATGGATGGGCAATTCAATAGCTGTGTTTGAGGATCCTTGGGCAAGTCCCTATGTTATTTACAGAACATTTTTGTAAAGTACATTTGTAAGTGTCATGCTGAATAATGGCTATTAGGGTTAAATGTGGTGTGGCATTTGGAAACACTGCAAGCTCAGAACCTTTCACAATTAATAATGCAGGGAAAAAAAAATATAGAATGCTTTATGGCAGGGTGCATTTACTGTGCCTCTATGTTTGTGATGACTGCATTTATGTCACATTAGCATGAAAATCATGCCACTAATGAGATATGGTGCATTTTAAGAAACACTAACAATGATATTTGAGAAAACCCAGAATGTAAATTCCACAATCTGCTGCCAAAAAAATGATACTGTTCATATTTTTAAATGTCATGTTACAAACGTATATTCGTTTCTTTTCAAGCCCTGTAGGCATTGTATAAAATAGTCTGTGCTGCTGAAATTACCTGGCAATGACTGATGTTCGATGATCTTTGTTCCTGCAGTACAATTGGGAATTCAGAAATTCAGCAGTCAGCATCTGATTAGCCACATTTAATCATCATGAGCAGCAGTTCCAGGGACATATGCCTAGTCCTGCTAACTCTGTCTTGTCTCCATCTCCACAATAAAAAGTTTTCCCCACCTACAGCCTCTTTGCTCACAGTTAACTCAGGGTGAAGTGTCTATAGGACTCTCGCATCATGTCTCCAATGATAGAGAATTATTTTTTGATTTGCCTTGACACAAAGCTGTAACTTTTACAGAGTGATCTGTGAATTTGGCTGGTAATTAGATGACTGCTCCTTTTCTATATATGAATGATTTGTTTTAAATCAGAAAGGTTTGGTTTATGTTACATTATATTGTTAAGCTTAAAATGTACTCCTTGCATTGCAGAGTCCTTTGGTATTTTTGTTTAAAATACATATCAAAAAGTCATTATTTGCTACTTTATTTAAGCTTGCCCATGCTGACATGAAAAGACAGGTTAGCAGTAAATTAATTTTCTTTAGGAAAGAAAGGTGATGGGAAGCTTACAAAATCCACCTTGTGCTGAACCCACTTTTAATAAAAATATTTTATTTCTTCTAGAAATGCAATTTTTTTTTTTGTAAAGCAGGTTAATGAATTACTTATTTTATTTTCTGGGAAAATACGAAGAGAGAACTTCATTTTGACATTAAGTTTAAAACATGTCATCCAGTACTAATGCATAAATCTAAAGAATTTGAATTTAAGTGCTTTGCTTATATATATATATAAATAAAATTGAATACAAAAATTAAATTAAAGTGAAGTTTTAAGCATTTTGAGCAGCCCTTCAGACTGCAATAAAGTGAAAAAATACATCATTAAGTCACTGAGAAGACTTGTGTAAGGCTTACAAGTAACCATTGCCATGCTTGTTAAACAGCATTCCACACGCAAAGCAAAACTGCTAATCACCTTCCCAAAAAACTTGATTTGAAACAAAATAACTTGAAAAAAAAATTCTGGATACTTTGCTTCTGTGTGCTCCAAATTACAGAAATAGCACTGTGCGTGTACTTTATTCAGGCGTACAAATACTTGCTGGTTTAGCAGCCCGGTCTAAAGGCTCTACCCTGACAAACTCCGTGCCTGGCTACCTTCAAATGGCTACACAGAACTGCCCCTTCTACAGGGATGTGCCTGCCCAGAAAGGACGGGTTCATCGGCATTTATTTCACTCAACAGAAATAATGTCTCATTCAGGATTTCCCCAAGCTTCCAGTGGACAGTTTGATGCATGGTATAGATGCTGTTCCTTTTTCTGATCTTTCCTACTTTTGGCCAGTGCCAGAGTGAGGATGCTGAGCCACACAGAGACTTTTGCTAACCCTGGCCCACTGTTTTAACAGATCTGGACTATGGCCTCACTACTTATGACATCCTGATATTTGGGCTCAACACCTAGTTGGATTTAAGTTTTACTTAGGTATGGATTTTAGGATGCTTCCCCTGAGTGTTTGCAGAAACAAGCCTCCTAAACAGAAGGGTTCTGAAAGTCTTCTTTAACAGGAAATTGAAACCTTCCCTATTTCCTGTGCAGCTGTCAGCCTCTATTCCATATCCTAACCCTGCTAAGGTTTGCTGCTGTCTTTTATGAACATCAGAATTACTTCAGTGTTGCAATGTCCTAAGCAGACATGCCTTTTCCAGGTAATCTAGAACCATCAATCTGTCCAAAACTGGTATATCATTTCATAGTCAGTAGTGACAGTAATAGGCAATAAAATAAGGCAGTGAAATATTTTACTGTGAGGAGTATAGTCCACTATAGGTTAATAAAATCTA
This sequence comes from Bombycilla garrulus, assembly GCA_013400315.1. Taxonomy (NCBI): domain Eukaryota; kingdom Metazoa; phylum Chordata; class Aves; order Passeriformes; family Bombycillidae; genus Bombycilla; species Bombycilla garrulus. The sequence goes on along the minus strand of VXBU01017588.1, from coordinate 415,991 downwards.
AGTAATTCTTCATGGCACATTATTTACCCACAGTTATTTACTAGGTTGATTACTTTACTAGGTAGATATGTGAAATCCCATTGTAGTCAGTTGAAATTTATGGGCTGGATGGTCTTTGGCTTTTCCTAATTTATAACTTCAAAGGACATTTACTTTCCCCACAGCAATTGAATAACAACCAGCAGTTCCAAGAATTGCATGATTTCTAGTGAAAAAAACAAGGTGCTGATTAATGATGACCTCTTTTAAAATGCAAGGTTGAGAAAAGCTTTGAAACTGCTGCTTTTTAAAAGTGATACATTTCCTGTTGAAAGCACTGTAATGGTTAGAAATATTTTGGGAATTAAAACACTTTCAAACACAGAATTGAATGATTAAAAAAAATATGTACACAAATACAAACACCTACCTAAGACAATTTTTAAAAGAATTTAAGCTAAACTACTGTAGTTTATATTCTACAACAAGCCCCATTAGTCTGAATATGGAAATAGCGCACTAGCTAATATGAATTTATGAGAAATGATCACAGAACGCTGAAAATGAAAATATTATTAATTAACTGCATGAGAAAACAGCATCATAAAGCACTTGAGGGTGTTTTCTGAAAACTTCATTACTGATGGTAAAGGCTAAAAACTTAGGAAAAAAGTTCTCTCTCCCATAGTCAAAGTATCTCTGAAGTTAGCAATACAATGTGAGTCTGGTCTGTGAGGAAAATGCTGTCTCCCTGGAAACTGCTAGAATGTGTCACTTCAGCTGATCCCAAAATGAGAGACAAGAAACGAGTGTGAAATCCTTTGTGGCAGAGGTTACCATTTTATTAACAAACACCTGCAGTTTGATGTTTAACTGGACCTGAAACATATGATGTCCTAATTGCTGCAAAAGGCACTGAGTCTCCTTTACAGTTGCATCTCTTGATAGAGGTCCTTCCTTTTGCTGTTATTTTCCTGTCTGTTTAACAGATCGTAGCTTCAAAACAAAATTATTAATATCTTCCTTACATAATTTCCTAATTAACCCTCTCTCTGCCTCACTAAAAATTACATTACCACTTTCCTGGGAGCAAATTTAGCATGTTTATTTAATGCCATCATTGTGACTTTATCAGGATAACTATATGCTAGACATAGATCTAGGACTGCTCAAAACAAAATCACACTAATGAACATCTAAAATAAAGTTATAGGAAAGGGACATTGGTTCAGTAGCAAACCAGCCCGTGTGAATCACAAGAAACAGTTCTCTTAAAACTTAGAAAAAGCACTGGAGCAGCAGTATTTATGTTCAGGCTGATGCCCTTCCATTACATGACTGTTTCCACGCTATGGCACCCAGCTACATACAGGGCAATACTGGAGGCCAAAAGTAATGTGTCTAGATTTCTTGAATAAACCAGTGTTTGAGGAGGAAAAAAATCTCTCATTATAGACAAGAGTTCAACACAATATACATTTTCTCTATTCTGTTTGGAAGTCAGGCTTAGTTTTCTGCTGCTGCAAAGAAATTCATTCTCTAGATGATACATGAGATACAAAACATCTTTATATAAAACCCAGTTACTTTACAGAATCATAGAATTACTTGGGTTGGAAGTCTTAAAGATCATGTAGTTCCAAGTCCTTTGCCATGGGCAGGTACACCTTTCACTGGACCAGGTTACTCAGAGCCACATCCAAACTGACCTAAAGCACTGTTGGGGTTGGAGCACACACAAATATTCTGGGCAACCTGTTCCAGTGACTCAGCACCCTCACAGCACAGAAATTCTTCCTAACATCTAATCTAAACCTACTCTCTTTCAGACTGAAGCCAACACCCTTTTCCTGTGACTGCATGTCCTTGTAAATTGTCCCTCTCCATCTTTCTTGTAGGCTCCTTTCAGGTGCTAGAAGGCTGCAATTAAGTCAGCCTGAAGCCTTCTTTACTTAGACAGAAGCAGCCTTTACTGACAAGAATATACTTCTCCCCTGGTCTCTTGGGCACTAGTAGAACTCTGCAGTGAACAAGATATTTGAACACAGGACCCTTAACTTCTTCTAGAGTGCAGGAAAATTATGGAGTGCTGCAGAAAGAGTGCATGAACACCACATTTGACAACTGGACTCTACACCTGCTTTCTCTCACATGTTATCAAAGCAATGCTGGGTAAATGTTTGGGATTGCAGTAACCACAGCTGCACCAGTGATGGCAGTTTCTATATCCATCATCATGGAAGCCTTCAAGTTGTCAATCTGCCCCACAAAAATGCTGTAGCAGTCAATGGATGGGGAGATATAAAAAGCTAAATAATATTTGTTACTTTGGAAATAAAGCAAAGCATCAACTGAAACTCTTTAATTTAACATTAGGACACCTCCCAAAATGAAAGAGTTAAATCTTGAGCTGTTCACACTTTGTTATCTCCATCAGTAACACAACCTCACAACCCCTTTTTGTAGCATGCTATAAAAGTCTGCTCAGTAACAGCTAAGAAGCCCCCCAGTTCATACAGAAATTAATGTCTTTTTCTCTAGAAGACAGCCTGAATGACACGTCATACAGACAGCATGGTTTTAGCAGTATGGGTAAGATGGAACGGTGAATCCTTCTTTGTTTCAAGATCATTTACACTTTGATGAGTGGGGACCCTTTTTTTTTAAAAAACAAAGAAACCTATATGATAATGAAATTAAATAAAGCATTATCTCTATTACAATGTAGTCTTTAATATCATGATCATACAGTAATAATGATAGTAAATTAACACTTCATTTCACTGTTCCACAGCTAAGCAAAGTTTGCAGTTCATTTTTGTAAGTAATTACATATACATATATATAAGTGAGACAATAGTCTCTTTTGAATCTTGTTAGAAAAATTTCCAGAACATATTTCACAGGATAAGATTAGCAAAAGTGAGTACAGGAGAAAAAGGATGGAAATTGAAAGCAGAAGACTTCTTTGAAAGAGTAAAAAATTATTATTTTGATAGTGTTTCCCAACGTATTTGCAAAAATCTTTACAGAAGCACTAGGCAGCAAAAATGGTGATAATAACATCTTCAAAACAAGGGACAGTCATCAACAAACTGAAAATCAAATATTACAATGTTATGTTGTAATTCTGAACCAGCAATCTTCCAAGCAAGAATACAGTCTCTCATTCCCAGACAGAAAACTTTTAACCAAATATTCTGCTATACATCCTGCCTTGCCTTTCTTGTATTATTAATATTTAGACAGATGACCTGCCTTAAAAATTTCTTTGGATCTTTTTGTTATATTTGCACAGGAATTAATCTGTTTCTGCATCTTATAACTAATGTCATTATTAAGCAATATAAAGAATATCAAACTGGCTAGTCTGACAAAATATTGATTGCTGATGGATTAAAATGCATGAAGGTATTTCTTTACATTTCTAGATGACATCAGATATTATAACTGTGATTTTTGTTTCTGCAAAGGTTGAAATGAAAGGCTTTTCAAGGTCCCTTCCAACCTCAATTTTCTCTGATTCTATGAAAAAAAACCCCAAACTTTATCAGGACAGGGCATATTTCTAATATATATATATTAATAGAGCATATCATCCTGATTAGAACTCTAGTGAATAATTACTGCATTAGCTACTTACTAAAAAAGTTGTTGAGAAAAAAGGATAAATAAAAGGGGGGTTTGAGTGTGTGTTCTAAGTGCCTGAGCAGCAGAGGAGTAGTACAGCTAGTGTCTAAGGTGACAACTAAAGGACATATGGGTCAGAATCTGAAGAAACAAAACAGAGCTCATGGAAAGAATATGAATACAGTCTCAGGCTCTCTGGCTGCCTGTATCTAAACACATAGATGGAAACATTAGCAGGAAGATATCACTTGTTGGGTTATGATTGCCTGTAAACAACTAATAGAGTAGCACAGTGCAAAATCTGGAATTATTAGCAAATTGCTGATGCTACTTCAGAATACACTTTCGTTAGTTTGATATATATGAAACAGAGAAAGAACATCACTACTTGTACAAGGTATAATGTTGCATAAGATCTTTATGCCAATGAAATTTTTAAAAGTTACCAACAAAAGGAGTGCATCAGGAGCAGCAAGGACCGTCAGTCAGGGAAGGTGAGTGTCCCACTCTACTCTGTGCTGGTGCAGCCTCATCTCCAGTCTTGTGTGCAGTTTTGGGCACCAGAATATGAGAAATAAAGCTGTTAGAGAGCACCCAAAGGAGGGCTACAAAGATGGTGAAGAGTCTACTGGGGAGATCATATGAGGAGAGTCTGAGGACACTTGCTTTGTTTCGCCTAGAGAAGAGGAGACTGAGGGGAGACCTCACAGCCTTTTTTACAGACTCCTCACATGGTAAAACAGAGGGGCAGCACTGATCTCTTCTCTGTGGTGACCACTGACAGGACTCAAGGAAGCAGCATCAAGCTCAGTCAGGGGAGGTTTAGGTTGAATATTATAAAAAGGTTCTTCACCTGCAGGGTGGTTGGGCATTGGAACAGCTCCCCAGGAAAGTGGTCACAGCACCACCCTGAGAGAGCTCAAGAAGAGTTCGGACAGCACCTCAGGTACTGGTGTGACTCTTGGGGATGGCTGCTCTGCAGGGCCAGGAGTTGGACTCCATGATCCTCATGGGTCCATTCCAACTCACAGTATTCTACAATTCTGTGATTAATAATCTCTGTTCCCTGAAGCTTCAAACCCCTTTCTCCAGCTGCAGTGTTCTAAGCCTGAAGGAAAGCAAAAGGACCTACTATCTATGAATTCATGAGTCCTTACAAGACCATTATACTGATTATAGCATGACCTTTTTTCCTTTTTCACTGGCCCCAACAAGTCCCCCAAATAGATATAATACCAGGAACTCTAGAACATTTGCTGCCTGTAGGCCAGGTCTGTAGCAAATCCCCAAGAGGAAATCGCTTGCCAAGCAGCAAAAATATAAGCAGAAATTTTTGGACCTGTTTCATGGAAGCAGCATTGGGAAAATGCTTTAAGGAGTAGTAATTTTTCTCCACCTGGAACTTAAAATACATGCATGAGATAATAACATTAGAGAAAATTTGTTAGGGGAAAAAAAACCAAACAAATATTTTTATTGATGTAGAAATTGCTTACTGGAAGAGGAAAAGGCAGAGTTTAAAAGTACCATGGGCTTCCAACATGTTCACAGTCAATCTATGCTTATCCCAGAAATAATAAAAAAAAAAAAATCTCTGCTGGTTGCAGTAACAGAACCAAAGCAACCTTGTTCCTTGCGGTTATATTTCTGTGAAATCTGTTCTGAGATCTTGCAGAAGCATGCTTGTGGTGAAAACTGTACTCCAGAAAGCAGACTTGTCTGCTAAAATTCATTAACTATACTGCTGGGGAAACAAACAAACAAACAAACCACAACAAACCCCAGAATTTGATTAGTTTCTCATTCTCAAATGCTTTGCATAGTTAAAATACACTACTGAGAGATCAGCAGCAAGAGTGTTAAGAAAAGAGAGGAATGAAGTAATACAGGCAAAAGAGAACAGCTGCATTTTCAGTTGAGGAAAGTTTATTATACTCATTCTTGAGAAGAATAGTAGAGGATGTGTAGGAGGAAAAAAAGTAAAGAAGTAAAGAAAATCTAAAGAAAATTAGAAAGAAATAAGCAAATTATATTGCCCTCCTTCCAAAAATATTGAACCAGTTCAGAAGTTTAGTAGAGTCCTTAAAAAGTACATGATTTTGAAAACTATAGATCCTTTCATGTCTTCAAATTAAAATACTTCTTTACTTAAAGTAAAGCTTGTCTGTTCTCTGATTTTCCTGTCTTCCAATTATGCTTTACTCCTAGAATATATTCACTAGAATTCAAACTCACTTAGAAACCTGACCCATTGCCATTAACAGTGAGATTAAGATTCATTCTTTTTTTCAGAGCAGTCCACGGTTACCACTGTCATTCTTCATAAACTACCTTAGATAAGTGCAACTGTCAGAATAAAGCTTAGAAAATCTAGTGTACTCTATTCTTATGATTTCTGCTCACCATATCTTCATCACTGAAATCTACTTTTCCATCCAGATTTTAACAGTGAAGCCAGGAGTAGAACAGGCTTTGGTGGCCCTATCACTACATCAGTAGGAATCAGAGAGGTGCAGAAAGGTTCAAATAATTGTGCACCATTGACTTACACCATGACTAAAATAATGCTAGAGAAATCAGTTTCCCCAGATACTTCATTCTGATATTTGGGATTTAAAACAGTGCTTTGGTTATAACAGCTTCACAATATTTTGGGGTTGTTACCATGTGTAGCCCATTGGATGGTTTTCTTAGTTGATTCCCTGTCGTCTATTACTGTGCTGTCCTTCAATGCTTCCTTACCACTAGCAACATTCTTCCCACACAGATTTTCATGACTGCTCACTCATGCCAAAAGTCTGATTTCCGGCTTATGTCAAGATTTTCTAAGACCACAATATTTTTAGCTTTCCTAAACTCTGATAGAAACTGACAGAACTCAGTAAATAATTTCATATTTTTTTCTGAGGACCCGCTAATGCTCTAAGTTGTAAAACTCATATAGCTTATTATTAATTCAGACTTTGCTTTCAGATATATGGCTTCTCATTAAGTCCTTACAGAGGTATGGGTCTGTTCCTGAGAATCTGATTTACAGGCTAAAAAAAGCTTCGTGCCAGCCTGCTTCTTGTTGGTAACGAATTGGCTGCAGAACTCCTGAGGTTAACCTGGAACCTACTGGATATTTTGTAGAATATTTTCAGATTTGAGTAGAAAGGAGAAAAGAAGATTAGAAAAGATAGTTTCCTCAGAGGAGTAACCTGGAAAAATTATAATTATAATATTACAATTATATAGGAGAAACAGTGCTCTAGAATATTAATTTATTAAGAAATTATATTAGTTTAAGTTGATTATCTTTATTTCCACACAGCAGATCCCCTTGTTCAGAAATGCATATGTAGAGTGTGAAATGCCATTCCAGAAAAACTTTTGATGTCTCCAGAACTTGCTTTCTGCAATGTTCTGAATGCTATGAAAGGGAAAGGAATAAACCAGTACTGTTGACAAAGGAGTGCTGTGACTAATATAGTTCATACACCCGGCTTCAAAATACAGTGTATTGCATAGAAAAAGGATCAGTCTCCTATTGAAGATAAAAATCTCTTCTGGGCTGTCACAAAATCAATCAACTTTTATGCAACTGGTGCAGATCATAATGAATTAATTAAGCAAGAACTTCCACACAAACTTCTTCAGTTTCATCATTTGCATAATCCCTTGCCCCAGCCAGCAGAAAATGCATCATCATTTAGTTCATTCTCACAGACAACAGATTTTTAAAAACATTAAGGGTTATATCAGACTCCTGCACGCTTTTAAATTCTGCTTCAGGCTTTCTACAGATAAAGTTACAGCACACTCTGAACATCAAACACAAGCAAAACACAAAGAAACTGCCACATCAGCAGGTCTAACCAAACACAACACTGATATGGAGAATTATGACATTTGACAGTAAAAAGCAAGAGTAAAGAGTAAATGTAATAAGCAAACGTTTTTCTTACACTCTTTCTTTATATATATAGCAAAGGAAGAAAAGTATGATCAAAATAGTAGCTCATTTGGTAAACAGGCCAACTCAGCTGACAATCTAGTATTGCAGATACTGCTGTGGAAAGGTAGAAAACAGGGCTGGGCTCCCATTTGTTAATTCAGTCATTACTTGGATAGATCCTCTCATTTATGTCCACAATTAAATGGCATGAAAGCTGATTTGAAGTTCACAATTGCAACTTCAAAATTCAGGTAGAGTAAGGCTTATCTTCCTGATCTAGAAAAGGTATATCAGAAGACAAAACTAAAAGTCTCTGAAAATCTCCAAATGAGGAAGCAATGAAGAGAAGTGATTCAACTTCTAAGCTCTGTTTAGATGAGAAGTCATGGTGGCCCTGAAAATGCTGACAGGCACAGGCAGTTCTGCACTGGTTGCCAAAATAACGCCATATCTATTCTTTCACTTCCTTGTACAGAGCAGTTTAGTGTTCAGTCAAAGGGTCATGGATATGCTTGGACACTCTCCAGCCCTTCTGAAACTTTTAGACTTTTTGTCAACCCTGGCTCCCTTCTCTGAGGCACACAGCCAACACCCTGAAGCACAGGGCAAAGAAAGACTCAATAACCCCTCCCTGCAGTCTGGGAACACTGGAGGTTCAGAGAGAGAAACCTCACTTCCTGCATCTCAATGCAACTGCATTATGGCTGACATCATTTGGTCACAGGTCTTAATTATTTTTTCCCCTAACACAAAAGATAAGTTATCTGGACAGTGCCAGGGGAGCAAATGCCTCTTGATTTTGAATATCCCAGCAAAAAGTGTTTTCTTAAAGGAGTAAGACATCTTCGAACTCTGACTTAATGTCTTTTGCTGGAAGAAAAAGAAACCCACTCAATTTCAAAGAAGTAGAGCAGAAAATTACATTATTTGCCTTGAAAAACTCAACTGCATCTCATTTATGTCAATTAATCAAAACTAAACTTAAACCTAACAAAAATAAAATTATTAAATGAACCAGTCAACAGAAAATAAAAATACTGCTGACTTCTCCATATTTGTAACCCATTAACCTCCTCACTTCATGTGTTTTCTACCTTCCTGCTTTTGCCAAGGTCAGTCAAGGTACTGAATATTCTCATCCAGGCAGGAGATGTAGGCACTCAAAATAACACCCTCAAAATTCTTGGTATTGCTGAAAAAGAATCACTGTTAGTATAGATCTTATTTTTCATAAGAAGTGAATAGGGTGTCCAAGTTCCACACTGTTGTTGGCGTGACAGTTTAGGGGCCCAGAGAACTGAAGATTGAGCTGTTGATACCCATAATATGATCCTCTAAGAACAACAAAATATGAACCAATCGGCATCAAAATATAATTCTCCTTCCCAAATACTTTGACCCACTCCCAGGAATTATTCCTTCAAAGTCAACTCATTTTGTCTATCTTTTTTCTGCTTTCAGAATCCCTTTTCATTGGTAACTTTACTGACACTCTCAGACAAGGAGAAATACAGAAAAACACAACAATCCATAATACAATATTCTGTTTCCAAAATTGTGAAACACAGCCACAACTCAGAGCAGTTTTCAATTCTAGGTTCTCAAACCTAAACAACATTTTTACCAAGCAACAAAACTTGGTAAAAATGAAGCCAACAGTCTCACAGTTTTAATATTTATTTTTCACTTAGGAAAGAACATTGGAAAGGCAAGAGTGAGATGGATTGCCTGGAGCTCTAATAGCGCTTTTTACTTTGGGTTTACACAATGAGGAATTCATACCTAGTTACTTAATAATATTGATAGCAGCATCAATCTTGCCAGCTGAAAATGGCTAATCTACTTTAGCAGCAAGTTCATCAAAGGTTAAGTCCTTTTTTTTCTATGTTTTTTTACCTGTAGAAAAGGAAGGGGGTCAAGAAAAGGACCTTCCAAAGAGCATTTGCAGTCTATTTCTATAAATAGACTAATATGGCAATTCACCACTAGGAAGGGAGAGAGGAATGAAAAAATCATAAATTCTTAAGAAAACGTTATAGCACATGGATGAAAAAGGTTATTGCTTAGAAGATTGAAGAGTTTTAAATGAAAGTGGCTGAGGCAGAATAAAATGGTTACCCACACAAAAAATTAGATTCTAGGAGGTGAGCTGGAGATGAAGGGCTGAGCTGGCAGGAGGCCAGTATTGTCCAGTTTCATTCCATTGAGCAGGAGGGATAATGTCAGCTGACACGCTGGCAGCAAGAAAGGCCTAGGAGATGGATGGCAGTTTAAACACAGACTGGTCCAGCAGTCAATGGAAAGCTTGTTGCAATGACCAGACTAATTATTCTATCCACTGGGATTTGGAGTGTTTTAAAGTATCTAAAGAATCCGCCTGTCAGAGAAGCAGTTGGGGAAAGGGCAATCCCATCAACTGAAAACACACATGACTGGTGACAGACCAGATGCAGCACCAAGACAGACAGCAGGCAATACCTTCATCAGTGTGACACTAAAGTTAATACAGGACAACCTTACCGACTTCCTCAGAATTGACTCCAGATTTACACAGAAACTAATGAATTCAGAGTATGGCCATATTGAAATTTCCTACCAAGTGCACAAAGAAGACTTTTATAAAGAAAATCCACTGGTCTTCATAAAGAAACTGTACTTAATACATGACAGAATTTCATCCCACATCATATTCATGGGATGGATGTTCAGCAAAAGTAAATGAGAGCACTTCCATAATACCAGCCCCTAATATCTTGCATGGGACAGTGGCAGTATTTGTAGAATAGCAGTCTCTCCAAAGCAGATGTTGAAACAGTTTGCAAAACTACTGGATTAAGTAACATAAATATTACTCTAATTTATTTCACTGAAACCAAAAATCCAGTCTTGCTGTGCATCACCACACTCAGAGGATTTTACTGGGGGAGGAGCTACAATCTTAACCAAATGGGATCTTATCAGGCCACAGGCTTTAAAAACACAGGGAACCTGAAGACACCTTTCCAAAAAGAGGATATTATGAAATGGATAGTCTGGATGCAATCTAGACTTGGGTAGGATTGGATTAAATAATTATAACAAAGCCCAGCAGAAATGGAGGAATAATTATGGCTATGCTGCCCTTAGAATAGGGACCAAGTTTGTGATGGGGACAGTGGGTAGAGATGGTAAACTGGTGACTACCTAGGTCTGAAAATAATTTGAGCAGAGGGAGAGGAGTAGCCGCCTGAAAGCTGAAAGAAGAAACCAATTGCAAGGAGCAATCAACCTAGGGATGAAGACTTCAAAGCCCTCACTTAATGACATGAGGGAGAGGAACGGCCTTCTGAACCAGTTCTTGAGAGAGGAGGCATCTGAGCAGACTAATGGCAAAATACAGACAGACTCAATCAATGCTGACAAACTTATACTTGACTGGAGTGCTTGTAGAATAGTAAACAGTATCCAGGGAGGGAGAGAAAGATAGTGCAAACTCAGAACCAGATGATTGCAGTCTACAGTGTCACCCACTTTTTTATTTTCTGTGGAAAGCATTCTGCTTTTAATTTCAATTCACATTCTATGAATGGGGTTAAACAAACATCTAGTAAGAAGGATATGACTTAAATTTTAATGTAAATCACCCTTTTTCATGAGTAGCATTGTGGAAAAATATGAAAATGGACTGTTTTTTTGTCTGTGGTTTGCTTCCTACTTTAGAAACCCTAATTAACCATTTCATCTTTGATGAGATCATCTCTCTCTGATGTCAAATGTCAATATGTTACTTTATTATGTTTTTATTATTTATTTTCACCTCTAAAGTGAAAAAGACTCCTAGCTTGCATAACATGTAAATAAATTAACATTTTTTGGTTCTGTTTAAAGTCTCTTTCCTCTCTGGTAAACTTCACTAATGTCATTTTGAAGTAGCAAACAATCATACCAATGATATATTTTAGTAAACAAATATTTCCCTAATATATTTGGTTGCTTCCTTACCTTTCTCAAGAGAAGAAAAAAAGACATTCTTTAACTTAAAAAGTGGACAGGAAACTTAACACAGTCACAGAACACCAGATTGGATGACAACAATCACATTTTCCCACAGATGTCAGTTAAAATTTAGGTCACAAAAGTAATTGACGAAATTATTTCTCTAATTCTCTCTACTTCTTGCACCCTACTCGCAACTTCGAAGTATTTACCCCCAACAATATCATTCTTACCAACTTTTGAAACTATTGTAAACTGTTACAGCTATAATCACATTAAATGGAATGAGATTTCCGTAGTAAAAGCACTGGCTACAGCTGGGTGCCATACAAGCCACCCTACGGCAATCAACAAGTTTGAAACATTTGGCTCAAGACAAGAAATGAGAAGTGGAAGTCACTGTCATATTCAACATGCAGCCAGCTGCCTCTCTTGAACGCTGGAAAGGGTTAGAGGGCAAAGTAGAAATCAATGTAATAGCAGCCAGAAAAACTTTAAGAAAACTTGTGAAGCATACTTCACAAGAGGATGGAATGCAAGTAAGCGAAACTTTTTTTTTATTACTTTTAAAATGCTATGTATGTGCTAAGGAATAAATGGGTTTTTAAAACCCCCAGTGCAATCTGTCTGGCATACTGTATTCCTCAAGGAGGCCAATCAGATAAAAACTCTGGTGGTAATTGAAGAATCTGTAATTCCATCGAATAATGATTTCTTTTTAAATTGGCTTGGCAATCATAATGCAGTAGAGGCAATAAATGCATTTAAAGAATAAATATTAGGTGTTTTACCAAGATGCACTGTTAAAGATTATAGGCTTCAGTGCAGAGAATAGAACAATCTAGATAAAGTGGTCAAAATGTCAGAGTCTGCTGATTTCACTTTTCTCCATTCTTGAATGCATGTCCTTGAATAATTACAGGTGTGCTCCAAGAGATGCTAAGAATCAGCAGGTTTCTCTGTTACTGGGGCTGGAGGAAAATAATCTAGATAGAAAACCAGCAAACAATCCTTTCAAATATCTAATAAATTCAAATTGCACACTTACAGTTTTGGGGGTAATCCTGAATTTGCTTCCTGCTGAAATGTTTTCATTGCCAGTACAAGAAGCAATGTAAAGTTAAATTCCCAAATGCCTGTTTAGATTCAAGAGGTAAAGGAGGTAATTTCTATTTGTATAAGCTGGCTAACTTATACACATTGCTCATCCTTCCACCATTTCCGAACTTAATTCTCATTTTCAGGTGTCTACAAATCACTGTCGCTTGGATTTACAATGTTTTTCTTCAAACAGGACTTGCATTTGGATGCAATTAAAGTGCTTAAATAAGACCAGTGACAAATGTAAAATTTTAAATCCAGTGTTCTAGAATAAAAGTGAAAAACTCTTCCATTCTTGGGTGACTTCCATTTACATTCTGGAAGAAAAGGATATAAAAGTATCATACACCTATTTTACCCAAAAAGAAATTACTTTGGAGAAGTCTGACAATGACTCATTTCTTTCTTTCATTTGTTCTGTCACTTTTGCCACCCAAGCATGACATCACAATTTGTCAGGAAAACGTGTCTTATGGCCTAAGTGCTATTATGGTGCACTCAATAAATGATTAATTTTGCTCATAATGGAAGGCAGTATGGTATTTACTTTTGTTCTCAGAAATTTAAAAAGAAAAAAATGTTTAAATTCCTTAATAAGTAGAGCTAGTGCAAAATCAAGAGAAGTTCATATCATATTCAACAGCCGTTTGGCAGGTTAAGTGCCGTGCTACTTGGATGCCGATAAAATGGTCGTGAAATTCCCACTGCTGAAACAGCACCCTCTCTTCCCCGGCTGCAGTACCACAATCTTTGAATTTGGGCTTGGAGGAGTTCCTGCACCCAGGAGATTTTGTCCCTGTAACATCATCTTGCTAGAGAAATTCTCCCAGCAATCAAATGAAAGGTTTTAGAAAATTCTTGATGAAGCTTCTCTTAGGCACAGTTTTCAGTTATTATCAGTTTCCAGTGGATTATTTAATCAGCCAGATTTACACCTATAACCCAGTAGTGAAGGCATACTTCAGCATCCTGGGCTCTCTGATTCTCTATCAACACTTCTGTTTAACAACATGTAAACAAATAGAAGGACTAACAGGCTAAAGCTCGGAATTGCCAGGAAGAATGGCTGCTCATCTCCAGAGGGTCTCTCATCTGTTCTGAGTAGAAATTCATTGCTTTAAGTGTCAGAAACAAGCAAAGGTTCCACCTCATTTCCCTCTGTGGTTCAGTTTTACCTTGGCATAGAATTTGGCCAAAAGACAATCTATCCTCACTTTTACTTTGAAAACAAAACAAACAAATGAAAACAACAAAACAAAACAAACAACAACAACAAAAAAAACCCAAACCAACCAACCAACCAAAAAAGATGAAAATAAATTAAGACTCCTATAGGATGATGGGTTTTTGTTGTTTGGTTGGTTTTTTAACAGGAAGGTAAGGAAGATTTATACCTACTGAAAACCTCAACAACACTTCAGATATGTCACAGGCAGCAGAGCGTAGTTTAAAGTTCTTGCTCAAGGTGAAATTGTGAACAAATGACAGCCCTGAGCAGAAAAATCTAACTCTTGCAATCCCTTTCTATGAGAGTACTTCTCTCCCAAGCGTTCACTTTTGGATTTAGCTAGAGATAGACTCACTCACATTGGAATAATGCAGCAGTAGCACTTTTAGGGTAGCTGGAAACATATATTGGGCTCTTGCAGCTTCACTCAACAAGGAAAGAAAATGACTCAGCACCATCATTCATGATCATAATCAGCCTTCCGATGTGGCAGTGTGCTCAAGGATACCTTCATCCCACAGAGACTGGATATCTTGAGAAGAAAAGCAGATAATTGTTTTTGACAATGGCCTGAAGAACTGAAGGAGAATAACTTGAAGATGACTCTTAAAATATAACACAGGCACTGTATGGTGCTTTTCAGATAACTAAAATATGGAGAAGATGAAAAGGAAATTTTATTTACTTTGAGGCTGAGTTAATAGCTTTCAGGAATTCGCTGAAACACTAAATAAATTCTTCAACAACTGCCACCATCTATTATTATAAATTTACTTCAAGGAGCAGATGAAACATCATCTTGCCCTTATATTTTTTTTTCCTTTTTCTCTTTTGTTATACCTGTTCCAGTTCAACTTTTAAACTAAATGTTTAGGCATGAAACACTAAATAGCTCAGAGATATAAATACTCGGTCTTTCACTTGTAGCTCAGTTATTTAAATGTAACTGAGATAAACTGTAATAAATATGTAATGATTAGTTGGTATTAAATGTGGTTTTAGACCATACAGAATATTTAGGTCTCATGAGTTAGCATTACTTGTACTCATTAACCTAAGGAGGAAGACAAGGTGTTATTGATTTAAAAGTAGGAACAAAGTAAGGCATAAATACATATTTTACATTTTCTAAGGCTGTCTTCTAAGGTTCCCCAACTGCACTGTATCATTTTATCACATGTCTGATCTTTTAATTGGCTGCTATTGAGCAAATGGATGCTTGGATATTTTTAAGGAACAGAGAAATACTAAAAAACAAAATGAAAATATATTAAAATAAATTAGCCAGAGTCAAAACTAGTAATGTAAAAATTTAAATTAAAAACTAACAAGCAAAAATTAACAGCCCTTCAGGGAACACAGAATTGTTCAGTGACATAAATGCTGAAAACCTAGAGACAAAGTTAAATTCAGCATGTCAAGGTAGAAAAATGCATTGAACATTTTACTTCTCTTTTTTTTGTGTGAGTGGGATTTCATTGGTAGAATCCACTTGGGGAAAAAAAGCAGTTAAAAGAAACTTAAAATCACAAATTTAAAAAAGCAATCATTATGCACTGATCGTAATCATATGGCTATTGCACAAACTCAAGTTTCTCCTTCCTATACATGGATGATTTAGAAATGGAACTGCACATTTCACTAAAGTCCATAAATATCCTTATATTTAATATATTTTCCAAATATTCAGGCTTTGCAATCGTAAGGCTCATTTCATCAAAGAACATTGCATGCATACTGGGAAAGAGATCAGATGTCTAAACCAGCTTATGGCCAGGGGGACTTAAACAGAACCTCCTACAAAAAGGATCTCTCCCAAGAAATGTGAGAAAATAAAGCGTTAAAGAGCCATTAGACAGAGAATCTGCAAACATGAAAGGAAAAGGTCAACACACAACACAGTAGAAATCATTACATGAATGACCGTGAAGCTCACATGAGAGAGGAGAGATGGAAAAACAAACTAAAGGGAATATCTCTGCAGTCAGTCCTGCCAGCACTGAGAATTTTGGTGTCAACTTCCACTCTAGGAGCTAAGCATGTTTTGTGCTTTACTAGGAAACATACCTCAGTTCAGAAGTGAGAAGAAAACATGTCTGAATGTTGCAGAAGAAAGAGAAACAATGAAACACATTGGTCCTCCTACAAGTACCAAATTAGGATCACACAGATATTCCTGCTCAAAATGAGTTGGTTATTGTCTGCAGCCATTACAAGGACAGCTAAGATTGTTATAGAGGCCCTATCTGCCCATTATCTTACAAGGGCTTGGAGAAAAGCTTACAGATAAACTGGGTTCTTGAGGCTCAGATGCAAAATTTATGTGAATACAATGAGAACTATGATACTTAGTCTTGGGACAACTGCAAACACCCCTTCAGCCCTGAAGGTCTAACTGGTTTAAAATGTATTCTGTTTGCTCTTATACCTGCCTTCTGATATTTAAGTTTATCTCATTTTTCAGTGCATTCAACTGAACTGATGCACAGTGTGCCCATACATCATGACGTTTTATGAGCACGGACACACATTTTTGTGTGCATTAGAACAAGACCAGATTTGATGTTCTCTAGCAGGAGCATCACCAGGGGTAGGGAGGCCTGTCTCGGATGGTAACTAGGCTCACTGCTGGTTCATTGCACGGGTTGGAGCTCAACCCCTGCTGTGAAATATTCCTTTACATCAGTCTGACCGTTCTGCAAGTCTGTTAGCAAGATGATTATAAAGTAAACATTGATTAAGAAGTAAATAAATAATGATGTTTATAAAGTAAATACAGATGATGTTGGCTGGTGGAGAAAGTTGGGGCTGTTCAACTTGGAGAAGAAAAGGTTGTGTGGAAACCTCATATCAGCCTCCCAGTAGCTGAAGAAGGCTGCAAGGAAGCCAAAGAGGTCAAGGAAGCCAGCAGTGCCAGATTGGATGGGGTATTGAGAAACCTGGTCCCAGAGGAGGTGTTCCTGTCTGTGGCACAGGGGTTGGGGATAGATTATCTTTAGGGTCCCTTCCAACCCATGCCATTCTATGATTGTATGGTTTGTGTCTATAAGAATACATATTATATACATCCAGAAGTTATAGGCAGGTAATATACTACAGTGAATGCTCCAAGTTTCATGGGCGTTGTGAGCCAAGTTCCCAAATGATGTAAATTCATATAGATCAATGGAGGTTGATCAAAAGCTATTTTAGCATTTCTTTCATCAATATTGTAGGACTTTGCCAGACAAATGAATTAACTGTATGAGGTCAAAGAGTTCAATAAAAGTAGCAGTATATGCATTCTTATGATATTATTTCCTCACTACTTTTCAATCAGATGTGAGAGTGTGATGCGCTTTTAAAAAAGCGAGACTTGATTTTTAGTAACTGTCTTGGAGATATTCCAGAGGTGGTTTTGAGACCTAGTCCCCTTCACTGTGCCTTGCCTTACATATGCAAGGGCTCCAGGCACCGAATCATTAGAAATGTAGGTCACAAGTTTTCAGCTGTATTTCTCATTGTTTCAATTTACCAAGCACTGACCCACCATGATGGCTGTTAAACTCCATTACTTCCAGAATGTCAATGCTTAACATGTTTTTCTAAACTGAACCATATGATTTTATGTTCCTATTGCAGAGTGATTGCACTCCTTTCCTCTACTTTTAATATTCCTTTTGATAAACTATACTGCCATAGCAATAACCCTGAACTCTCAGAAGCTACTGCACATTAAAAATAAATGTTCTGAGATGCCATTCTGCAGAATGGGATGCACAATACATCCTAGATAGCAATTTCGGAATTCCTATGAAAAACATATTGTAATACAAAATAAAACTTACTCTGTAAATTATCTGTTAGAAAATGTTATTCTGCAATTTTGGGTTTTTATCATCCAAAAGGAAATAGGTCTTCATATTGAATTTTGAAATGACATTGCTCTTCCTGTAATATAGATGGAATTGTTGGCATAAAGAAAACAAAGCACTCAAACCTCCTCCTCCTTTTTAACTACTCCAGTGCTCCAATTCTACATTTGCATTGACATTTACTTAAACTGGAGAATAAGTATGGAATTACCAATTGCTTTTTGCCTTACTCATGTTATTTCAAAAGGGTATTTAAGAACCAGGTACTGTCAAAAGGAATGGAGGGAGGAAACTCATGAGGAATGAAAGACAAAAGATAACATTCGGCAGCTCTTAAAATGTTGCTGCATAGGGACCCAGAGTTTTGAGTTCCTTCCCACTACTGCATGAAATCCTGCCTGAATAGCTAAAGTTGAGATTCGGTGTTACAATAATATGCACCTGATAAAAACGAAATATTTGAATCCTAATGATCACAGTGACATTTTCCATTAATATTTTTCAGCTTTGTGATTGAAAGAGTCTTCTTGTCTTAGGTAATGGATTGCCACCCTATCTAAGATAAAGGTAAAAATACGGCCATTGGGCTTGAAATACAAGTGGTAGGTCATCTATAGGGAGCATGTACTTTTTATACAGACAACAAACAAACTAAAATTGATGTATACTTCATGGAGACAGAAGGAATTTAGAGAAGACCAAATGATTCCAAAGTTCTTTCCAACTGGAGGAACTTTCTTAATTTCTAAATCTATTTCTAAGTAAGATAGAAAAAAACTCAGACATAAGTTTTGACTATGAAGCTAGCAGTTTTCATAAAGTAAGATTCCAAGTTCACAAAATTATACCTGGATTGCAGAGACAAGAAGAGAAAACTCCTTTCTGCTGAGCTCATATCACCAGTTAAGTAATTACAGGAAAGCAGAATATGAAGCAGAATGTTAAGGAACAGATATGGTTTTGAAATGAAGCAATTGTGCAAGACAGGAAGAGCAATAATGGCTGAAAGTTTAACCTTAGCTTCACCCTTATATCTTAAACTCCCATATTCCTTAAATATATTTGACATAATGAACAGATAACCTAGTGGTTGGGACAGATATATCCTTAGAACCCATTTTGCTGGAGCAGTATTGATAAAAAGTGGCAGTATTCATTTTGCAACTCTTGGTAAGAGTATTGTATAACAATGTCCACTGAAGCTCTGGTTAAAGCAACATAGTGCAGATTTTTGCAAAGATTTCGACTTTGCCTTCCACTTATAGTAACTTATGCTAAAATCTACAGACTGAGACTTGGTTTGGTTTAAAACTCCAGTAAAATCTAGAGATGAACCAGGAGTGAAAAAATTGAGGGGGGAAGGGGAGGAGAAGAAAAATTAAATGATGGCAGATCCAGATAGAAATTTCCATTAGCGTCGCAAGCCCGCAGAAAATACCTCCCAAAACTCCATCAAATATTTGATGACAGTTTTGCCTGGTTTTTACCCTAATAATTATTCCAGTCTCGTAGAGAATAGAGAATTGTCTGCAAACTATGTTTCATAAAATAGAATCTCTTAGGCAAGTCATTTGAGCTTTTTTTTTTCATGTATGTTCTTTGATCATGAATACACACACACGTGCCCACACAGTGCCAGAAAGAGCAACATCAGCATGGAAAGGAAAGCCATAAGTGGAACTCAAGGTTATACTAGTGAGCTAACAGTTGAGTATATATAGAGCATATATGTATTTTATGTATCCACTACATACACACACACCAAACAAAACAGAGTCGAAAAGATAATTGCCACACAACGCCTCACATCACTCGCAGTTACCTTCCACATGTCTCACAGAGGCAAATGAACTGTCATCCTATTGTTAGACCACTGTTTGGGAGTGGGTGATACCGGGTTCCACACAAAAAAATGAGATTTGCTCAGCAGACTTTGAAATTCTGCTGTGGTAAATCTGATTGTTGCTACTAAGATAGGAAACGAACATGTGGAAACGGCATAATTGCAAAATTCTGGCATGAATGCTCCAGGTTTTAACTGAGGTATGTTTTCAGGAACACACGTGGACCAGTTGGCGAGGCAGGTGAACAACACAGTGGATCTGATTCTTTACTTCTGAAATATTTTTGATTCATTTTATACATCATAGGGAGTGCTCCGAAATCCCTGAGGAGTTTTCTATGTACGGAACTACAAAGAGAAGGAGAGCATTTTTATTTAAATTACTAATGCCAGGAAGATTTCCATGAGATACATCGTGCTTGTCAATGTCTGTGAGCAAGGTTAACAGAGGAGCATGCCCACATAAAAATTTATACCGTTCTGGAAGCATGTGCAAAGACATTGAAATACTGTGAGATGTGTACAGAAGTGTTTGTTTTTCACAACACCTTCTGTGACAACAGGTGAATGGGGAGAGGGTGTTGAACTAGGAAATCTAGTATGGACTTAAAGCTACATTTGGGAATGTACCTTTACCTGGTCTGAGTATCTGAGTTCGTGAAATTAATACAATAGGGTTCTGTTCCATACATACCTACAGAAGTCTCTGTGAAACACAAAAATTATGGTAATATAAAATTATTCACAAAAGAAACATGATTTCTTTGCAAAAAAATATTAAAAAATAAAAGTTATTCTTGGTATACAGCAATTCCTTCCTGCTTGTCCCAAGATCTTCCCATATATTGAAGATCAGATCAGACTCATCAGAATTTTTTTCCTTATCAGGATGTCAGTGTTAAGTAACAGAGTGCCTCAGACATCACTTCAGCACTACTGGGCAAAAACATGGGTAAAAAAAATTCCTTCAGTGCAGAGCTGGACTCAGATGGCTCTTCTGATGCACAAAGTCAGCATCTAAGAAAATGCTGATTTCTCTTTTTAATTGTACTACTTCTTGTTGTGATGCCCTGCTGCTAATAAAGTGTAGACATTACCTCCTGATCCAGTTAAAATAAATGTCAGTGAATCAGCATGTTTCTGCACTCTTCACACACTCCACTCAGGGAAGAAAAACAGGGAAAAAGTCCCTCAGCCATTTTCACAAAACGGTTCTTTATCAGTGTCTTATGTCTCCCCATCCAGCACAGCTGCCATTTAGACAGCTCATCAGCCTCCCTCACCAGGGAAGTCTCACTGACTCAGGAAGGACTTTGTGCTGAGCAGCATTTGCAGCACCTTCAGTGACATCCTCCGAGATGTTCAAGATACAAGAGAGGCAGCAGAGACTGCAGCACAGCAACAAACACCTTTTCAGCAAAATCCACCTATGAATCTAACTGATAATAATCAGCTAGGGGCTAGAAGGCAGCACATCACAGGCCATTACAAAACTAAGGTGTGATACTGTTTAGCACCTGCAGAGCTCTTTTCTTAACGAGCTATACATCCCACCTATTTCTGTGTTATATTCCGGGACAGGGAGAAGAAAGAGAAGCTCTTGAATGATGACAGATTAACTTAGTTTTCTGTAAGGTCACCTAATTCTTAATGGTTTTCTGGTGTTTGGTTGTTTGGGGTTTTTTTAACTGAAATACGTGACATTAACTTTAGTAATTTCTTACTCTTCAGTGTATAGCCATACAATAAAGAAATTTAATATGATAATATTAATATGAGAGGACTTTTCTCTCTTATTTTACTAGTATTTTAGTCAGTGCATTGCTTATTATTAAGGAATTAACTCCACCTCTGTATTTACAAAAATCTAATCTATATAGGTTCTAACTTCTATCAAGATACATAATTGAAAGCAGCATTGCCATGATCACTGCTATGGATCCCCAACCATCTCTTTGTCAGCTCTTAGGGGAAAAATAAGGAAAATATTGGTTTGGCAAGTCTTTATAAATATACAAGTACTCACTATGCAGAAACTCTTCATTTTGTATTCAATCACACTTGCTTGCAAAATGCTAATGGCATCTAGCACAACAGCACAGTGCTCAACAGAAATACCAAGCAGCTGGCTGTGTTGCCTCGTGACTATTTTAGATTTTCTTACTTATAATTGCAACCATGAAACAAGATTATGTCATTTTAAAAGAAGTTAGGCTTTTAAAGGGCCTACTCATGAAAGATGATATAGTTATGCTTCTGAGCCCAGGAGAAAATTTAAAAAAAATAAAGTATTTTTTTTTCTTAAAATTAAGTCTTACTCACACTGCCTACAAATGCTTTTCTTTCAGTTACAGTAGCCTAAAGGAGATGAATTCATTGCCTGTATTACAGGGACATGAGCCAAGAGCTCCAGGCTCTGCCACCAACATCTTGAATGATCTTCAGAAAGCTGCATCATCTCCTTGTGTACTATTTTTTCATGTAAGAGAAAGAGAGATGGAAGAAGGGAAGGGGAACAACAGCATGAGCATGCTCTCAGAAGGATACTGAGATGCTTGTGGTTTATTTAGTGTTTTTTTAATATTATTTAGAATCCAAAAATGAAAGTGCTCTATTAATGCAATTATTTTCCCTAAGACCAGGGCTGCACAATGTTTGTTCAAATAATGAAATTGCAACTTCACTTGTTAGAGCACATTGGTTAGAAATGTCATCAAAAGATCATGGTACAGAGAACATTTAGNATTTTTTCATGTAAGAGAAAGAGAGATGGAAGAAGGGAAGGGGAACAACAGCATGAGCATGCTCTCAGAAGGATACTGAGATGCTTGTGGTTTATTTAGTGTTTTTTTAATATTATTTAGAATCCAAAAATGAAAGTGCTCTATTAATGCAATTATTTTCCCTAAGACCAGGGCTGCACAATGTTTGTTCAAATAATGAAAGTGCAACTTCACTTGTTAGATCACATCGGTTAGAAACGTCATCAAAAGAGAACATTTAACAAAACTCAAGAAAGGGCACACAAATAAACTATCTTATGCTCATAACTAGAAACATGAGAGGTATAGATATGGAAATGAGTTAACTAAAATTTTTATCCTAGAGCTTAGTTCACACTGGTAAACAAATTGATGAAGAGAAGAGCTACTTCACTAAATTTGCACCTTTTTTCTAACCTGAGGTTCCAGGGGGGTGGGTAGGCTAGAAGAAGCATCCAGGATCAGAATCCTTCTTTATCACCTCCTTGATGAGAGATGGTCTGACTAGAGATTGAAAAGAAGACTTCTGATTTCTTTAGGTACATAGAAGTTTTATGAACCAGCTAAATGGAAGGCTTCACCAACCTTTCTTTCCTTTTATATGATTTTTTTTCCTCCCTCTCTCTCCTTTTGACCTTCCTAACCTTCCATTTAATCTACTACAGCTGTTTTTCTTATTTGTTTCTGTGATACTGCTGGGAGCACCTCTCATGTTAGAAAGGCAGCTAAAAAGCACAATCCTAAGTCCTATGTTGATATTTGACAGACTTCACAATGGATAAGGAGACCAGGTGCTCTGCCTGTCTTTAACTGTAAGATTTGAAGCATGAGCCAGAAACAGAAACTAAATTTTCAGTCTTTGCTGTTATTTTTCCCCCTCTCTCCTTCTGTGTGCATGTTGCTCTGTCATCAGCAAAAGCAACCACAATAGCTCACATCCCTATCTTCCTTCTTCCTTCTATCTTCCTTCTTCAGTCTTCCTCCAAGTTATCATCCTCCGTACCCTCTAATAGACTGTAAAACACTCTAAAAGATTTTCTGAAAGCAAAGTAAAAAGAAGACTGGTCTCTATAGAAACACTAGAAACACTCTGAGCTAAAATGAAAGGGAATAATATCAGCTGTTAAGATGCTTTGCAAGTCTGGGTGGATTCCCCCACCCCAAAATTTTTATAGCTTTAAATAAAAACTTACCAATGCTTAATCTTGTTTGCTATGAGTATAAGCAGTCTGAAGCCTGTCTATATGCAGCACTAAATATTGTTTTACAGACAGAGGCATATTAACCCCTTTAATTCTTTTTTTTTTCAAACATGTTATCAGAAAGGTGCTATCAGAAGACTAGAGAACAGAGCAGGCAGGCATTTCTGTGTAGAATGTCTACACATACACTTAGGTCCAGCACTCTGCTCTGGTGCACGTAGCAGTTAATCTCCATAGGCTTCAGTGCTGCAGAAGGCAAGCCCATGTGTCATTGAAGCCAGCCTGTGGTTACACAGTGCTGCAAAGCACAGCTGCCATAGCCAACTTTGTTTACTCAGCATCACATGGAACTCCATCTGGATGAGGTTTAGAGCTCTTCAAATAATTGGAGACTCCATAAGGAATGAGACATCCTTCCCCAAACAGCAAAGTAGCAGTGGAAAAAAAAAAAGGAAAAATATTTTCTGCCTTCCTTGATGGGAGATGATTTGTCCCACTTAATTTTATTTCTATCCTGCTTGCCAGCCAGAACTGTCAGTGACAAGTGCTGTTTGGAGAGCACAGTCTCTAAAATATCTCACACCTTATGATTATTAGATATACAATGTCAAAGTAGCAGTTTCGCCTACGCAATCCTCTCTTCCTGAGACCTGCAAGGTCAGAAGATGACTGACCTTATCACCACCAGGTTATGTTGGGCAATCATCTGAATGTACTGCCCATGGAGATAAATTGCTCAAGACATCTGCAATGTTCCCCCTGAGTGCAGTTCTGTCAGTCCTCATGCTGCCAGGGGAGCCTAGGATCACAGAAGGCTTAGGGGGAGAAAATGTAAAAATTGAGCTTTATATAAAGCTTTTACTATACAAAAAAGTACTCTGAATCTCAAATGGAAGGGCCTTTATAACCATGGACAGTTCTACCAGAAATGGCTAAGACAGAGCAACCATCTTGGGAAGAGGTGAAAGTGAAGTCACTTAAAATAATATTGGTCTCTTAATATTTTAAGACAGATGCATTTCCAACATTGATGAGGGAAAAACCCTTGGTAAAACATATACTTTTCTTCCATTTTTAATTCCTCACAGTAAAAATCATCACAAATTTCACTGCAGTGTTTAAAATGCCTTTATATGACCAGCTTTAAAACACAGAAATACAACTTAGCTTTTTTTGTTATTACTTTTAAACCAGTTGTTCATTACCATTTCTAAAAGTGCAATGAACATTAACTTTAGATTTTAGCATAAAGAGAACTATCACTCAAAGGTTTTTCCACTTGCCCAAGACTGGTTATACTGGAAGAAAAACATTTAAGTTTTTCTTCCACAAGTATTAAGCAATTCACATCATCACCAAGTAACAGAGAATATGAACTTTTTCATAAAACGCCTCAAGTTCGTGCAAACAAAAATGTATGAATCTCTCAGTGGATCCTACTTTTCATGCAAAGAAATGACAGACATATGTCTATGACACATCTTAATTTCCTCATAAATCATCTCATCTTAAACTGTGTGTTTCACAGAACCATAGTGACTGTTCAGCTTAATGCAATGTGAAATCTTCTAGTAAAATGTATATTTTTTTATTTCACTGTGGTAGTTTTTAAATTAAAATTACATTCATAATTTTTAAACAGTAATCATATTTTAATATAATTTAATCTCCAGTGGAAGACCCTTGAATAAGAAAGCTCAATGTATATTACACGAAGAAAAACTAATTTTAGAAATGTAGGTTAATGTACATAACACAGTAGGATGAAGGAAATATCTCAATGAAAATTATATATAGAAGAGCTTTATATTTTTTAAAGAGCTTTAAAAACACATCTAATGTTCTAAATCTTCATTATATTTCTAATAAAATGGAAATTATTTTAAGATTCATGCAGCGGAAGACTATGGAAATTATCATCTTGTGGACATGAAGTTCAAAATGTTCATTCATTCAAACCTAGGATAATTAAACATCTAGAACTCTCAGCAAAAGAAGAGCAATAATAAGCGCCTGTAGTATTCTCTGCTATATTGGCACAGCTTTTGAAATGGACAATTGGTGGAAATATATATCTGTTCTCATTTTAAACTATTAGTTAATAAAGCAGTATCTCTATAGTTGCACTCTCATTTACACTCGTAAATGAAAATACATCTCAAGGTGTAAACCTCTTACCTACAGTAGGTCTTTTACTTTTCAAGTGCTTTTGAAAACCACCATTGGTGGTAACTGATTGTTTCATTTAAGCTGTATCTATCAGCAACCTTTTTATATTTTTTTTTATTGAGGCATCCAGAATTACAGAAAAGAATTTTCCCTTTCTCCATTTTGCATTTTTTATGTGGTTGCAAAAGGAAATAATGCCAGCAATACATGAAACTACTGCTGTACCAAAATGCTCCATTTATTGCAAAACAGACCAGAATAATTTGTTATCCCAAACAAGTGATCTATGGGAGTGATTTTGGATGATGGTTTAGTGTGCTTCTGTTTCTTCTGTAGCAATAAACAATAGTCCTTTGTAATTTTCTGTATCTTCACAGTGATGAAAGAGAGCTTCAAGGATTGCATTCATAAAATCATATGTTAGAATTATTTTTATAACCTAGTTCATTTGCATGCTTTGCTGCATCTGACAGACCACTCCAGCTATTTAAGAAACCTCTTCTGCAAAAACTGCAGTAAGCTTTGTGGCTATTATTGCTACATTCACTGATCCAGGCAAAATCATTTCTCTACTCAGAATGCACAGAACTATTTTTGGTGTGTGGTTACGTTTGCCTTCTCAAATATGAGAGCAGTCCTTTCAAACATGTAGAAAGTCACACAGGTATGGAAGTAAATTTTTTGCTGAAAAAGGAACTCCTCACAACCCCAAGGCAAAACTGCTGCAGAGGAGTGTTCTAAAAGTCCCCTCCAACACAACTTATTCTGTCATTCTATGATTTGTTGATGGAACAGTTTCTTCAAAGTCATTGCACAGTCACAATCCATGAGGGAGATAGTTAAATTAACCAGAAAACATATACATAAAATACGCCAGGACTGAAAGACTTTTCTTTATTCCTTAATGCTGTATACTCACACCAGAAAATAACTGTTAGATACAAGAGGATGAGCACGAGTTAGTCCTAGCTATGCTTCTTCAAGGGAAGCTAGAGACTTTGAGACGTTCTTTCTCAAAGAAACATAATCACTTCTCTAGCATCACATCTGGTTCCAAATCCCTCTCTTACACAAAATTCTCAGCATAACAGAACACAGTAACCTCTATAATTTCTGCTGTGTTTGGTTGCTTTCCACACTGCTCCAGGAAGGTCTGCATCCATAAATGCTGAGGTCTTCCAAAGGGCAGTGGTTAGCTAGTACATACAGTGTGACCTAAGTCTTTCCAATAAAACATGTGGGAAAGCAGCATGTCTACATAGTCAGTAATTAAATTGTCCAGAATACATTTTCTCTGCATAGTATTTTCCTATTGGGCTACAAATGCAAAAATGGATTCTTAAAGAACTTTTATTTAATAGCCAAAGCATGAAACAAAGTTACATCTCTGAATTAAACTTCAGACAGGATCCTTATACTATCTTCTCAAGACACAAAGGGATTTTTTTGTGTGATCAGTTTTTCTTAAAATTCTGAGGTTTCAAATGATTGCTGCACTGAAAACAACTGATCTACACTGACAGAACATTCTGAGGAGTTTTCAGCCTGATTCATGCTGAAAATTAAGGAAATATAGGGCAGTACTTTAAAATTAGGAACACCTTTCACTCCAAGGTACAAAAATCCCCAAACAACACTGACAACAGTCCCTTAAAATAAAAGATAGTTTGATTGAGACAAAATTCAAGCAGAGTTCCTTTTCCAGGGAAGCTCAGGCACTAGCTAAAAACCCAAGTGCAAATGCATTCTAGGCTCAGATCGCACCAACAGTCTGGGACTATCTCTCTCTTCCAGCTAAATGCTCAAGATAGTTGGGTTTTCTAAGGGATGTTTAATATTTACAGAGTATTTTGTTGTGACTCTGAATATCATAAAATGTACCCATCAGCCCTACTCTTCAGAAGTCACTCTACACTTTCCAAAAGACTTTTTCTAAAAATAGCACAAGAGCAAGAAACAACACTCTAACCCCACAGCTAGGGCATCTTTCTTGGAACCAGACGTACCTCAGTTCCTTTCTCTGCCCCCGGGAATGTGCCACCACAGAAATAAGACAGAGTTCACAGCAAATTCTCAGAGCTTCCTCTGTGCTTGCCAGCCTGCAAGCTGGAAAAATTAAGATCCATGTTCGTGCTAGGATGCATAGAGAATTTAAACTGGGTTTCTCATCCCCTATCTACCGGACATATCATGGCATTTTCCCTTCGACAACTGCTACTGCTGCTATATTAAATGATTGAAGAGCTTTAGAAGTACTAAAGATTTACTCTTTAGAGAAAATTTTTGCCCATCCCCAACTGCAAATCATGTCACACTCATGAGTATTGGTTTTGTATCTGCAAGTCTCAGGTGGGGTGTTGGTGAGAAGTTGTCATTATGCAGTGGTAATGTCATGGTTCACACGGCAGCCTTTGCTGGGGGGGCTATCTGAAAAGGCTTCCTTCTGTTTCTGCCAAGTCACATTGCTTTATTGCAATCAAGAAGGAAGAAGGATGGAATTATCAGTCTCCTGAAACATCAGGAAAACTGTCCACCAGTTTTTCATTTCAGGCTTTCCTGATGGGCACTACTGAAGATATATATATATAGGGTTAGATTAGATTTTCAAATACCCATGTGACACAGTCCAGGAAATTCAAATGGCACTATTACTCTTCAGGTGAAGTGCCTAAGTCAAAATCCAAAGTCATCCCCTGCTGCAACTAAACAGCTCCTGCTATAAGGAGGTTGTAGGAGAACAAGTAAACACAGCAGCTGTGGTATGGAAAAGTCCAGTAAGAGGAATGCAGAAATTGCTGACATCACTATTACTTTGGTTCTGGAGTGTGGTTTTCAATAGTTTATTGCTTTCCCTATTTGCACACTGGTGTCAGAGTAGGAAATGTGGAAATCTCTCAGGAGAAACAAACCCAGTATATCTGCTCTGTTGGGCTGCTAATGTCTTTTCAGGGAACAGAATGAAGCCATTCTGAGGTAAATTCAGGAGAATAAACACAGCTTGAACATCAGATCCTCAGCCACAACAATTTCACTCCTCAAATTTTCTCTTTACGTATTTCTTTACTTGTTAGTACACAGAAATTATTGATATACAATTCAGATGAGGTATTCTAAATATTTGTATACTAGAATTTACCATTCTTTAACATGCAATTTCTTACATATTGGGTTTTTTATAAATCAAGCTTTTGAAAGAAATCTTGAAAAACAGCAGCATGGGAAAATTTGCAGCATGGTGAAAACTTGAGCACACAGCATGATGTCATATGACTCTAAGCTACAATGGTAGAAAACTACCGACATAGTTCAAAGTGAGAATAATCATTCCAGATGACACTTTGCCATCTTGAACGGAGAAGCTCCTTTTTATTTCTTCTAAATTGGACTTAGAAAAATGGGTTCAGTATCGGCTATTTAATTTGTCTAGAATTTTGTCACTGACTTCATTGAGAGATCATTTGCTGGGACACATTACATGAACTTCTTAGGGAATAACTTGCCAAATGACTGGCCAGTAGTACTTTCCTTGATACTTTTGATAGATTTTTAGCACCTAATTAAAATAAGGTTAATTAAATGTTCTGATAGACACGTCAGGGGTCTTTCTGACAAAAAACTCGCAGAAATTTGCCCTGCACTACACAACAGTTAAGACTAGATGTCAGTAATGATTTCTTCTGGACTTCAAAAAATTCAATCAGTGTGCAACAAAGTCTTGTTTGAAGAACACCATTTAAGAAATAAATTCTATTCAATAGGAATTATTGTTGCGTTTTCCCCTACAAGAAACTTCACAAGGGAGGAATGAAACATCAAGTTTTTCAATTCAATGTTTTTAACTCTGTTTTTACACTTTTTAATAGACTGGAAAACATGGTAAAGACACTGAGCAGCAGGAAGTAACATAACTGCCAATAGCCTATATAATACTGGCATATTTCATCAATAATCCACAATACAGGAATGGTAGACTGAGCAAAATCGGCCTTGAGCCATACACATAAAAAAAGAAATACTACAATACTATGAAAGCATATTCCATGACATAGCATCTACTTGCACACTGGAGGAAAACTCTCAAAATTTACTGAGGAAGAAAAGTAAGTCCTAACAAAAAAGTGAATAACTTTTGGAATCAGAAAAATCAGACTTCTGAAGGTGAGAAACCACTAGTGGATTCATGTTCTCTCTGTCTTCGAGCCTCAGATCAGCAGAACCTGAGAAGGTGTAGAGCAGAAAGATGTCCATGTGTTTAACTAATGCACCTTTCCCCGGTCATTCACCACTTGTCACCACTACAGGAAGAATAGTGCTTAGGCTGAGCTTTAGTCAGACCTTGTCTCTGAGTTCTCATTACTGCACATTGTTAACATCAGCTGCTTTTCCTGCAGCCTAATTGTAAAGGGGGGAAAGAAGTGCCTCAAGTAGTACATTATCAGAAGCTCCATCTTGTTTTACACAAATTTCAGTAGGGAAAGGAAGCAGCTTAACTCACTAGGTTTAGCTGGATTTTCTAGTACAGCATTTCTTTCTGAATGTTCAAGGAGTATTTTACCCTAGCTTACGTTAACTCTCTTTCCTGGTTTTCAGCTAAATTACCAAAACAAAGATGGTATATCAGTACATCAAGCAGATCTTGACTCTCTTACAGTTCACTAGTGTAGATATCTACTGCCACTCAACTAATGAAAAGCTGTCTAAGTTCCCATGCTTGGCAGTACCTCTAAGCAGTAATGTCTGCTTCCCCAAACCAACGTTTGATTTCTGCATCTAGATCTGCACTAACATGAACGTCATGTTGACACTGGCCTGACATCGACTGAACACACCATTTCCTTTTCAATCAAGCATGCAGCTTACCAAGCAGGTTATAAGGCATAAAATTCCAGCAAAATTGTTGAAGTAGAGCCTGTTTCTCACTCTGTCACATGCACGCTATATTTGCTCATCTGTTTTTTACAACTAAAGAAGCGGTAACAAATTGGCAAGAACGTTGTATTAATTTGCCGTAATAAAACAGCAAATGGTAAAAATCTATTTAACATTTATTAAAAATGGACAATACCCCTAATTTCTTGAGTGAATGTGAGCTTTGTTCCCCCAAGAAAGCAATAAAGCAGACTGTTTATAATGGTTGGCAGCAATAACATCCATACCACAGACCTCTATATCCAGCTATTTGGATTCATGTCAGCCTCTAATATTTTGAGACATCGATCCACAGAACAATCTCAGGGTTGTGATGTAAAATAAATTGCATTAGGTATGTCTACCCACATGGCTTGGTACCAGCATAGAGCTGTTTTTGAGACCAGGCTGACTGATCACGAAACCAATGAACTTCCAAATGTGGGCTCAGGGACAGTTTAAGTGTCCTCTGAAGAACATCTCTTTTTAGACTCTCAGACTCAGGCTCCCCATGTGGTTTAATCCAAGCTGGTGACCAAGTCCCAAACAGCCATTTGCTCACTCCCCTCACAGTCAGTTGAGGGAGAGGACTGGAGAACAAAAAATGGGAAAACTTGTGAGTTAAGATAAAGAGAGATAATTAGAGAAAGCAAAAGCGGCCCACACAAGCAAAACAAAACAAGGAATTCATTCATCACTTCCCATGGGGGGGGAGGCAGGTGTTCAGCCTTCCCTGGGAGAGCACAGCTTCCTGTAACAGCAACAGCTCCTTCACACCTAACAGTTACCTGGGAAGACAAATACCATCCTTCTGAACACCTTCCTCTTCCTTCCCCACTGTTTATATATTGAGCCTAATGCCATATGGTATGGAATATCCCTTTGGTCATTTGGGCTCAGCTGTCCTGGCTATGTCACATCTTTCTCCTGCAGCCCCCAGTGCACTCACTGGAGAGGGATTGTGAGAAGCAGAAAAGGCCTTGACCCTGTGCAAGCAGTGCTCAGCAGCACAGCTCTGAAAACAGCTCTGTCCAAAACGTAGCAGCTATTATGAAGAAAATTAACTCTACCCAAGCCAAAACCCGCATGCCCTCACAGAGGCTGCAGGCTGTCCATGGGTGACTATGCTGCTGAGTTGATATATTGCACAAAAATCTGCTCTAGAAACCATTCCAGAGATCTAGGTAAAAACTACCACTGAGTTTCTCACACACCACATAAAATGACTGAAATAAAAGTATACAATAAGTATCAATTAGGAGTAACAAAATTGATGACAGCCTCAGTGGAAGAACAGTCACAGCCAACATATTGGACACCAAATCTATAGATAAGATAGACTTATCTTGGCATTGTAGATGGCAAAAGCCAAGCATTTATTTTTAGTAACTAATCTAAAATTCAAAAGAAAACAAATCTTCCCTCTGGGTATCGCCTAATTGAAAGCTTCAGTCTTAATATCCTTTAAAAAAAGAACCGTGGTGAAGGAAAAACATTAATGTATTTCACAGGAATTGTCATATTACACCTCATTCTTTGGCAGGCCAAAGACCCTGATACTGCTTTTACCACCTCACATATTCTCCACAAGGCTGATACGTCAATTTGAATTTAGGTATTTGTGTTGTTAGTTTTTGGTCAGTTTTGGATCCTCACATACATTCTTGTTTCACTGCAGTGGCTAAAGACATAGCAGTGGGAGAAAGACATGTAGGATTCTGTTTAAAATAAAAAGTTGATTTTCTGAAGATTAGTAGGATTTGGCTTGAAGTCTTGGAAGGTTTAAATTTGAGGTTAACTCACAACAGTTTCAATTCTGTTTCAAGCTGATGGAGAAATCATAAACCCAAATTGTTATTACATCTTTCAAACTGCAAGCCAGCACTAACTACAGAGAGATTTGTAGAGAACATAATAGCAATGGAAGGCAGAGCAGAGAAGAAATGGAATCTAGAAAATAGAATTAGGAATAGAATGAAGAATTATAAAGTAACTGAAAAATTTTTGTTCATGCATCTTTTTCTCAATTGTCCTGTCCTTATCGAGCGGAAACTCAGTAAGAAATCCTATTCATAAATTTCCAACACCATTAGGTATTTTAAGTAGTTTGATTCACAGTGTTCCCCCCATGAAACAGCACATTTTTTTCATCCATGAAAATAATTGACTAATCACGAATAGAAAACAGAAGAGGTAAAAAACCCCACTTCTTAAAAATATTCAGAATAATTCCACTTGCTGCTGTATTTATAATGGCAAAGCCCATCATGCTGGCACTACTAGTGAATTAAAGCATGAGCAAGAGATTGCAATGGAAAGGTTGTCCATTACTTCTACACAAGAACCTTGTAAAAAAGCTGAATTGCTGGCAAGAATGAGAATATCTTTCAGTCTCCTCCAATGACTCATGCAATGCCTCGGAGTGTCAAGCTGAATTGTCTTGCCAAGTTTTCTTTTGTTTCTTTTGTTTCTCTGAGAAAAATGAAAACTAAAAAAGAAGGAACATTCAAAGAAGATGGGGCATATATCAAGTTTCAGCTTTAGCCCAGCAGAACATCTGTCAAGCAGGTATTCTGAAGCACCCATTTGAAATTAAGATAAATAAAACTTAAAGAAAGTCCATTAAAAAGGGTATTTTAAAGTTATATTCCCCAGGCATGTGCACATGGGAAAACAGTATAGCAAATGTTTTGCAAGCAAACAAATGTAAATAATTCACACTAGCAGAGAGATTTAAAATTTTTTGTGCATTGTTTCTTTTCATTTTCCATAAAAATGAAAATCTTTTAACAAAGTAGATTTTTTTTTGTTTGCTATTGACTTTAGGATACTTCCACTGAATTTACACTTTTTTCATTGCGCAGTTTTACATGTTGACTGGTAGCAGAGGTTAATGTAAAACAGCAGCTGTTACTTAAGATATAATTGCATTTCCCGCACAACTGGTGGCTTGATTTAAATATTCTTTATAAAGCTGTAGAAATTACAACTAATGAAGTTGCTATTACATCTACCTTTTAAGAAATTATGCAAAAATTCTCATATACACATAGATTTCAACTGGCTTACATATCTGAATGAGATCAGATTATTCTCCCCCCCCATAATGGCTCCATATGCAGAGAGGAAGCAGTACTGTAGGCAGCAGAATCTCCAGCCTAGATATCTGTTGGAACACAGACCTTGTTTAATTCAAAACAAGGTGATATTCAGCAACATATAATTTCATGATTAGCATTTTTGCCCACAGCTTGTGTCAACTTATCACTAATCTCTTCAAACTATTGAAAATCAGCTTATGAAAATGTTTCTGTGCTACAAACTGTTTGCTCTAGTCAAGATAACCAGGATGAAACGTACATAAAGAATATTAAAGATTATTTTTGTCAACTTTAACTAACAGA
Source organism: Bombycilla garrulus (assembly GCA_013400315.1). Lineage (NCBI taxonomy): Eukaryota > Metazoa > Chordata > Aves > Passeriformes > Bombycillidae > Bombycilla > Bombycilla garrulus. Next base: position 381,999 of record VXBU01017588.1, on the reverse strand, counting down.
TTAATATAACTGATTGCTCTCTCCCTGTCTTCTCCAGCACAGGTATGCACAGCCTATTTGAAGAATGCAGTCCGTAAGTATAGTCTGCTTAAATTCTAATAACTGGCATTTGGAATATTGATCAAACTATAATTCAATGTGAATTTCCTTTGAACATAATCTTTCCGAAGCCAATTCTAAGTAAAGATGTACAAAAAAGAAAAAATAAGATAAAAGGCAAAATGTATTAGTTCAGGCCAGGTTCTGCCACTCACAGACATAGCAAGTGGTGCTTTATAATTAAAGTTCTGATAATAGTAATGAGAAAAGCAGTATTCAAGATGAAAGGGAGGGGAGAGCTAAGGAATCATTTCTTAGTGAACAGGAAAATAGACAGACAATACCTAAAGGAATCAAAGATGATATTTACACTGCTAATTCAACACCATAAGAATGAGATGTATTTTCAGTAGTGTAAATAACCAAAAGTTAAGGAAAAAGAAAATGGAGCCTCTAAGGCATGGCTACAATAACGAGGCCAGTACTAAACCCAGCCACATCCAGTATTAACCTCGGGATTTAGAAATAATAGGAAATTATTCTGGAATCTGGCAGATGTTTCCCAGAGAAAATATATCAAGTACTGTAAGGATACAGAGGTTGAGCCAGAACAGGAATGTTTGAAGTCTGACATGAAGTTGCAGACGTGACAGCAGAGAAAATCAGTTCAGATCAATTTAAAACATCTTTAACAATTAAGGAAATGCCAAGTGTCAGTGTGAAAGCTAATAGAGAACACAGCAAACGTAAGGATTATGGGAGAGCCATGCACATCGGATCTAGAATATGTCCCTCATTCTTCATTAATAACCATACTTCAACAGCTCACTCCTCAGCCTCAGCTGACATGCAGCACAGGAGAAAGAAGGAAGGGAACACACAAACGTAGGAGAACACTCGTCCTTTCAGAGGCATTGAATTTCCTGCTGCTGCTGAGACCACATCCAGTCCTGAATGGAGTATTTATGATTCACAAGCAACGCACATTCCCAGATCTGGACTAAGCTGTATCGTAGATGAACAAAAGTTGAAATGGCATGGTTTTCCATAGAAATAAAGCATGGTTATAGGTATTTCTAAGGTTGGATGAATTGAGCATTTTACAGACTGCCACTTGCTTGATATTACATGGACAAAGATTGAGCTGTATCTCTATATTGATACCCTGGACATAGCCCACCACAGCCACAGAGCCCTGCCTACAGCACCACGAGAAGTTGTGCTGGCTGCTGCCTCTCACAGAGGGCAACACTGGCACACAGTGAGGAGCTGACACTGTGGGTAGCCATTTGTTCCTTTTGCTGCATCCTGAGCTTTCTTGGCTGCAGAAGAACATTGACTTTCAGAACAAGGGTTTATTTGCCTAGATTTTGAGGATACTCAGTGTTACCAGACCATAACATCTGTGTCTCACATCTGACGCATAAGAAACGGCCCTGGGAAATATGCAAGTCAGTGGGATCTAGAGACAGAACTCCAGAAGAACAAAAATAATGGGAACATGACATAGGACTTTGTAAAGCAATGGGAAAGAAACCGACACCTCAAAGTGACTTTGGAACACTGACTCTTCCTCTGCAAAGAGCCAAAGTTCTGCCTGGTGAGCAGCACAGATCAAGCTTTGGAAAAATACTACAAGGAAGCTCAGTCCCAGGGAGCTAATAAGTGACAGCTCCAGCCTGATCAAAATAAATTTCTAGGATAAAGTTTCTATTTGCAGATAGCTCTCAAAGCCATCATCATTCAGAGAGCAGCTCCAGCACCTAGGTTCAGTAGTCCTAGCTGGCACAGGAACCAGCACTATATTGTGGAACTGCATTATGGCCATGAGATTTTCAGCCATGCTACACCAAGTAGTGCTCCTGGCCCTGTGTCAGAGAAAAGAATGGTAGGCATTGCTTTTTTCCCCTCTAACAATGAATTCATTCCAAGTAAAATGGATTTTACTGCGTGAAAATGAATTCCATACACCAAATTTCTTTCAGGTCAGACTTTCAGGTGAGGACCACATCTGCCAAAAGTTTTTTATGTGTTTTCAAATAGCTATTTATAAAAACAAGTATATCTCTCACAGTTTGAGTTCTTTAGAAAGCAATCAATACTTGGCTACTTTTGCTCAAGTACTGCCAGGACTTTTGATTATTATTACTTTTTCTAAATGCCATTCTCTCCACGATGGCACAATTTTCTTTAACCTTTCATTTTATGACAAGCAATTGTGCACAACAATTGCTTGTCCAACATGAGGTAACTATCCCTTCCCAGGACAAGTCACTAACTCAGCATCAGCTTGGATCAAGCTGTGTTGATGTTGACTGTCTTTTTTAGCAATGCCTACACAGTATTTTCATACCAGTTCTAACCAGCATTGAATGATAAAGGTAGTGCAGCAGGTGAGGCTTTTACCTAATGAGAGCACCAGACACTGGAGAAATTTTAACTGAATGATTTTCACTCCTACAGAGAATATTGCCTCTATGCAGGTTTGGGGAAGGAATCTGTCATGAGCAAAAATGAAGAAAAGTACTGGGATCAGTCAGAAGGAGAGCTCGTCCTTGTGCAGTAATTGCTACCTGACAAAGAAAGAAGCAGAAAACACTCAGTGGTATAAGTGCTTTAAAGTAAAACTCATTTATCATCCAAATTCCAGCACTATGAGGAGTATTTTTCAGTTCCTAATCTGACAGGCCCTTTCTTTTCTTGTGTGTTTTAGACAACACCACAGATTTAAGTCACTGGAAGGGATGTAAAGGGAAAATATACAAGCAGCCTTTTGTGCCATTTGGAATGAACATAAACTTGTCTTCTGGCATCAATGCAGTGGAGATTTTCATGTCCCCATATGGTTATTCTCCTGGCTGGAGCCTGTAGAGCAGATGCACAACACATGGGAAGGAAAGAAAATTATACTTAGGTAATAAAATTAAAGCTGGAAAGTAAAGGAGAGAATTTCAGGAATCACTAAAGTAAGTACCTCCCAGAACACACTATTTGGGTTATTTCTTCTTCCAAAAAGAGAAGGAAAAAAATTAACCCCACCAACCCTCCTGAAAATGGCTTGCTTTATGAAGAGAGCTCTGCTGCCAAAGTCCTGCTGCTCTGCGCTAATGTATCCATGGAGAAAAGGCTGAGTGCTGCTTATGCTTTTGTTTTTTCCTGACTCAAAATGGATGGAACACAGATTCTGTTTTCCATTCAAAATACATTAAATCTTCATTTAGGGATACTATTGAACGGTCATAAGAAGGACAGCTTCTCAGGGAATATCACTTCTTCACTGCCCTCTGACAGCAAGCCTGGATTTGACAAGAGCACTTGATAGCAAAAATAGAGTTTCCAGCTAATAATAAGCTCCAGTAAATACGGCAACTGTGACCTTCCAAAGCTACGTCAACTGCATATCTCTTCTGTGCTCAGACCAGGCAACATTATGACTGACTGTGCAGTGAACCGTGCCTCTTTCCAAAGCATCTGTGGATTTTAAGTGATCCCTAAGCATTTTAGAAATGCAAAGCTATTTAAAAATATGAAAGGATTTCTCTTCACTCTTGATGGTAGATGCTTAACTACTCTTGTTTACTGCTAAATTCCATCTCAGCCAGAGACAAAAATGGAAAGTCTGTGATGTTATGCACACCAGCATCCAGTTTGGTAAATCAAATTAGACTTTCTTGGTTACCCTGCTATAAGGACAGCTGATGGGGCACCTGGAGGGCAAATGCCTGATGTTAGTTTCAAGTACTAGAAAGTGCTAAATAATGGATAAACTATGGGCTGCTTCTGTCGGCAAAAATACCCAAATTGCAATAGCCTGAAGGGGAAAGCTTGCGGTGCTACCAATTAATTTTCATTAGACCTTCCTGTGATGCAAAAGAAGTCCCAGAAAATTTTACAGTGAAGGGGAAGGAATTGTGGGGAGTGGCTGGGGACAGAGGTGGGGAAGGATGCCCAATTTAAGAACAAATTATCAAGGGTTTATTAAAATATGGGTTAATACAATTGCCCACTTCCCAATTCTCGAGACCTGAATTCAAAGTAGGTTGCAAATAAAGTAACTCCGGTAATTTCAGCCTGGCCCCTAATGGACATTTGTGTCTTATCATATTACCAAATTAGGCAGTGGTGAGAAGATATACAGATCTGCAACAGAAGGGAGGAACACTGAGGTCATGACAGAGGTACTCCTGCTGTACTGCCCATGATGGAGATGGCAACTCCACAGATTGCATCAATTCTCTGTGAGACAGCAGCCCCTTCCTTCCAGTATGAATTACCAAGAGATATTCCAATGGAGTTATATGACATGACGCCATTTTTGGCAATTAAAGCATAGGAAGTTAGTTGTGCACTGAATTCAGCTTCCCTTTTATCCCTTTTCTGCTGTCTCTTCCTCATTTACTTGCAGAACACACAGTAATCTGTTGTTTGCAATTTTAACCTTACCACTCTTCAACAGCAATAGATGAAAAGTAGTGTAAAATGCTTTACTTTCTGGGTTATTAATATTCAAAATGTGTCTGACTGGTCACTTGGTCAGGTGTTTTGACAAGTTTGTTTACCTTACTCAGTAGTAAGGTGCATTGCTGGTATTTCTAAGGTATCTGAGGTCCTCATGGACACAATACCCCCTGTCTAGCCCCTCTCCACACCCCCAAAAAAAATCCAAAAAACTGTGGGGTTATTTTCTTTCACTTACTCAAGGGTTATAAGAGAGCTCAAAGCCCTTGAACCATAGCAATCAAAAATACGTGAGGAAGGCAAAGGGTTTAAATTCACCACTTTCTTAACACAAGATCGTAACTCAGACATAAACTCATCTCTTGCAGACAATTGTTAAGATGTGCTTTCTGAGAATCATATGCAGTAAATTCTGCAGCTCAGAATTTTAATACAGAAAATTAATGTTAATACCAATAACAGAAAGAGTACAACTGATGAGCAAATATCAACAGCCATATTTCAGTCAATGCGTATTATGCATACAGGACAGTAATAAGGCAATGTTCTTGTTGAAATACCTGCATTAAACTCTTTCATCTATAGCTCTTAGAGTCTTGTTTTGAGCTCAGTTCAATTTACAAGTAAAAGATATTCTAGAGATAAGGATCTCCTGAGAGAGTCTGAGAATCTTAAATCTGATTCAAATTCAAACCACAACTAGACAAGGCATTATTCAGGTTCCATCTAATGTTTTTATTTCTTCTAGACCAATGTCTAAATTTCTCAGTGGACATGAAGCATAACAGGGCTTAAACTTAGGCAAGATCTCAATGAAGTAAAACTTGGTGAAAGCTTTGGCTTAATTCTTCCCTGCTTCAGAACTTGGGTCCAAAGTCCTGAATGTTTTTGCTTCAGTTATCTCATTTAGAAAATTATATTTATTTGGACAGTACTATGTGAGATGGAATTACACAATCTTTCTGCTTTTCTTTTTTCAGTTCAGTCTGTCTGTACGTAGACTCCCTATCTTTTATGCTTCTGCTAACACACACACTCTGCTTCATACCTTACACAGCTTAATCTTAACTTTCACATTCTATGTTACAACACTTTCACCTGCTTCCTAAAACTCCACCCACATGAAAGGGTGCAAAAATGACGAGAAGGGGGTGTCATGAAAAAAAAAAAATCAAAATATGATAATTGCACATTTGAAGCTGCAGATTAGAATGTCCTTACCAAATATTGCACCCATCACCATCTAGCTTTACTAATGAAAAAGTAATGATCCTCCATCTTGCTCTGTGAGCACAAACTGCAAGCAAAAACAAGTTTAAAACTAACCCTGGGAGATTTAAGGACAGCCTCTAAGTTGTCACAATGGAAAATATTCCCAGTGAAGGGTCTGAATGGAATTTTAAACATAGAAATATTCAGGCTCCTGGACTATATTTTTAAGACAGTGCTTGAAATGCTTCACAGTAAGCTTTAAAGGAACCATGTAAGACTGGCTCTGTATTTGTGTGGTTCATAGGTCAGAAGCAGCCTTCAAAGAGTTGTATAAAGAAAAGTTTACTCCATTAATGCTTGTAACGAAATTCTCATTAATCACTGTTCTGCTTGGAAAGCATGAAACTGTTCTTCCACAGCTAGAAAACAACTGAGTCTTTCTGACAGCTCAGCTCCAAATGAGCTTTCTAACTTCCATGTTGGAAAACATGGTCTGTATCCTAGGATTTGGCTAAGGACATCACATAATTCAGAGAGAGACATTGCATTGACGGCCACTAATTATCCCAGCAGACTATTAATGAAGAGTTGCTCTGAATGGAGGCTGAGGTCCAGTGTTCACTTAAACCTACAGAGAGTTTTTAGTAGATTCTTCTAACATTTCCAGGCCTAGAATGAGCAGATTGTGTGCTTTCTTGAATGGGAAACATCTTGAAACATAATTCAACTTAGTTCAGACTTTTCACAAAGTGCTCTACTGCAAGTGCATCAATTCTTCCTGGGACCCTTGGGGATGAATTTTTATTGGGTGAAAAAAGGGCATGTGCGTGGTCCCCTCTCAAACCCTGCAGTGGTCATGTAAAAACCCTTATTCACACTCCTTGAATAACCTGAACCCGGATGCAAGCAATGCCAGAGACAGCATGTTGGGATATTCTGACAAAAACTCCCCCTTGCTCACTTTCTCAAAGGCTTTGACAGCAGATCTACGTCCTTACTAATGCTGAGATCACATCAGCTAGGACAAAATGATCATTCCAGAAATATGGATTTCTTCTCAAAAAATACATTAATAATAAAAATCCATTTATAATACCTGGATTAAAACCTGGCAACAGCTGCAAAACCAGGGATGAGCTTTCCTTTTCAAAAGAAGAAGGTAGAAACTGTCTCATTCCTCAAATTCCAGTCCAATGTATCCTGCAGAGATCCACATAATTACCTTCCTGTTAAGATCACCTAATGATGTAGATAGAAACATCTGGAAAAGGGACTGGAGGAGGACAATTTTTTGAGCCAAATCTTTTGAGTTCTTAAAAAATCATGAAGGTCTTTCTAACCATTATTTTTACATTACAAAATGTAAGACTATTATAACCCTGCAACATATACAAGGAAACCCTGGCAGAAATCTGGCAAGAAGTAGCCCGGAAAGACAGCCACTAAATAAAAACAAAAATAGAAGCTACAATGAGAATAAAAAATCTCAGATCCTCAGGGAATTCAGCTTCAACCAAAAATCAGTTGTGGAGTAGGAAAGGCTTTAAATTTCTTTGCACTCATTTGCATTTTATCACTAAGATTCTCACCAAGATTAATTAGCATAAGATACTTCAGAAAATGAAAATTATTTTAAACATAATAGAATTGTCCTTCTCCTCCTCATCCTTCATCTGAATGATTTAAGTGAATGTTCTATTCAGTCACATTTCCTAGTTTTAGGATTTAGCTCTTTCCATTTCTAAGGATTATGCATTTAAACAAAAAAAATTTAAATATTTTTTCCTAATTTGTATCTTCAGGGACAACTTTTTTACCCTTCTAAAAGAATACTGAGCAGAAGTCTGAAGTTTGTACAGAAAACCATTAGTGAACATGACTGAGAACTATTCCATCCAACTATTATTTATTGATATGCTAAACTAGAATGTGCCACAAAAAAAGGAAATTCTACAAAAAAGTATGCAGAGGGGAGTGTCTCACCTACCTGAAAGCTTGGATTACCCAGCATTTGCCAGATCCATAAGGCCTGGATAGTCAACAGCAATTTAAAAGACCCACCCTGTTCCTATATACAAATATATATATGACAATATACATATATATAAATCACAAGAAAATCTTTAATTCTTGATCTCGACACATTACTACAGTATCTTCATCATCTTCTGTTCTAGGAACAATGTGTCGGAGCATAAGGGGTGAACAGAGATTTCAGAGTGTGGCAAGGAGCCCACTGGTCTGGTGCAGAATTTAAAAGGTGTGGGGCAGAGGAGGCAGGGTGTTGTGGAAAGCCACCAAGCAGGGGAACCATTGACTGAGATAAGAAATCATTCACCAGCCCCTGTTCTTGCCCCTGACACAGCCATTCTACATCATGTCATTCTCCCAGCACATGCATTTCTTACTTTGCCATAGCACAGACCTCACTTGAGGATTCTGTCACTGGAGCTACACAGACAGACTGTGTATGTGCATATAGACAAGTCAGACCCCGTGAATCTCCATCAGTAATGATCTCATCCTCTCTGCATTTCAGGCACACAGCTTCTAGAGTGGGGTAATATTTTCATTCTCTGTTTAGCAGAACACATGAGAGCCTTAAAAAATACACTGAATACAGAGAAAACTAAGCTTTAAACAACCAAGTTCTATTTCTCTCTGAATTCACTGAAGTCAACCAGCAAATTCTATCAGTGCTGTGCACCAAATGAGTTACAGGTCTTTGGGAGAGGAAAGAACAAGGCCCAGTGATTGAAGACTTCATTTTAGCACAAGCACAACATGGGCATGAATGAAGATAGATGAGGTGAATTCCCAAATTTCCTAACTCTTAAATATTTTTCTTACAAAGTTAATAACTGATATAATTTTGGACATTTTAACATGCCTTTTAGGGTGTATTGCATATTCTATTCAGTAATATGACAGCACGACTAATTGATCAAAAACTTTTAATGTACCTGTAATTATTTTTATTTTAACTGTCCTGAAAGTATAATAAAACATTATAAAAGAAAATCAAGGTCATAGGTGATATAAACTAAAGAAAGAGAGAAATAAAAATTATTCAGACTTCCCGGCAATTGAATTTGTTAAAAATAAATCCATGCAAATCTGACAACTGCTAGACACCTTAATAGCTGGATTTCTCATCTAAACACAAGAAAGCCCTATGACTTGTGTCTGACTTAGCACAGACTGAGCGTGAAGTTCTTCCTCTACCTTGTACATTCAGACAAGACTGTTTATGCTCTTCTTGGCATGGCTCCGAGACACAAAGATGCTACTGCCTCTAGCATACCCATTGCTTGTCACTGCTGCACTGAGAGAAGGTGACCTTAAGCATGACTGGTTGATTGGTCTCCAATCTCTTTCTGAGCAATGAACCCAATTTACAAAGAACAAGTGAAAAACACAAGACAGTTTGGAGGCAGAGAAGATGCAAGCATACAGCCTGGGGTTAGTCTCACCCTGCCTAGATGTCAGCTAGACTGAAGTAGAACAAGTGTATGTAACAAACTGACAGACCCAGCTGGAGGACAGCAGGTGACAGCCCTACCTTCAGAAAGGAGCTTCTAAAGTCTATTCTCACTGCCACTCTAACTCACACATGCACAGCATAACCAACAGACAGGAAGCACCTGGATATTCACAGAGTGCAAGATGATTCCAACAAAATTACCAGGATGGTGCTTGGAGAAGGTCTCAATCTGTTATTAGCCTCCCAGATCATGCACTTATTGTTAAAGAAATTCCAACCATGTATCTGGGACTAACTTGTCTGATAAGTAGGATGGGAAGGAAACGGGATTTGACAGAAAGAAACAACATGTAGCAATTCACAGGGCAGAGATTTCAGTAAAAAGTTGGCTACAGTCAGTTTGTCAAGAATGCAGAAGGGCAACTGGACCTCCTCTATATTACTGTCATGCAGTCATGCTATGTTGCTGAAAAGGCACCCCAACTATCAGCAAGAGTCAAACTGAATCCATACTGTATTTGTTTTGGTATTCTTAAGGAAGCAACCTTTCTGCTGGTATTCAAAAAATGGTCCTGTCTGAGAAATCCATTAGTGACTAAGTCTGAAGGATAAGGAGTCTCTCATTGCTTGCTAAACATGATCAAAATTTCACTTTTTTGAAACTGGGATGAAATCTCCATGAAACTGGTTGAAGAGGTATTTTTTTGTTCAACAGCATCCATAAGAGACCTTGCTTACCTTATCTTTGCCTCTTTGAGGTGAAATTGATTTTCAGATATTATCTGAGTGTCTGGGTGGAATTTCATCTGGTTTGAAGTATCCCTGCTCCATTAAGAATCTAACATCCATTACGTGCAGTGTTAGTAAAAAATTACTTCAATTCAAGCCACTTTGAAAAGTTTTAACTACTGTCTCAGTGACATGACATGCTCTGTGGAAAGCATAATGCAGCTCAGGTAAGGAGTAAAGGCTAAGCTTAATACTTCCAGTTTGGCCTTAGCATGCAACCTTATCTCCTGGAAGGGAAAATACTTTCACAAAAAAAGCTGGGGGAAGCAAACAAACCTAACCAAACCAAAAAACAACCAACAAATATAATTATGCAATGAAACCCAGACATTTGTGAAGCCTCTGCTCAATTTCTGGTGGACATCTCAGAGCATTTCTGGTTTCATCTTTGTACTACCTCACAATTCAAGTCAGAGAGCTGGTACTCCCTGATCAATCTGATCAATTTTTCAATCTGATACTGAAATCCAGGGTATACCCTTAACCACCTCCTTATAAAATTGAGAAACTCTACTTTTTGCAATTTTGTTTCTTTGTTTAGAGGGGGAGATACAGTTTGTTGGGGTTTTTTTGTGTGTGTGTTTTTGGGGTTTTTTTATTTGGGTTAATAAAAACAAATTATAGATAAGATGCCACACATTTGGCTTTGAGGGGTCACTACAGAATCAAAGCCTGTGCAACCAAGCAAAAAGTACACATTTTCTATGCTTAAACAGTATACAATTCAACTGGAGTCCTCATCTGTTTCTCATAGATAGTCAGGCTAAAATCCTAGGATCCCACAAAAAAAAAAAAATCTGTAAAAATCAAGGAAAACAATATGATCAGGACACATTGTCCATCTTCCAAGTAGATGGCCCCCATCTGTTTCTGGCCAGACAGAGCCCCAACCTCTAAGTAATGCCAGAGTTCAGCTCCACTCAGTTGTGTCTGATTAACTGAATGCAGGAAGTCATTTCCAGATGGGACTTCAATTTAAATCCAAAAGCTATGCCACTGTCTGGCTCATCAGGGCTTCTGCATCAATACAGCACACCCGAAGGGAGAGCAGCTTCTGGAAGGCAATACTTTTTAATACCCTACCGAGGTAGATATGCTCTTACTCAGAATTCACAGGGTAGAAGTGCAAGGTTGTACTTAAAGGTAGGTAGGTAAAAAATAAACAAGTTCCTGAACTTTGTTCCTCACCTTTCTAAACTTGATGAAAAGTTCACACTTGAGAAGGTTTTTTCTAGGAGAATTTTTTTTCATTTTGCTTCCTCTAGCTCTATGTAGAAGAGAGATTTTAAACAGTTCACAATGTCTAGAGCAAATGTTTCAGGTTTTTTGTATCACCTGATGCACAAGAAAGCCAGATTCCATGAAGTCCACATGCTAGATTGTTTGTTCCTAGTAATTTAGAACACTGTGAGTTTTAGATAACTTACAATGAAGCTGTTCTCAGCAGGCTCATGTGCAGACTTCCATTCCATTGGCTGAACTGCAGCACTTTTCCATCATTCCTCAGCTACTTCTCAAAAGCATCTATGAGATGAGAGAGAAATGGGAAGCCTTGCTTCTGCAGCAATTTTACATTGGGCATTGTTAAAATTCTTTCAGAACTATATTAAGATTTCTGTTTCTATAAAAGCACTGAAAATATTTAAATGAAAAGACATGAATGTTAATGAAGAAAAACAATAGGGACAGTCCAGCCACTGGAATTATCATTAGGATGGGGAAATGGGAAAACAAGGTCTACATGTGAAATTATGTTGCTTAGAATTAAGGGCTCAGGGCAACATTATCTCACCAAATATAAGCCAGACCTGTGGCCTGTGTTCAAAAGAGGAGAGTGATATATACTGCTGTTTTGAGATATCTGCCTTTCAAAAATCAGGTTTGTCTGTTTGATCTCTGAATCCTAGCTTGCCAGAAAACTGCACAGGGTGTGTCCAGGTTGGGTGAAAGAAGAGCAACCACACTCACAGACAACATTTATCTTCCCTAATCCCCACCCACTCTCCTATCTGCTCTACTTGATCAGTCCCAAACTGGGTACTCAACATCAAACCACAGAAAATAGCCATAGAAAATTTAGGGTTCTGAAGTAAAAGAAAAATGAAAAAAAAAAAAAAAACCTCCTGTATCTTAACTTCTTTTGAAAACATTCACCAAATTTCACAGTGCACCTGCTTGGCTGATCAGATGTCCCCCGGGGAATTTTTAATTTTATAGTTATTACTATAAATTCACTCACAGTTCACTGCATTACACTAAATGCAGCTGACAACACTAAGGTACCAGGTGTTTAATACAAACCAGTCCCAGTTGATTTCGGCACAACTAAAGAATATTCAACAAGGAACTACTGAAAGTTATGCTGGCAAAAATACACTGTCTAGTGGCTAGTATCACTAACCATGGCCCATCTGAAATATCAGTATTATTATCCCTTCCCTAGCATAAGTAATTCCCTTAAGAACATCGTCATATGGAATCAGTAGTGGATTGTATAGAATGTAAGAAATATTGATTTACTAATCCTACAAATTGATGAAATGTATGTGTCAAGAGAACACCAAGGAGCAGCAGATGACATTTTGACAGAGAAGAGGCAGGCTGTAAACAAGAAATAATAGTTTTTTTAAGCTATTATATGATCATTTCAGAGCCGCACTCTTGTGAAAATGCATAGGCCCTCACTGAAGGTCCCAATCTCTTAAACACCAAGATTATGTAAAGGATTAATGAGGATTAAGAGCATGCAACAGGTATGTGTAAGCTGATTACAACAGGTGAAGACCAACAGTCGACCAATCTCTCCTTGAAGTGCATTATGTCACAAGAGCTACTAACAAGCTGAAAAGATTGCACTTTCTATGTCCTCACCCAAGGTCCCTTTCATGTCACCCAATGCCACTCAGTTTTCATATGTCCTTCATCTGCATGCCTGTGTTACACCTGGGCTGGAGGCAGATGCGTCATGCTCCACAAGTGGGAATGACTAGCTATTACAATATGAGTAGAAATAGCATTATTACTATTATTAGTATAATAATAGGCCTGCCATATTAGATTAGTTTCCCTACTGAGGCAACCTTAGAAAAAGAATTAATCTCTCTAGTTCGGCAACTACACAACGATTTTGCAAGCATACCCCCACAAGAGAAACGTGAATCATTCAGAGACACACACGGTGGATATGAATGACACATTTTTGTGTTTGGATTCCTGATTCATCTGACAGATGTGAGGAAATTCATGAAGTTAGACAAGTCCCAAGTGACTGCACGTGTCTGGATGCTGTAAAGAACAAGTTATTCCACCTACTTTGGCACTGAGACTACTGAGCTGTTTTTCCTTATGGTCAGCTGCTCGCTGTGATACAGTTACAGTTGTGTGTTATTAGCAATGCCACCTGTCTTTTCACATCCATTAAGAAGATTTTATAGACCTTATAATAATCAACAAAAATGGCAGCTAATACTCTCATATTTAATCCAACTTCTCATGTTTTTAAACCCTTTAAAAACAAATTAAACCTCCCAGCAGGCTTCTGAGTTCTTGGATCACATAATCGTGTGGAGAAATCTTTTAAAAATTAAATACCATAAAAGAAATGCTGAAAAACGAAACACATGCTGAAGTCACATGCTAAGCACACACATATACATATTTTGCCATCCTTGCATGGTACTACTCATTGCAGCTTTGATAAAAAGACATATATACTGATCTTCCTGTTTTTATTCCCATAGGATCTACTGCCATAAACAGAACAAATGCTCCTGATGTTCCTCTGAGCCAGAACTTGAGGTAAACACCAGTGAGATTCCTAGAAGTCATCTTGCTGAGCATCCTGAGCTTTAGGTAGGGTGCTTACGGACTGTGATGAGAACTCAGGATGACTGTGGGCAGGATATATTTCCCACACAGCCAGTGCATCTCCTCACTGCTCTTCAATACTCTCGGAGTCATCCTCTATAAAGTCCACAAGCATGGCACTCACACTGTTCAAACAAGCTATTTGTTTTCAGTTAATGATCCTCACCATCAAATACACAATGGTGCTCAATTTCCTCATCTATTTCTTTTTCCCTTCCCTCCCACCCTCCTGCAGTTCATTACCAGCAAATGTGATCTCCATCACGTAGATTGCAAAATCTGTGGACCAGCTACAGTGTTTATGTGTTTGTATAACACCCAGCACAGGGTGATTTTGATGTTAATTTGGGACTGTTACTCTGAACACTGCTCTCTGTAGTGCTGCTTTCTCTGAAATTTACAAAATCATGGCTTAAAATTAAATAAATGAGTTCTACAGTCAAGCATCAGAATGAGTTATAAATGTATATATACAAAATCTCTGTGTCTGATCTACAGGTGGTTTCTTCCCTCATAGGGTTTCTGGATCTTCTTGCCATGTTCAGGATGTCTGAAGCTATATTAAAAGTAACTGTATTTTAAATAAAGTAAATTTTAAATAAATTTTGCACTTGTTAAGCTATATAGAATCAATGGTTTTACAAAATGTGCCCAATATTATGATTCTAGAGACATATTAATTCCTTAACTGAATCAAAGCAGACAATATTGGAAAGAATTATGCTGTGTTTACCAGAGGTATTTCTTAAATTAATCACTTTTAATTCCTTAGGATATTGCATGAGCTGCTGGCCTTGATTTAGAGAGTATGTATACAGTCTGGTAAAAGATTTTGCTTCCTGACTCTGTAATTTGTTTCATGAGACACCACAGAAAACTACAAGTTTAAGCAGGCTTCTCCTTTGCCCCAAATGTAAATTCAGATAACAGCAGCTTACCAACTCATATGATGCCACAATTCATTAGTGAAACTGTTTGGGGCAGGGAATGCCATTTCATCTTGCATTATTCCACAGCTAAAGGAAGCAGATCGAACAAGGAGATGCCTAGGGAATCTGAAAGCCATCTCCACTTCTCAGCCATCAGCCAGAAGCACTCCTCTGCCAAATCCCACAGAACACAGAGTGCACTGAGAGCTCACTGAGGCTGTGCAGCTTGACACCATGCTGCTGAAGAGCCACACAAATGGCACCATCGGTATTTCAGAAAATGATGCTGTGGTGGTCCTCCAACAATGGAAAGCAATTACAGAATAACTCTTTTCTATTAAAGAGAAAGAAGAAAGCAGAATGCAGTAATTTTTTGTGCTATATGAGACGAAGAGATGGGTGGTACAGACACCCACCATTATCTTGCAGCGCTTGCCACTGAGTAAAAACAACTGCAAAGGAAATGTCTCTCACTGGAGGTCACTACACTCTAAAAGGTACAGTGGTCAATTCAACATGTTGTACAATCATCCAACACCCAGACATCATGTCACAATATTTTAAGGAACATGATCAGACTTTCTCAGCCAGTTGGATTTGCTGGTTCAGCAGTCTTAATAACTAAACATGGGGATGAAATACTTTTAGTGCCTGCTTTTAAATTATGAAGCTACAAGGAGGCTGAATCTTGATTAGGAAACTGGCAGACAGCTGTACCTTGAATGACTAGTGTGATGGACAATTTCCTATCATCCTGCTCAGTGTAAAGTGAATGCAACCAAAAATGGTGTCTTGTATGCAGAGTTTGCAGCATGATAGTTGTAGGAAATTTATATAAATTAAAAGTTTTAAAAGACAGATCCACTACATGTCATTATAGCCAACATGTTGCTTGAGATTTTCCATTAATATGAACACCCATGGTAGAATGAAAAAGTGGAGTCTAAATCTCCTAGGTTTTAGAAAAAGGGGAAAATACAAACTCCAAACAAACAAAATAACCATCCCACAACAAACCACTCACACACAGAGTGCATCAAAATTACTGCAGAAAATACCTGAATGGTTTTATACTTTGGCCCCAGTTACAATCTCATTACACCTTTCAACCCAGCTTAATTGATTTCATTTTGTTTTTCCAACTTTACAGTGGCATTTTTAAAAGAAGAAAGATATAATTCAAAAGGTGGTGTCCTAGAAATTGTAGAAATGCTCATCTGATATGGCTCATCAAAAACAGAGCTCCAAAAACATTTCGAGATTTTTTTGTATTTTGTTGGGGGTTTTTTTATCAGATTTATACAGCATTACATTCAAAGACACTTTAGCAAAATCACATTTCATCTTAATATAGCAGTCTTCATTAATCACTACTATAGAATCATAAAGATAAAATCATTACATTACTTAGTGAGTGGAAGATTGAAGCAAAAAAAAGTCTCCCTTCCCATCTGGCAACTTCTGACTCCAATATTTCCAGAATAAAACCAAATTACTTCCTGTACAGTAAAAATGTGTTGTATAATGCCAAATTTGGGCTAAGCCCCAATATTTTCAGGGTTTCTATTTAAGACTTTTACATTACAAATTGAGTTGCACATCCTCTGTGGGTCTATTTTAAGAGACCCAGTAGAAATTAAGTCTCAGCAAAACAAAGTATGCAATCAGAAAAGCAATAAATGAGCACTCTGGGAACACATAAGCAGGTGAGAATGAGTTTGAGAGATTGATATGATGAACAGGTCAGGCAGTGAGAATTTGTAGACAATTTGACTAAGCAATTAACATGAAACTTGTGACTAGAAAATCATGTGTAGTAACACATTACTGACCCTAATTACTTCTTCCTAATATCCAGCCTATATTTTCCTTGATGCAGCTTGAGACTGTGTCCCCTCATTCTCTCAGTTGCTGCCTGGAGAAAGAGGCCAACCCCCACCTGACTACAACCACACTGACATTAGTTTGAAAGCATGGTTACAACTCCTGTGGTATCCACAAAGACAAAACAAGGTATGTTATGAAAAGGAAGATGTTATGCCAAAATTTACTTTTCCAAAAAAAAGGGCAAACCAAAGCCAGCCCTATAGCTGCACGACCTTTTTTTCAAGAAAATAAAGTATTCTACAGGTAGAGGACCATCCCCTCTCTGCCTTCTCAAGATACAAACCCCTCCTTCTCCAGAGGAATAGGCCTCTCCATGCCACTGCTGCCAGGTTTGTAGTGGAAGCACGTCCAGCTTTTGAAAAGTTAGCCCTTGAGACTAAGCCCTAGCTGCTGCTGCCTCTGGAGTGTGCTGAACCAGAGAACACCAAAAAAAGTTGGAACTCATGAGAAAGATTTTTTAAGGAAAAGGCTGCCAATTTCTCAGCTAGTCCCCCAGGAAACTACAATTAACTTGTCTGTAATGAGAACACTTATACACACTCAAATTAGATGCAGCTCATGTGAAAGCTCTCACTGTCTCTGTCCCTGTCCCAGCCTGTTGACTTACATGGAACAAAAGGCTGACCCTGGAAGACTTCTCCTAATTAGTGTTCCATGACTAATGCAAAAATTAAGGGAGATAATTGTGTTAGCTATACTTCTGGGGAAAAGCTTTTATGAGATAGGCCTGACAAAATGAGTGAAAATCCCAAGTGTCCAAAAGCTCTAAGAATTTAAGAAAAGGCAGAAAGTTGTTGCAGCTTTGGTTTCAGAGAAGGGAGATGGGAGGACTTTAATCCTCATCCCTAGGCCTAGGGTCTGCTCTGCAAAATACAACCTGTCTGGTGTAAGAGTAATTACCTTTACAGAGCTGCTGTAAATTAATACAGCCTAGAAAATTCACCCCACAGGTTGTGTTATTCTAAAAAGATGAGGAAATTCCTTCCCCTTCTTCCCAACAACCAGTATCTCTGTATTAAAACATGAATCTTGTTGTGCAGGCGTTGAATCACATTCTTGTATTTTAAACTGTTTTGTATCGAGTCACTATACGTACCTGTTGCTATCTTCCCCCTCCAGCTCATGAAAGGCATTGTGTTTTGGCACAATCAGGACAAAGTTATTCTGTACTTATCATGTACTAAGACACAAGCACAGCTATACCTGTCACCCAGAATTAATACACAGCTCCTCAGTCCTTTACAACTATTTTAAACTATTTAACCAAGGATACCTGCTCTTCCCATTGTACGTCACCATCAGCTCCCATAAAATCAGAGAAGCTACTCATGCTAAAGACAAGAAATGCGTTATATGAACTCTGAGAAGCTCAAAGTTTTCATCTTTTCATCTCAGCAATCTTGACAAACTTGAGAATTTGGGGGGAATGGTTTATTTCTCAAATGATTGACAATTAAAAATGTCATTAGTTGATAGCTTAAACTTGACAGATCTTAAAGACTTAAAAAATTGTTTCTCAATCACAGAATTTTTGTTTTTTCAGGTAGTCAAAAAGAACAGATGAGGCAGAATGAGAAGGAACTATTCAATATTTAATCTATATTGGTACACTGTCAGCAAGATTCAGATCAACTCAGAGCACCCTTAGTTGAAACATGTTTTCCTTGGTAGAAATCTAATAGGTTACAAATTATTGAGGAACTGTGATAAGGAACTGTTGGGTTTTTGTTTGTTTTAAGGGAAATCAGTATTTAGTGGACACAGTATTACTCTTTTGTTGCTGTAGGTTATTTGGTTTGATTTTGTGTTTTGTTGAGATTTGTGTTAAGTGACACCAAAAATAGACTTTCTTCTGTTTTTTTATGACCTAGAATGATGGTAGGGCCAATTATGATTTCTTCTCAGACCGTTACTCAGGAAAGGAGCTCATGCTATTCCAGTCTCCAGCATATTTATTTCTCCTTGCTGGTACCAAATAATTTGAGGCCTTTTAGAGAGGAACAAAAATAGAATATTTATCCTTCTTGAAACTGACAGTTATAGAGAAGAGGATCACTTTACAGAGAGCGAACTAGATTACCCTCATCTGTGGTTCTACTGAAAACTGACTGTAAAACAAGTCATATTGGTTTAGATCAAAAGAGAAGATGCATTTTTTGGAAAAAAAAGAGTTAGTAATCACAGGTAGGACCTGCAATATACAGTTAGTTCAGAAGGGTGCAATGAACAGCTTATCCACCCTGAAATACTTTATAAAGAGTAAAAAAAAACTATATTTGACAAACTCAGCACTTGTACACAGCATAAATAGATACATATCAATATCTTCAATACTGAAATAACATACCTTCTCTCTAGAAATAATCAATATAGTTTAATGCAGAAGGGAAAAAAAATAAAAAAAAAGACAAAACTTGTGTAAGAAAACTAGGTGGGTAGGTATTGGAACTAAGATTTTATTCCCAGCTGTCAGGTAAGAACAGCAACTGGCCCATAACAAACAGAAGAGGTTAAATTTAAGGTCTCCCTAATTTGAGGGGCAGTGAAAAGACAAATACATAAAGATGTTCCCCAAAGGTGTGAGAAAAGATGACTGCCTAGAGCAAACCAGAGCAGAGATTGTTTTGCTTCCTTCCCCCTCAAGCACGTAGAAAAATCAAGTTCTTCTCTAAGTCAAAAAATTAATACTAATAAAGACATTTTAGGTGAAACTTTATAGCTGAATGGTTGCGGCTTTTACTGTCCTGGTGCCAGGAGGCACCGGCCTTCTCTCTGTGCAGTGGGCTCTACCACTCAGAGAAGCAAGTGGATTTTGAACATAAAGCCATCTAAATTGCACAAGTACATGAAAAAAATTAATGTTTAACAAAGAATCAAAGCTCTTAAACACTTACCTCTAAGCCAGACTTTTAAGGTCTCTCAAACCTTTCCCAACATTTCTTCATCTGTATTTAATAAATAAACGCGTGCACATGGATTTGGGATTAACAGGCAGTCACTTAATCGCTTTGGCAGTAAATGCAGCAGCCATTAGCCTAAACAAAGAAGAAATGTGAGAACATTTATAGCCATAACACCAAGTGTTTGCACTGAAGTATAAAGTAATAAAGCCTTTCAAGCAAACCAAGTCCCAGCACTGGGGATTTTGTACATAAAGGTACCAAATACTGCAGAATCACACCTCCCTTTGCTCCTTGGTCTCACACTGAAAACCTGTGTATTCAGGCCAGACTCAAACTTCATATTCAACATTTTTTAAAAACTAATGTGAGGCTAATGAACAGGAAGAGGAATGACTCTCCTGTTTGTGAGAGTCCTCCTGTGCTTTACCAAGCCTTCCAGTGCTCAGGATCACTGTGGGCTGTGCACTGGCAGCAGGTACTGCCTTGCTTGCAGGGCTAGAGGATACAGCTGTGGAAATTCCTTGGATACTTCCTCATGCACTTATTTGCAATTAACAGATGAGTCAGTGGCAAAGACCCCACATTTTCCAGCATACTTTTGAATTGTGTTGTTTCAGTAGTTTGCAAATAGATGCTTTTTCACACACTTTCCACTATCAAATAATCTTTAATAAAATCTGAAAATATTTCTCAAGGCAAGTTCAGGGCTCTGCATCTTAGGAACTGGTCCTCCAAACCAACATGCTGTTCTGAACTCAGAGTGCAACTGCTCCCAGTTTGCCAAGCACTGTGACACACAAACACACCCATCACTATTGTACTTTCAGACAAATCAAAAGTAACTTTACACATAAATTATGCACTACTAAAGCATATTTCATTTCCCAAATTATTCTCCTTCCCAGAAAGCTATGCAGCTTCTCACAGTTTACCTTGTTCATTAGCCTCAGAGCTAATCCCCCTATAGAGATATAAATCCTGGACTTTTATCTAGATTAATAAAATAGTCAGGTATTAAAGCACCCAACTCCATTCTTTATTGTAAAAGAAAAAAGTCTAATACAAATTTTAAGTCCCTTTTTCCCACCTCCCTCTAGTTGTCTTATCCTTTTTAAGACTATATACTTCACCTTTACATGAGTCTTATGTGAGGCACTAGAAAAAGCACATTTGAAATCAACTTTACAGTGAACTTGAATCAACAGAACACTTTAATTTTTAGCAGATGGACGCTAATTTACATCAGTCAGAAATTCAGTACTTCAAAACTGTAAGTCCTCACCAACAAAAAACATCAATAATATCCTTCTGGAAGTGTCTTGCACCTACATTATGGGAAGAAATTCCACCACTCTTCTTCCTCCACGCTCAAACAAGTTTGCAGTGCTCCTACACTCCACTCTGCACTACAAAATAAAAAAACTTCTTTCTTTAGCAGAGCAAATTCTCTCACCTACAACTTGAAGTCACTGCCATACAGTAGTGCTAAAGAAACCATCACTAAAGCAGAAACTGCTAATCTATGCTGTTCTACTTAAGTCTGTGAATTTGTTTGCCTGTTTAAAATAAGTAAGTGCTTAAGAAAGGTAATGAGAAACATCTTTATCATCATAATCTACGTCTTACTCCTCAGCTGCTACAAATCAGTGCTACTCTGCTAACTTGCATTTGACCTGCTTTGACTTATACCACCTGTAGATCTCACTCTCAGCGCTGAATGTAAAGTAAACTCATGTCGGGAGGCCAAATGCTCAGCTGGATTATATCAGCACATTCCCTTCTTTGAAGTGCGTGTGGCACATGGATTTACAACAGCTGTAGCACTAGTCTTGAATTGTTTGTTTGAGTTTTTAACATTGAGTAATCTACTAGGTACAAAAAGTGATAAAATTGGCAAGAATATAGATTGTAAAGCTATGATTTCTACTGCATGTCCATCTCTGATTATTAGGCTTTTGAGGTATATATATATATAAAATATATGAACAAATTTCTATTTGATAGTCCATTGAAACATTTTTCAGTAGAATGGTCAATGTGGTAAAAGAAACATACAAACATTGAGGTTTACTTATCCCTAGAGTTTAGTTTCAGAATTCACTCTCTCATTTCTGCTGGGATTTTTTTCATGGTACTTAGAATTGGTAGAATGGGTGCAAAAGATATACATTTTATTGCTGTAATACAGTCAATTTGTCTAGCTAGAGCCAAGTTTACTGCCATACTTTCAGCCTAGAAAGTCTGTTTTATTTATCAAAGACAAAATTGTTAAGCTTGGTAGCCTAAAGTCAAGCACCAAAATCTGTATTTAGGCACTCATATAAATGGCCTGCTTTACACAAGCAGTGAAGGCCTGTAAACTCAAAAATAATTCAGCACTCAGCAATTCTGAAAATCAAGTCACTTACTTAGCTGCACAGATACACAATTACACATTAATTTGAAGGAAATGCCTTCATTTGTGTGACTGTGTTATAAAAGAGGCATGTTATGCCCTGTGAAGAACACTTTGAACACATTTTGAGAATTGTAATTCCTTTTGCAAGTCCTCTTACAAAAGCAATAACCCTTCTAATTAAATGTACCATTGATTCCTTTCATCTAGATTGAATACAATCCGACTAGTGAATTGACTAATAATGTGTTCAAAAGACTTCAGTGTTTTGATTCACTTTCTTCTCATTTCAGTGTTGTATAAATCTCAGGAATTGTCTCCATGGTGGTTGTTTGTGTGGCTGAACAGATCATTATAATTTGATTTGCACAATAACAATGTTAATTGAAGTGCTGAGATCCACGTAAGTCATATCAATTACCAAATGACCTTCTGTCATTCTTACTTCCCATGCTACCAAAACATCTAGTTAAAAATCTTTAAAGGCAAACAATGGTTGTTAGAAAAGTTTATCAGTCCAGGAGTGTGATAAAGGTTGTTGTTGCTGCGATCAGAGTTGCAATATACTTGCTGCTGCTCCACTCATCACTAAGCCTGTGGTCCAGAGAGGCAAGACATGCCTCTCACTAAACCTAGCACGTTCCTAATCAGTTTATTTGAAATACAGCTGTTTGGAAGAAGTAGTAGTGTCTCAGCTGGACTTGCACTGATGGCATTCCAAAAGTGCTATGTAACTGCTGCAAGGATTTCAGAACATCATCGTAGGGGCGGAACGCTTGGGCAGCTGAAGTGAGCAAAGCAGGCAATGGAAAGGACTCCATCTAGAATTACACCAGTTTTCCTTTCCACCTTGGACAGACAGTGGGTTTCAGAGCATAAGCAATGCTGCCTTGGTTTTGCAAAGACATGACACCTGACCTAACTAAGTGACCTAACTAACATTTCTCTGTTCTTCTTCCGATACTGAGAGCAAATGTGCTAGCACGTTGCATCCACTCTAATGTGTGGAGTGTGAGGAAGCACATAAAAGAAGGTATCTACAATCTTCTTAGCCAAAGCCTAAAGGAAGAGTTATTCAGAAGATATTTTTTATATTCTGGAGTACAGCTATAGGATTCTTGGCAATGAAACACTGAGTTATGTGTATGTACATGTTTGATCCTGTGTTACTGTGGTTCCTGAGAAGTCTCATCAGAAGCCAGATTCCATGACTTGTTATACAATTTCATTATATTCTGCTGATTATACTACATGCCTGAATAAAGGCCAAACAAAAATGTTCTGCCTGTGCAAAGACAGAATTTCTTTATAATACCTTAATTATGGCACACTTTCAAATGTAAAATTTATGTGCAATGTACAATGAATCATATAAACAGCACCAGCCTGAACTGTAAAAGGAATTCAAAATCCATTTCCTTTCCCAAAGATGGAATGTCCATGTTTTCTTTTTTTTACCATGAATTGACTGCATTTTTATGAGTTTAGGCAAGCAGGGAAAGCAATACTGTTTGGTTGCTGACTCCCTGAAGTATCAAAAAGTAATTATAGGATTTTGTTCTAACAGAGAAACTCTCTTTTTGAAGTTGTTCTTGCAGCATCTCATTTTACCTGTTAGCTGCATGGTAGTCCATCATGTAAACATTTGAAAATTATGAAGAAGAAAAGATAAAAAAATGTAAATACCAGACTCAAGAAATGGCTAAAATGCAGAGCATGCCTGAACTGTTGCATAGCCACCACAGCAAAGGAGAATTTATGGATGACTTAACTGTGCATATACTATATGCCCCCAAAATGTTTACCTCACAGGAAATAAGATCCCCTCTGTTGTGACTCCATTAAGTTTCACTCAGTTGCGCTGAGCTGCATAGCTGTGCACAGATGTCAGTAAAAGCATTTGGTTTATGTCACCATTATTGCACCGACTGTTATTAAAGCCTTCTATTTTTACTGAAAGTGTATGTTTCAAAGGTGATTAATTTTATTAATTCCTAATTTAATTGGCAGCCTCAGATTTTAAGTAGCCCAAGACATGAAAACTGGTGGTGTTAGAGGTCGGGGCTGATATTCACTGGCAGAGAATTATGGAAGGAGCTTTTTTATGGCCAAAGCCATACAGTCTTATAATTCAGTTTTATCAGTAAATGTTAAAAATTCACACCATTTTTTAAAGATCCACTTCCCAAGAGTCAGGCCAAGATTTGGACACATACACAAACAGTGATAAAAATGAAAGAGTAAAATGTCCTATAGCTCTCTTTTACCCTCCTCAGTTTCCTCAAAACATGGAAGAGTATGGAATCTGACATTCTCCATCCTGAGCAAACAGAGGAAAGGGCAGTAAAATCTTAGGACATTCAGATAGGAAAACAAAGGATACAGTAGGGAAAATGCAGAGGATCGTTCACTTGTTAATCTTCTGTCAGAGAAAGACTAGCATTTCTAATATCGGCAAATACTTTGAATAGGAAGTTTCATAACTAATTAACTGTATTTCTAAGATTTCCATTGAAACATTAATCAAATAGTTAATAGAGTACTTCTCAAGCAGTAAGAAGTGATAGCTGGTAATTCCAGACAACCAATGAGTCAGGAAGCACCACCTTCCATTCACAGAAACTTCATTACAAGGAATGAGAGTTTCTTAATTAATTGAAATTAATATGGAGTAAAATACTTGAGAGAACCTGGTTTAAGTCACTCTGCATTGAGAAAAGTGGCCTTTTTACTGCACTTGGTGTCTAAGCAAAATCCAGTGAGACTTTGCACAACTTAAATGGCATTATCTTCATTTATCTGCTGCTAGAGTTCAGAACAGTACTGAACTAACTCAGCTCAAAATTGGGGTCATAATTGCAAACTTTCCTCAGTTATATCACTTCACCTCTGCTTTAACCATTGGGTATATATAAAAAACATTAAAGATATATACAAACATCTTTGGGGTGAATTGCATCATAGATACAATGAAGAAAACATTGTAATGTGGAAGCATATCACTTTAAAAATTAAGCAATAAGACACACTTATTTTTTTGTTAGACTGTACCTCTAGATTCCCACATTTTCAAACGACTTCACAGTTTCAT
Organism: Bombycilla garrulus; assembly: GCA_013400315.1. NCBI lineage: Eukaryota > Metazoa > Chordata > Aves > Passeriformes > Bombycillidae > Bombycilla > Bombycilla garrulus. Next base: position 356,945 of record VXBU01017588.1, on the reverse strand, counting down.
CTCAACCTCAGCAATTATTCGTATAATAGAATGTTTGAAAATGTAGACAATTCTATTCAACTAAATGTTTCCATTTTTCAAGTCTCTCATGCATTTCCTGGCAAAATAACATTGGAATGGAAGAATAAAAACCCTGTTTTATTGCCCTCATGACATGAGTGTTCACAGTCAGAAAGCATAGGTACTTTTTAATGATATTATAACAATAAAATAAGACATATGTCACTTTTCCTGTTGTAATTGCTAATAAGGCGTATCTGTGTCTATTGTTTGAGACAATTTGCCTTTGGTATTGACAGTATTCACCTGGCACTAATGGAAAGATGTTAGCATAAAGAAATCTCCTGGATAGGTTGAAAAGCTGATTGCATGGATAATTCCACTAAAAAATAACTACCTGTCTATTGGAGAGGAATTTTTTTTTTTTTTTTTGCTATTTGCTGAGCTTTTAACAATTTAGCAGTACAATAGAGCTTTTTAGATAACTTGAAATACCTACACAGCAGGTTACATTAATAGGTGCTAACTTAAAAATTCAAATTCAGTCAGTTGAAAAAGAGATGTGCCTGCACACAAATATCCCAAGAAATTAAATATGTGTATCTTGCATTCACGTATATAATTACAATACACACCAACCAAGCTCTTCTGTTCACGTGCCTTTCTCACAGCACCCTACACAAGTTGTGAAGTATCTCAAACGGAAAGGAAAGCCTAACCCTATCACCTTATCTTCACTCACTCTGCTCCCTTCCTGAAGATGAAAAATCCACCGATACACTTTGCCTCAGTCAGGATGGAGTTCTTCCCCCAAAAGATGACTATACTACCTAGAAGAAAGCTGAAGACAGTAAAATCCTTCCACATTCAAGTAAGGTAATATCCAGTTGACAACTGCATCCACTGCTAACAGATATCGTGCAACCACTACTGGACAACCTCATCAGCCTTGAAGGAATGCAACTTACCAAAGCCTGACCCCCCTGGAAACTCTCTTAGCTACAACTGTAAGAACAAGCTTTAAATGCTGCAAAAGGCAAAATCACAGCCTAGAGAGGAGAGTGTTAAAAAGTTTGTGGAGTATGTTGAATGCAATATTGTTGGTTTGGAAGGAAGAGGGAGGAAGAGAGGTTATCTAGAGAATGCATTGTCAATGAATGCAAAAAAAGTCTCGTTAAAATTATAAAGGTGGAGGCCATCATGTCATCTCTCTCTCTTGGAATTGCCTCATAAAAAGACCTTTCCCACAAACAGAGTAAATAACTTGTGTATTTTTTAATCCACATGTTTGTCCATAGAGTGCTGAGCACATTTTCCAAATTCAATGAGTAATAAATTATGATAGCTTCAATATAACCAAATGCAATTAGTTTATCAATATAGTATTAGAAAAGCATCAGAAGGACAATTCACACATGAGTATGCTGTACAGTTTTTGTAGTGACAACATATTTTTATTTGAAGATAAAACAATAATCCAATAGATTATTAGTTCCATCACCCTCTCCTCCTCTCTCTCTATGTCATTGATGATTGTCATATACACAGTCATTAAAGCATACATCTTAGAACATAGCAGCTGCCCTTAGAAAGCTCTGATTTAGAAATAATTTGTCTTTCAAGTATCAAGAACTAAAAAAATAATTTCTGTGTTTTTAAAATCAATTTTTTCTTATGAGAATGGTGTTGCAGTGTATAAAGAAATCTTTCATAGCAATATATGAAATACTTATGAGCTCCATTTGGTGTTAGAAGACCTAGTAGTTATGTCTTAGAAGAGATTTGCTTAATAGCTGTGGCATATACCTGAAAAAAAATCACATTCTTATCCAGCTCACTCTGAAGAAAAGCACATATAAATAACAAAATTATTTCTTTTACACCAAAAACTGTAGAAAATATCAGTTGTAAAAGTTAAACAAGTTCTTTCTTCATTTGGTGTCAGTATTCAAATCTTTACAAAATTAAGATAAAGGAGGATCCTATGTCCCCTACAAAAGCAAAGTATTGGCCTGATTTACTAGGCATTGATTGTAACTCTGTTTTTATTAAACTTAGGATGATTTTTTGCTTTCTAAACATTTATTTCCATCCTGATTTCAATTATTGTCACCTCTGTTCTTTGCGGCAGTCCATTTTATGCTATAGCCCACAGAAGTGTCTGGATATTGTGTTAAATTCTAGATTATGCTTATATATATAAGAGCAAGCTTTGTATATTAACTACTTACAAAACAGAAAACAATGGACTGTGATTTTTTAAAGGCTCAGAATTCATTGGAAAATAACTTTTGGTTGTCTCTTAAAACAAGATACTGACATTTTCCAATATATTAGTAGACATACTATAGATAAAATTTAAAAGCTTTGAAATACTAGAATATGATAAACTTCTGCCTAAAGAAGATAAATTTTCAAACAGCTTTCAGGAATGTATATATTTATGCCAACAATATTTTAATATCACCTCACTTGACACTCTGCTGAACTTCTTAGTTTGGTCGAAGTATGGAAATGTACACTCTATATTGTAGCTTATGAGAGTGAACATGCAACTGAACAGTGATACAGTACAGTGATATTACGGTATAGAAGAAATAAAAAAGCAGCAGCAGATAGCAGAGAGATCTCATCAGTGTGCATAGATACCACAAAGGAGTAAAGAACTGGGAGCCAGGCTGCCTTCAGTGGCACCCAGTGACAGGACAAGAGTCAATGGCACAAACTGAAACAGGTGGCTCCGTCTAAAATTTCTGGAGTCTTCTGAAATTAATATCAGTGACTTTAATCTGTTTATTAGTGTCAGTGTCATGTTCCAAACCTGTGAAGGCAGAGATATCAATCACATATAGGAATGATGACAGTATCTGCAGATCAGGAGAAAATGAATTAATTACTAAGGCCTCCCATACATGGAAAAATATTTAACAAAGGCAGCAGATTCTCACACAGCCATTTATACTCCACCACTGACCGCATTTCAGGAGTAATTTCCTTTACTGTAATAAGCATGCTACAGGACTTGTTAAAAGAAACAGTTAGCAGTCTCCTGGCAAAATTATCATATTAAGTACAAAAAGGCAAGGAAGAGGTGCTGCAGAATATTCTGGGATGCCTTAGAAAATACATAGCACCAGTCATTACTAAAATTCAGAGGTATCCAAACCACAGGTACGTCCTGTCTGAAGAGACTTTATTGTGACCCTTCAAGTAGGTCATCAAAGTTCATACCTTGTTCCCCAGCTACTTCCTTTACCACATTTAGCCTGTTAATAATTATCCTCATTCACAGTGTAGGATCCCTCCCTTGGCTTCTTTACAGCTTGCTTCTCTACTATTCCTATGCAGGAACAGAAACTAAGTTGTTTTGACTGTGAAGGTATGAGTCTATATATTTAGCTTCCTTTTTCCAATGCCTGAATGTCTGTACAGGGATTTCTGAGGGTTTGTTTTATTAGTCACTCATGTTATTTATATCATTATATGGTTCTCCCTGTGGTTTTCACACATTACAGTTTAAAATATTCTGAAATAAATGGATGAGCAGTTGGGGAAAAGTTTGCAACTTTCTGTCCGGTCTTTCTGTTTGATCATTACCTGCTTTTCCTTCCTGGCAAATGAGCTGGCTAAATCTCTGCAGGCTGTGTTCCAGAACGAGCTCTTGAGAAAGAGCCCCTGTGTCATATCCAGGAAGTCCTAATAAATCAGCATCTGAAAATGATAGCATGCAGAAGTGTGGTATACATGGGCCTTTACAGAACTGCACAAAAAAGAATAATTTGCCTGCCAAGTCTCAACAAGTTGAAGTACTCTTGCCTGGTACTCTTTTTTGACTGTCAAGATCTTCACAAATTTTCCTTCATTTCATTGTTGCAAAATCCCTCAAGGAAACAGAATGAGTACCTTCGATATCTCTCGCCATCACCAACATCAAACGACTGAGTTTGCTCAAAGAGATTCCTCAGAGGACAACAGCAGTATTTGAAGAAATTGAACCTGCTGCCACAAAATGTTTCCTTAAACTCTGTGCTGTTGCATGCCCCATCAGGAGGTATTGGCAAGAGTGTGAGTGTTCATACAAGGTGATGAGAGAACATCATATTTATACTGTAAATACAGCCATTGACTATGACTGAATTTCAGGAAAAGAGAAAAAGGCTATACAGCTCATTGAAAGATGTATGTTAAGATACAGAAAAAGCTAATGAAGATACAAAAAACCCTAGTGATCAATTCAGAATTCACAGACTTTAATAGCTACTAAAGTGTTTAGGATCAGATGATATATTTAAGCCATTTGCTGAAATCACTTTTATGCCCCATGATCTTATTTTTTGCTTAGAACCCACATACCAAGATAAAAACTTTCTTACTTATCTCCTAGAAAAAGATCCAAAGCTGAACTGGAGACAGTACATGAAGAATTTACTACTGGATATTTTTTCCCTGGTGATTAGTCATCTTCACTCTAAAAATATTGTGACTTAATTCCATTGGGAACTTGCTTAGTTTTAAATACTAGCTATATACTTTTTTTTTAATCCTTTCTCTAGTAGATAATGAAAGAATTGAGGAGTCAGCAGTGCTTTGTCCCATAGATATCTTAATGTTTAAGTGCTACAATCAAATTTTTTCAGTCTTGTTCACTGCAATGAGAGATGAAGCCTGCCTCAAAGTGATTGAGCAGCCCTTTTGCTGTATGGAACAGCTGAAGTATGATTATTAGCCACAAGTAGGTGATGATGTTACAGTTTTATTTCACACGGATAGTCCATTAGCATGAGAGTTGAATACAGTAACGATAAATAGATGACCCATGGGCTGAAGAGAAGAAGGAAGAAAATAAAAAGGATAATTAAATTCCAATGGGTGAATAGCAACAGATGAAAAGAAAGAAGGAGAATGAAAAACATGCTGCATTACTCAAAACTTATATCAAGTTTCTTGATTCTTTAGTTCACTTCAAGAAGAGTAATTTGACTTGGGGAGAAAAAGAAACAACAAACTTTTTAAATTTGTACCTTGTTTCCTTGTTAAACCAGAATTCTCTTCAAGGCAGCAGATGTTCTGGATTAGAAACTTCTCATTGATTCAAGACAGTCTTACAAGGAACGGATTGTAGGCACCTCATTAATAGCAATTATCAGTTTCTGAAGCTCTATCCAGGCTTCCTATTTATTATGATATTAGTTAATAAGCTGGACACTTCCAGCCTTCCTCAGCTATTGCTGACAGAAACAAGAGAATCACTCTTCAAATGCAACTGTCCACTGAATGAGACATGCTTTACTTCCTGTGGTTATGCCCCTGAAAAGCATCAAAAACACCCTCAGCTTTGGCAATAAAAAAGTGCACGGAACTACAAGACTACATCTTCTTTCTTCTTTCTTCTTCCTAACTTTTCAGGTTTTGAAATCAATCTGATTTGCATGCACATATAGATTATGAGTAAAATACGTTGCGGGGCATAGGTCCAGTCAGAGCTGACTTCTGCGCCTTATTCCGGAACAAACCTCCATCATTACCTCAATTCTGATTTCAAAAGATTACTCAAAAATTTTTCTTACAGGAAGATGCTAAAAATGTTCTTTATAACATTAGATTCACTGTCTTTTTAAAGGGTAGTTGCTTATACAGTAACAGACCATTACCCTCATAATTTCCTACTCTGTTCAGCTGGCCAAAACAATTCTAGTGCTGAAGCTATGCAGATTCACTAGTGAGATATTGGATGTTTTATGTATGCAACTGTAGGAATATATTCATGTAAATGTCTGCATACGTCTTCAGGTAATGAAGGGGAAATAGTCCAAATTGTGCCTGAAGTACAGTATTCTAGTACACATATGGACAGGTATTTTTGCTTACACACTTTTTTCACATATGGTTGGAATACCAAATTATACACCTTAACCCTGAAGATTCAGTGCTAGTATAAAATGTGTCTCCAACTGAATATTCAGTTCACGTAAGCGCAATAATAAGACAAGGAAAGTAAAGAAGAAATCTGTCAGCATTGCAAGGCAAAGCAATGTGGCTATTTTTTCTACCAATAAGCCAAATATAAACTTTCCTGAAATGCAGGAGAAGCAAAAACCTGACTGGGGAACCTGAAATTTAGAAAAATGCATGGATTAAAAAAAATTTTCTCTTAGTGCAATAATGAGTTCGCTAACATATATAAAATCAGGTGGGTCATCTGGAGGCTTTTATTTTTGGAACAGTATAAACAAAGTCCTCATATAAAAAAGCAACTATTCTGAGGATGCTGTCTGAATCCATTTGAATTTCTTTTAAAGGGCACACAAACCCCTGAAGGTGAATCTTTTGTATTTTTATGCTATGAGTTGCAAACCACTTAGAGGAAATGAAGTGCCTGAGTCCCACTCAACAGCAAGTGAAGACTAATTATTTAGCCCTTCTATAATAACCAGTCTTAAAATCTTGATGTTTGAAGAAAATATTATCCTCTGAAGGCTGTTATTGCCATCTCCTCAAAGTCATTATTGATTGTATTTATTCCTACCCTGAAAGTATTCTCAAGTGGAAATTTGACAGGCTTGAAACACAGATTTTGCAGCTGCTTCCAGAAGAGTTCACATTGTATAATTATTAAAATGGTGTAAATATTGCACAAAACTTATGTGCCATCATTTGATATCTAGTGTTTTAGGAGTTTCATTAAGTTCTACATCAGGAATGTCTGCTCAACATTACCCTAAAGTGAGTGCCAGTTAAATGGTGAGGAACTCAGCCTTTCTTCCTTATGTTCAATAATCTACAGCACTAAGGTTGTCTCAGAGAACACTTCATTAAAATAAATCTCATCTTTTGCCACTGTCTTGTCATTTACCTCATGGTGGGAGAAAAGTGCTGCCAAATAGCTTACTGAGCTTTGATACCTTTTCTCACTGATATGGCTTAATTTAACATATCCCTTGGCTCTTTTTCTTAACACCATCTTGTAAATTATCCTTCCTGAGTTGCCTTTTTTTTTGCCGTTTTGATGCATAGTGTGAAGCCATCCATCACAAGCTGGAAGCCATGTATCCACTAATGTAAAGCTTAGTGCTTGCAGCTCAGTGAGCACATCATACATCTTCTTGACTGTGCCCACAGCACTTCCACTGGTGCCTGTTTCCACTGGATCTGGCTCTTCCCTGCCTGGAACAGCTCTCCGAGGTGCCCCCAAGACCAGCCTGGGGAGCAGCCCCACTGCAGGGCAGGGCTTCCTGCCCTATTTACCTGCTGCAGGGATATTCTGGATCATTTCTAGATAATTTCCATTTTATCTCACCTGATCACATTATTTATCAACTTTCTCATTTATTAGAAGTTATACCTGTCTTCGTAACTAGAAAGTAGAATCTCCCTTCTACTCTATTAGCTACCCAGAAAAGAGCATAACAATGTCTGAATATTCTAGAAAGCACCAAAATATTCCCCCACACCACAGCCACATACTTTGTAAATACTTTATTTTTACTTTATCAAATAACAATAATGTTCCTGTCTTTTATTTTCCCACACAATCCTCTCCAGCACTGGTATCAAAAATTGGCCTTCCATTAATTACGAACTCATTTAATGGCAGGTACAACTGGTGGCATGAAGACATTAATCTATCTGACTACACTCACAGGAGTCATTTAGTCTGAATGCTCCCCACTAATCACAAAATCAATAATCACCTTCTTTTAACAAGTTCCTCTGTATGTGAAAGCTCTTTAATAATTTCCTCTATTTCATGTATCATTTCTCCATGACTATGCAGAGTTTGTCCAAAAGGAGTCTTTCCAAGATGAGATCAGATTTTATCTATTCTACAATAGCGACACTAACATAAGGGGGTTTTTGCATCATTCCAGGGGGCCATAATAGTTTTTTTCCTTTTTTCTGCCCAGAATCTCGGAACCTGTTTAAATGTACTGAAAAGTCCACATTATATGTCAAATGATGACTCAGTGGGGTTATTTGGAAAGACATTTTGGAGAAGAGCAGCTCCTTGGAGTTCCATTTTAATAACATTAGGGGTGTCCATGTCAGACAGTGTCCTCACCTCTCGCTCTTCATCACAGGGCACGTTAACTGAAACGTTAATACAAAAAGCAAACTACTGAATCCACAGCATTTGAGAGCATCCAAAATTAGGCAAGAGGAGTTCACCCATCCTAACTAAATGGCAGCAGAATCAGTGTTACTTTTGAATAAGGACAACTACCCTCCAGCTTGAACTGAATTTGAAAACTACTTTTACAACCATAATTTTTCATGTCATCTTCTTATCCAAGACTATGAGTGGCTTTTTCTCTATTTTTGCAGTTACTGCTCAGTAACTGTAATCTTTGAAATGAAGTAGAACCTTTCAGTATCGCTGTATTAAGGGAAATTATAATAGCCTATTGACTGCAGTTTAGTCAATGATCCATTCGTTATTCTGTCTTAAAGTCTTCTGGAGTTTGTAAAAGAATGTATTTAATTACCTTAAAAGTCAATATAAGCTCAAATGAGGGACTGCAATGAACCAAACAGGTTAAGATAATTAATGCAGTTGTGGAGACAGGGTATCAAGCTGTTCATCCCACCTTTCCTAGCCACCTTTCCCAGGCTAATAGTCTGTACAAAGATTTGGATATAATCCCTCAGTAAAGCATTTGTTCCTCCAGAGACCCTTAGCTTTAAATGTGGCATGGGTGCACATTCTACACAGATATGAAACGGGGTAATAGCTGTCTGAAGTGCCAGTGTTAACATTTAAAAGGTGAGACATGATACCTCATATACTTGGTAGGTGAAGTTGTTTTGTTGCATACTTCACTTTAAATGTCAGGCACCCTGATCAGATGATAGAAGAGACAGACTGTGCAGGAAAGTTTGGGTTTTAATTAGATCATCCACTCCTATAACACGGTTCAGTTACTTCCCATGCCCTATTCCAATCCTGATTTTTAGTTCAATATGATTCTTTTTCTGAGAGTGCAAGAACAAACACAATAGAGTTAGAATAAAGAATCAAGACAGAAATGTTAATTTTCTCCTCAGAATTTGGTTTGAGCGGACTTCCAGCACCAATAACCCACATGAACTATTGAGAGGTCAGTTTGGATAAAACTGTTTGAACTAGTAGGCTTACATGGGAGGTGGATGCCTCATTGATTTTAGTAGTCTCTGGTAGGTGCAGACTGGCAGAGAAAAACGTACAGCTGATCTTTCACCTCACCTCAGGAAGAACATCACTCACCAGCAGCCACGCATTTCTGTACCTCCTGCAGTCATCTGATTCAGACTAAAACATTCACTTGGCTTTCAGACAAAAATGGGGAAGGCAGAGTGTTTAAACACAGCATGGTCCTAAACATTCCCCAGTGAGGCAGACACTGAAGCTTCCCTTCACGTTCCTGCCTTTTTAAAAAACAACATGCAAACAGCAGTCCTGTCTCATTTCAAAATCTCAGAACTGCATTAGTTCATCCTAAAATAGCTATAACTAATACTTATCTCACTTAAATGGTGAGATTTCTTCTGTACTTGAAATTATGTCTTTTAGCCATAAAAGGTTTTTAAAAAGCTACTCACTAAAACTCCCGTCTCTCTTTTTCATACAGAACCAAATTATTTCTTTCTCCCTCATTCATCCTGGCCAAAGCAAAGGCAATGAATCTTTAGTGCAGTTTTATTCACATAGGCTATTCCAGCAGCAGTTCAGAATATTTATCTCTGGGTTAACTATATCTTCAGAATAACTTGAATCATTTTTTCAAATTTCATTTTCCCCAAGGGACAAAGGTCTGTGTCTTTCAAGGAAGTTATGTAAATATGAACCTATAAAACTATTGTTTTAAGCATGTTTCATTGTTGTTTCTAAGCTGGCCATGAATAATGTTTTGATTTCAGGTATTTATCATCTACAGCAGTGCTACATTTGGTAAAATAACTACCATCAAGACATCAGCCAGCATGTATATATAGTTGTTCTGACCACATATGAAACCTTCTTTATCTCCTGGTCACAAACTTGAGAGGTTTTGTTCAACTGTGTGCCTAAGAAAGCTATGTCCTACCCAGCCATAAGTATGTATCTGCTAAGGAGCAGCAGCCCATCGCCCCAAGTTGCAGGAATGTTTATAACAGCTTTTTCAATATCCTATAGTGCATTTTAAAAGAATGTAAGTACTTTTAAATGCTGTTCTGTTTTACCATGTCCATATGTTTCTCGTGTTTCTAATGGCAAACTTTTTTGTCAGACCATATGCCCTTTCCCAGAATACATTTTTGACTACTTTAAAGGCAACAAACCAGCATTGATATTTTGGGCCATGTATTTGCCACATACTTTCAGCCTGTTTCCATTCTGCTTAACAAGACTATTCTGTTCAATATCACCAAATGGAGAGTACCTTCCACCAAAGTTTAAAAAAATTGGAGTCAGGTATTCTGGCCAGTCTATCTCTATTTTCACTTTGTTTTTAAGGTTTTTTTAAACTTTTTTTTTTTTTCCATTTGCTATAGTACTCATGAATTTAGTTATGTGGCTAATCTGGAAATTAGTATCTACTAGAGGATTTCTTCCTACAGCAAAGGAATGGCATCCCCAGGTGAAAGAAAAAGTCTGGCACCTCAGGACTGTCAAGAGCGTTTAGCCTTCCCCAGAGACTATGAAGAAAGGTAAGAGTTGTGGGGCTGTCTTCTGTACCATGGAAAAACGGCTGGAAAACATAAACTCATCTGACACAACCTAAGCCATGGACATCAGCTAACACTCTTGTCATAAATGGAATCAAGATTTTGTTCTCTGCTATTGAAAAAACATGTCCTACAAGGTCTGAATAGGACCTCTGCCAATAGGGAATAGCACCAGTGTGAAAGCATGTGATGAAGTGGACAGTAACTGAAAATACAGCAACTTGAAACATTCTCTCATATTTATATGCATTAATATTAATACATCTGAATTCCTTTTGCTCTTGTATAATGGGATTCCCTTGTATAATGGAATTACTGTAAAGGGAACACACAAATTATCTTCTTAATTTTCCAGTTTCATGTCCTTTCATTTTCATTCTCTTCCTTCATTATAGTCCCAACATTTATAGTCTTTTTTTTAATATAAACTTACTGCCCTATGTCTTAATCACTCTTATCTCCTATATTTAGATGAATTATCTTTCCATAACACTTTGTAAGAGAAATAACCAGACTTGACTACAGTGTTCAAAATAAACATGTTTCTGAAACATGCATAATGACATTAGAGCATCTTTAAGTTTTCCCTACATTGCTCATGCTACCAGCAGTCTGTTGCTGTTTCTCCTATTTTCAATATTGTACTCCTGAAAGAGGTTTTTACTCAATCTTTAGGCAAAGGTTAGTGGAACATCAAGGCTTTCTCTTATCTCATAATAGAAAATCTGCAATTCTGATTACCTAAAGCTCTTTATTCACTTAAAACAAAGACTTCCTTGCTTGTTTGGCAGCCCTTTTCAGAAACTATTCACAGGCCTAACTCATTAAAATTTAGTCCTTCATTTCCTCAGAGCTGCATGAAGACCTTGAAGTTCTCTCTGTCTTTTCTTTGTAACAAAGATTTTAATTTTTTCATTTACATTTTCTGACAACATAAATTTCACTCACTTAACTTTGTACTTATTAAACCTTAGATTCTCCTCAACACTTTTTCAGAGGCACAGTCAAAGAACATGTAAGATCCAGCACTTTCATATTCTAAAAGATAAGGGATCACTGCAAATTGCCTTATCAATACCTTTCCTGATTATTAAAACAGGGAGACTGCATCTTTACCTATAAGCTCCTCTCCTGAATACTTTTTCAGCACTTGAAGAACAGATCTGTCTCCTTTGCTTTTTTATGAAAAATCTGTTGAGAGACAATTCTTTAGACACTTGAGCAGCAAACGCTATCAAAATACAGGTAAACTCAGGCAAACGGAGCTCCGCTATGTTCAGTGCCTGTAAAGCTAGCTCCATAAATAATTTTGTCCCTGCTTGTCTTCATCAGTACAAAATGATTTTGGCTTCTTAAACCTGGATTCAATCTGTCTCATTTTATCCACTTACCTGAAAAATTTCAGTCTGGAAACTATCACAGAAGAGAAAATGGGAGAGTACCAGAGGGGCACTCCAGATACTAAGGAGGCTGAATTGCCTTTGGACATGTCTATCAATCTTCTTCAATTACAGAGGTGCTTAGAGTAACTCAGCTTTTAGCTCAGGCATTGCAATTAAATGTCTGAAGTTAATTCTATTTAATGTGTTTCAAAATCAGATTTAAATCCATGAAAAGGCCAAAGGATCTTTCTATTGCTTTAACTGACTGTCAATCATCTCTCCATCAATACTTCTCACTTTGCCTGGGGCAGGGGAAGGGACACAGAGCCTTCTCTCTACCCCATTTTTAAATGGTGGTGTCAAATTGATAAAAACTTTTGATATTTCCCTTCACTTCTATTGCAAGAACTGTACAGGATTGCTACAATACTTCAATTCTTTGAAGTTCTATGGTAAACTCTGTCCAAGTTCTGTGTACTGGCAACTGAGACAACACATCAGCACATTAACCCAGCATCATTTTTTCAGGGCATGGTGCACACTATTCCCATAAAGCACTCTGCCTAGCCCTTTTCCACTTTTGACTTGGCAACTCCTCTACCAGTACAACATGTAATGATAGAAACTTTCAAAGGTGGGGGGAGGAAGCATCCCCAGGTCATTTTTCTAAAAATATTTTTCCAGAAATAACTAATGCAGAATATGAAAATGCAATAATTTTATTTTGCACTAGAGATGTTATTTCTTCTAAGATCCAAAATAAATCACCAAAAGCTTTCAAAGCTGACATTTAATCCATGAATTCAAATAATTTCTAAGATGGATGATCCATTAGAAAGACACTTTCAATTCCTCATGCCCTTGTAAGATTTTAATGTATAGCTAGCAGAAAATGCATTTACACAGCATGCTTTTCATAGCAAGGCTATAATTTATTGATAAAGCTTTTTTTAAAAAAAAGACCTATGGCTGTTTTTGTCCTTTTTTATCTGCTTATCTATAAATAATAAAGGGAGACTGAGCCAAGCCTTATCACTTAAATAAACCTGTTGGATAACATTTTTTTTCTTAAAAAAGAAATAGCTGTAACCCTACAAAATAATGGGGATAGTTTGAATGGCAGTAGATATTATCATAGATACAACATTTGATGTATGTACAACCAAATAAAAGTAAAAAAAAAAAAACCTAAACAGATAAACTCACCGCCGCCTCCCCTCACCCAGATAGAACACTCTTGGTGTTCTCCAGAAGTGTTACCTTGAGTCTATGGCATGGACAACCTGCCTTTCAAAGAGCTTGAGAGGTCAATCTAGGAATGAAGGGTACAGAATGTCTGATAACCTGGGGCATTGTAATACTGATTAAGTCAAAACTTTATTTCCCTACAATTCTTTCCTTAATGCCAGTATCTTGCTAGGTGTAACATCAGCTAAATCAGACACGGGAAGTATCTGTTTTACCTTCAGGAGAACTGTATAAAGTTTTTCTAGGTAATCATGTAATATATTGCTGTCTCATTTTTCCCACTCCAGAAGTACACTCACTTAAGAACTTCTATTCACTAATGTGAAATCTTGTATGTAGAACTAGAAATTTAAATAAAGAAATAAGAGTCTGCTATGTTGAAAGTATAATGAATACAAATATGAAATACAGGAGATAAAGAGGTTCTCTTAAATTGACTCATCAAAGTCTTATGTTCAGCTACATCCTCTCTTTCCTATTCTCAACTGATCATCAGACAGCAAAAATGTTTTTCTTCTGAAAGACTCCCATAAAGATGTCCCTTCATATCAAACACATCTAAAGAACAGGATTCTGTCTCCAGATACCTGAGAGTTTTGGGCTGAGAACAGCTACATTTATATATACCTTTACTGGANTTGAAAAAAAAGTCTTTGAAGCACCAAGGAATTACAAAGTTTGTGCTATGTTATTTTTTTTTTAGCCAAAGGAAGGAAAAAAAGACTACAAATTTTAATTAATAATTTTAAATTATATTTCTCTCTCAAATCAAAGGATGCAGTCTGGATTCAGACAAATCTCTCTTCCCTGATCGGGCTTCAGGATGACACACATCAGACATGCATTTCACCTCATTCTCATTAAAGCATGTGGTCTACTGATCCTCTTTAGCAATCCAGACAAAAAACAAGATGCTGCTACTGGAATTCAGTTCTAATAGTGGATTTTTTTTTTCCCCTTGAGCTATCCTTGTATCTTAAAACAGGTTTGATTAAAAAGAGAAAAATGCTGTTATCAAGACAGAGAAGCCAAAATTTGTTGTTAGATTATGGATGCCAAAGCACCAGATATGCTAAATGGACCTTGAATTAAAGACATAAAATCCAGAAAGAGCATCAAACTCTACTGCTATGCCATCATCCACTGCCAACAGAATTCAGGTTGAAATATCACACTTGCAGTCATGAATATTCATATCTTTAGTTACATGCATGCTATCTACAGTAGTTTGTTTGCTTTTTAATGGTTCCAGATTTGTGAAGCATAATATGAAAACTCCTAGCACAGAGATGTGTTGCTGGGATAAACAAATATATTTTCTTGAGACTGTAACAAAAAGTACTATTCAAATATAATAATAATTGAATATTGTTTACGGTAATTATTTGCTAATGCCTCTTCTCAGCTGAAGTACCTCAGAATACCATTTTGATCTTAGTTTAGCTTTTTTGCCAAGGCCAAGACAGTACTGTAACTTAGAGAATAATTGCTCTTCCTGAAATAATAGGAATTTTTACACAGGCCCTGGAATATTGGGTTTTAGCTTTGGTACTCTGGATTTAATCAAAAAGTAAAAACTGTCATCATGCTGCATGTGTAAATCATTTGGCATGCTGCATGTGTAAATCTTACAAATTAAATAATTTGCCTGGTAATATTTTCTCTAATTTACTTTCAATACGCATAGAAAATCCTTCATCAACCAAAAAAATTACAAAGAGNCATCTGCAGTAGTCACGTCAGTCTGATGGAAAACTGCAAGTCAGGAAGAAGGTCTCTTTTCTTACTCCATTTCTTTTTTTCCAGGTAAAAGCTTCCATCATTCCCTTAGAAAGGGTTTGCCTGCTTTTAAGTGATACCACAAGCTTTTAAA
>VXBU01017588.1:323855-338983 GCA_013400315.1 Bombycilla garrulus | reverse complement strand
CACCAGAAGGGAAGTGTCACACTGCCTCCATTACAGCCACCACATAAATTTTGACTCATTTTCCTGGGTCAAAAGGCACTACCTAGAAATAAAAAAAAAAAATAAAATGTGAAGTTTATATTATCCAGACAGAAGCAGGAACTGGTTCCAAGAGTAAAAAGTAGTTGCTTGAGTACATTACATTATACTCATTGTGTGCAAAAGCAGTGGAGTCCATATCAAGGGCATGGGTTTGGAGCTTTCAAAGACCGTTTTTAAGAAAAAAAATGGGACAAACATAAGGTGGATATTCTGTGAAAAATAATTCAAAATAAATAATAATTATAAAAAAGAACGTCATTGTGATTTGGAACATTTCCCTAGAGGCCATAAAATTTCCAAAGCTATGACCAAAGCAAGAGAAGAAATTAATTAATAACCCAGATGAAGCACAGGAAAACAAACAAATCTCCTGGAAAAATTAATTAGAAAATGGGATGATAATAGCAATGAGTATAAATTAGCCACTGGAAAGCAAACCACTAATGAGGAAAGTTGAAAGTCATAAGAAGAGTTTGTGACCACTACAATTAATGCCAAAGGAAAAGACTTTATATTACTCTAATAATGATAGGTATCTTAATTGTATTGGGATATTGTTCAATAAGCAAGGGGCAAGTGTTAATAACACAGAGATTTTCCATAAATATTTCTACTATGTTCTTTGCTTGTAGAAAGTAAATTATGCAGTTATAATGAACCATTCTGTTAGTACTGTGACAAGATATTACAATAGAAGCTATTTTAAATTCATTTAATTCAAAAGCAGTTCTAACTCAGCACATCCAGATAACTCTGAACTAATAGCTAGAGAAGAATGGGTATAGGAGAAGACTGAACTGCTGTGGACTTTTCAATGAGACCAAAGACTCATTTCCAATTCTTAATTTTCAGAGGAGCAAGCTAAGAAAACAAGCTTCTGCCAAGACACAGAAAGGGTAAGTGGGGCAATTCCTGAAGTAATTACAGACTTTCTTATCCTGTGTTGATCCCAATGAAAATAATGGAATAGCTGATAGGGGACTCAATTAAAGGACAGCAATACATTGAAGTACTAATCTAAATGGTCTTATAGATAATAGATCTCAATACAGTTCAATATTTTTATGAGATTACATTTTTGATTGATAAAGGTTAATCGTGTTATACAATACACTTAGATTCCTGTAAGGCACAACTAACTGCACACTGCACAATATCCTAATTAATAAAAAAGGACAGAAAATCAGCATTGCACACATTAAAACAATTAAAACCAGTCAAGGATAGGTCTTGTTGATCTCACAGGAAAGCACCAGGCTGTGGCTGTATTTCCAAGGGCATTGCCACAGAGCAGAGCTATTTAATATTTTTTAATAAATCATTTGTTTGAAAGGAATCAAACTGAAACAAAGATTAAGGGAGTTTTCAAATACTGAGGACAACAAGTTATTGACAGAACAACAAAGATCATGACATAAATCACAAAAACCATTCAGGATGGTGTGAACAAATCAAACTTTTTGGACCATCCCAGGTAGGCCATATTATCTTGAGTAAATTACTGTTGCATTTTAGACCATATTTTGGGCCAATTATGAGATAAATTTTACCTCTGCATACAAGTGAAATTTAAGCTTTCAGAGGAATTTCTAACAATCTATAATTTATAAAAGCATGTATTAAAAGCAATGAGGAGAAATAGTACCTGAACTCATCAGACACCTAGAATGGCACCTGATTAGTAGCTTACTTTACCTGTAAATCTGCAAACACTCATAAAGATCTTTGACTTAAGGATTTACAGAAAATAAAAACTATGTAGAAATTAAAAAGCAAATTTTACTGCCCTAAATGTCCCCAAATATAATAACCACATGGTAAGAAAATGAGAGCTGAAATGGTTCAGAGGAAAGTTTCCACGACATTTCAGATCTTAGGAATTCATCATCACTGATGAATGTTGATAGAACCAGAAGGGAGAAGTTGGACACATATTGCTTTTGAAGGAGAGTAACAGCTAGACTCCAAGTTTGCAGAAACTTCTTTTGTATTCACAATTGATGAAAGCCCTGAGAAGAGCCTGAAAATGCCCAGGTTGTTAACAATCAACAGAGCACGTTCCCCTGAATACTAAAAAGAAGGCATAGCCATGACGTACTTGATTTGCATACTAACTCAATGTAGTTACAGAACAAAATTCTGTAACCTTATTTACACCTAAATAAAGGCCTATTCTTCAGGCCTCAAAACTGGAAGAATTGTACACAGGACTTACAGGTATGCCAGGATAAACAAAAATCCCTTCCCCATTTTATACTACAAGATTCTGATCACAGGGAATTTTTTTCCTTGTATAATGGCATTACAGTTATAAAAGCAACAAATATCAAATGAGAATGAAATACAACACATTTTCATTATGCCATTAGGACTTGTACTATGAGCAAGCAGTCCTGGGAACAGCATAAAAGTACAATGATTATAAGAATTAAATGCATATGCAGTGCACAGATTGTTCCGGGAGACATTTCCTAATTTATTTATTTTTAACTTGAAGCCTTTGTTTCCATAGGAATCAATATTTCCTAGCAAAGTTAATGACTACTATAATATGCTAATGAGCTATGTTAACAGGCAATAATGATACTATTAATATTTACTACCCCTATATCTGTGAATTAGATTCAAGAGGGAGCAAAAAAATAGCATTACTCTTACATGTTAATTATAAAATCTAGAGTGATTTCCCTGCCTAAATATTCTTAAATCTATTTTCACTGATTATATCAAATAAAAGAGTAAAACATCAGCATCAGCCATTTCTCTTGTAACTATGAAATATCAAAAATATAGTTACACTCCCACGAAGTTTTGCAAGTCCACTTATAATTTGATTTAAATATTATCAGTAATATGTTGTTAACTCTCCTTTATTGAAAGCTTATGAAATTTTCTAATGGAAGCCTAATTTTTAGTATTGTGTGGCCTTCACTGAACCAAATATCCAAAAGAGGATAGACACCTCGGGCACAGTGTAAATCTAACTTTTCTGTATTGGGGGAAAGAGATAAGCAGCCTCCAGAGAAGGTGATTCAGAATACCTAGGCTTGATGCCTAAAATAGAGATTATAAAAAGTTTCCTATACAAGTGAACTCATCCAGGATAATTCTCTGTTGAGACAAATTTTAAACTTCAATAAAGTAAAAGCTGGTTCATCCTCATTTTTTTTTCACATTGGTAAGGTTCTCATGATTTCAAGTTAATATAAAACTAAAAATGTTCATACTATAATCTATGGTAAGAAACCTTGCTAAAGCTTCATTTGAATTTAACTGTTTAGACTATTAAAAGTGATATTTCACAGGGATTAAAAAATGCATGTGGGTCTTGAATTGATGCTTTGGATTTCACAGTCCTGAGAATTTTTCAGCAGTCAGACTGAACAACAAGATGTTGTATGCTGCTAGCAACAGCAAGAAAAAGGTATGGGATACCTGATTTACCTTTGAAGAAAGAGGTGAGCCCTGCTTGAGTCAGGAGCAACATTTAAACAAAAGTAATTGGTTGGCTAACTTACCTGCATGCCAGCCAACACGTGCCCAACCACATCACTTCTCCTTCCCTGACTCGCAATTTATTAAGAGCAGAGAAGCATCCATCTCTGGCAGAAGACAGGCAGCATAGCAACGGCACAGAATATTTGTCTGAGGTGGCATCAGATAGCAGCACACCTGCCACTGTAACGGGCAGCAGTGAAAATGCACACATTGCAAAGGCAGGGGATTTATCTGTACAAGGCTTATCTGCACAAGAAAGTTCTGCACAGTAACTATCGTGCCAATGGAAATGGGCTGACTAAGGAGTTAAAGAGCTAAAAGCAGGAACAGAATCTTCACCATTTTGCCTTCTCTATCAAAGTCCTATTGTGGGAGGTGAACAGAGAGGTTCAATTCTGACCCTAATAAATGGTTCAAAGTGAATGCCAGTGCACTGCCGGCCTACAAACGTGCCAGTGATTCTGCAGACTGAGAACAGGTTGTATAAAGACAGCAGGCTACCTTCCAATCTGTTCATAACAATGTCATATTTGTCTCCTAAAATGTATTTTCTGCAGGACAGAAAAACCAGTATTGGCAGATCTTCAATGCATAGGGGAAAATTTGTTCAAAGGTTTGAGGCATTTTTGAAGGTAAGGAACAGAAATGTTGATGTGTGCTTCCAAAATAATTAAGCAGGAATGTCTGAAGCACATCAAGCAGTCTGAAACTGAGCCTCAGATTTCAGGTTTTATGAGTTCATAAAATTCCATCCATGCTCATAGTTTTAGAGACTCCAGCTTTGCATGAGCATGATGTAGCCAAAGAACCACATTCCCTCCAAAAATGTGCATCTTCTTTTCTGACAGGACCCAGAAACCTTATTCTGACTTTTAGCACATACAAGAGTTATGGAAAAAAAAATACCGATTCTAAAAGCATTGACATCTTGTGTGCCGAACTGTCATAATTCCTTCTTAAAATCTATGACCAGAAATACTTTATGCAGCTTGAAGTTAATGATTCTGGAAATTACTGGGATGAAAAGTAAAAGGAGATTTCAGGATCATATTTTAACAGCTCACTATCATACCCAGTTTTGGGTGCCTTTTTAATCATTCAACATTTTTGAATGGAAAATTCCATTGCATTTTCATAACAGAAATCTAGTTTATCATCAGTTACTTTATTTTTTGGATAAATAATTGGATTACTGCACTGTAAATGTTTACAGCAGAGATCAGGATACAACTTTCAATGCGGACAAACTTGAATTTCTCCATATCAGAATACAAATTAATAAAAAAGTTAAAGCACAAATATGCAGATTAAAATAGTATATTAAAGGAAACTACTATCTTTATTTATATCTTTGCATATTTTTCTGTGTCAAAATATAATTGAATTTTTTCTAATTCTGTGTTAACTGGACGCAGGAAAACTGCACAGAGATCATGTACATCTAATGGAACTTGCTGCTTTAGTCTTCACCAGCGCTTCCTCCACTATCTTTCACATATAAGATTATAGATAGAAAACACATGAGGACAGAACACAGCAAACTGTAGGCAACGAGCAACTGCTAAGGATAAAGAACTTCTTGCATCCTGAACTGGGATCCTGCTGCACATAACGTGGAGCAGTGACAGTCTATATTATGCTCTTAGATGGGGGCATAACATGACTACTCTTCAACAAATCCTGTTTAGCATCCTTGATTTAAAAACAATATTTCTGGTTCCCAAAAACCAGCATGCCAGTGAACCTGTGCTGGATAGTCCCCACTCACCACACCATGCTATGATTTTCTACAGGTTATCTCATTTTCATTACTCATTTTCTGTAGTTTACTTCCAAAACACAAAGAAAACTGAATAGAATAAAATTGCATTTGTTCTTTGTTGGAGTTTATTTAATGGCACTTGAGTGTTAGAGGGAAACAGAATAATCTTTAAAGCAACATCCATGGAATCATAGCATGGAAGCTGGAAGAGACTGTAAAGATCATCCAGTTCCAGCCTCCTGCTGTGGGCAGGGACACCTTTCCCTAGAGCAGGTTCCTCAAAGCCTCATCCAGCCTGGCCTTGAACACTTCCAGGGTTGCAACATCCACAGCTTCACAGGAAACCTGTTCCTGCATCTCACCACCCTCATCTGCTTGGCAAATTCACACCCACTTTTGGCTTGGTGAGTCATTCAAGATTTCAGTGCACCCGGACATGTCTGGAGGTCAAAATTCAGTTGCAATATACTTTTTTCTAATACAAAATATTATGAAACCACTACAGTTTCCTTAGAAAAATGTAAACTTCCTGCTGAGCTTTATAAGAAATAACATAAGATTTGAAGTTCCCTTATCTTCACCTGGAACTAAGAAAAGTTTGAAAATATTAATTCACTTGTTGACACCACATATGCACAGGCACAGATAATGTTCTCCCAATTATGCTGAAGGAGGTCAGGAAAAGGAAAAAATAATACACTTCTGTCCCAGCACAAAGTGCTAAAAAGAAGAGCTAAAGCACTGTTTAAAAAGTGGTGTCTCGTTTTCAGACAGACTACAAAAGTTACCTTTGAAGATTTAAAAATATTTATGGCACAAACTACAAAAAACCATACCCTTTCATCTAGCCTATTCAAATCTCTTGACTAGTCAAGTGCGAGAAGAGCACACAAACCATGAAGAAGGAAGCTTTGCAGAGTATTAAAATGTAATAAAAATGCAAAACAATGAAATCATGACAAAATTAACAGCTTTCAAGCTGAAAGGTTTATTTAATTGTTTGGGCTAGTGGCTGCCTTTTTTCTTCACTAGTGTTTTAAATGCTAATTAGAGAAAGAGGTATAAGTAAAGATAAAATAACCTTCATATAATGACTTTCAGAGTGAAGAGCAAAAAGGTATGAAATAAAAGCTTTATGTGATAAAGTCAAATTAAACTAAAAAATGCAACATCAAATTATGAAATAGGTTCCTATGGTGTTCTTCTCTAAATGTAACTGGAAAATACAATTCAGATTGTATAAGATAATACATTCAGCAAAGGAAAAACTGCTACCACCTGGCGCCATAAAACAAGCCTTTGGCTCCTATAAAAACAGAAGTGGGAAGTCCAGGTGGCTCTTATAGAACTCAAAAATTTGAAAAGAAGTGATTAAACATGCTTCTGCCACTGAAAAATTTTGCGCTATAGATTGCGTCACAAGGTGAAGCAACAGGCACAGACTTACATATGATCAGGAAATTAAAGCACAACTAACAGGTTAAATGTTCTCCACTTTTCACATGGGCTTTGAAAAATCCTCTGACGTTCTGGGTAACTGGCAGTGATCTCATGAACTGACTTCACAATCACATGAGTGGCCTAAGAATGGGTAGATTTTAGAATACAAGAGGTTAGAATGTGTAGGTGAGAGTCAGCTTCATTCCTAAGGAACTGTTGGGCAAATGGCAAAAGGCAGCTCATAGAGGGTTATTAATTTTAATTACCCGCTATCAAGTTTAGGCACTACTCCTCACAAGAGTGTATAAGGCAGTATATCACCTCCAACTCCAAACCAGCATGTTCAGACCTTGCTTCTGGTTTCCTGTCACAACTCTTATTTGGAAGCCATGAGTTATGGCTCCTTTATGACTCTGCTTTCCTGTAATTACACTGATACATCTTTATTAGCATTGTTAAATACCCATTATTGACAAATATAATACTGATTAAATTAATACTGGACTTAAAATGGATGCCCACGCATTAACAGTTGCAGCACTGTTATGAGAAGTCCCAACACATAGTGGCATTTATTAATACTTTATATCAAGCAAAAAAGTGGAAAAAAAGGAATTAAAGTCTACGGTTACCTACTTAAGTTTCTGAACTATAACCTGTACATCTTTCATGTCAGATTAAAGCTGTTAAACTTAAGTTTCATTATATATCATCTAAACATATCTATGTAACAGGTCTTACCAATGAGCATGGTTTTGCTGTCTTTTAAATCCATTACATCGCAGAAGAAGCTGACAGTTGAGCTCACGTCTCTCATGTCTGACATTGAAAGTGTGTACTGCAAAAGAAAAATCATTTACCAAAAGACAAACACCTTACACGACTAGCAGTCCTGCACAGGGAGTAAGAAAGCTTTGATAAGCCAGTGCAAGAAGCAGAGGCCACAGTGAATGCACTCAAGACCCAAGGTTTTTCTCCTTTCTACATGCCAGTCAGAGTCAGATCTTTGTGCTAATGTCTTGGTTTTGAAAGACAGGTGCCTTCCAAGGAAGGCAGGAGCTTCTCTTGGAATAGAAAATGTAAACCCCCTCCCTCCAAATTATTAAAAGTGGCTCTCAGGCAAAGATATGAGGATAGGAGTAACAGTTCTTTAATATGTATAAACAAAATAAAGTAAAACAAAAACCAACAAACTACAACTTAATAGGAAAATTAGAACAAGATGCAGTATTAAACAAAACCCCCAAACCCTGACAGTTAGAATACAACCTGACACCCTGTCAGTCAGGGTGTTGATAGCAGTCCAGTTGGAATGGTGGCTCCAGTAGTGCTCCTGGAGTGACAGATGGTTCTGTTGAAGCAGAGATCCTGTAGAAGGGCGGAGTTTTCCTCCAATGGTCCAGTGGTGACGTTGAAGGGTCTGGTCCTTCCTCTGGGAATCCAGTGGGAGAGAAGGCTGCTCCTCTGGGAATCCAGTAGAAGGCTGATGCCTGTTCTGTCCAAATGCCCAGATTATATCCAGGTGGGAATGCTTGGCTCCTCCCCCTGGGCAGAGCTTCTCACAATGGGCTGATGTCATTCTCTGAGTCATGGGGTGGGTCCTCACAATGGCCCATTAAACACAAATGGCTCCCGGAGGGAGTTATCTGTGACTCATAAGGCAAGGTGTTAATGGCCCATTAACAGGAGATGGTCCGGGGGAGGAGGCAAGGAAAACACTGCCCCTCCTGATTTTAACAGTTCATGAAGATGGAGATAGAATACAGACCTTCTGGAATATGTTACATTGTAACTTAGGACAGCTAACAAAGCACTACTCATTTAGTCTTGTTTAAGTATGGCTGCATAAATGGTATTCCTAATAATTACCAAATTCTGCCAAATAATCCAGCCCACACAATGTACAGTTTACATGACCTTCAGACTGGATTTGGAAGGGAGCAGATGGTGCCAGTCTGGTGGGAGACAGGAGGGACACAGGCAAGGCTGATCAGTCACAAAGCCTCCAGGTTCATCTGCCAATGATTTTTAAATGTACTTGAACCAGAAGAGGGGCTCTGTGCCACAGGGCCACAGTGTTTGTCATGTAGTGCTGGGATCTACAAGGGCAGATTTAAGTTTTCATGCAACTACAGCTTTAGCTAAAAATCTCTGCTGCCTTCATTCTGAAGTGATGTATTGATAAGAAAAATGGCTGTTAGGGAGGAGAAGATTACAGAACAGCCCATCAGGGAGAATTCAGCACATGAGAAGACAGAGGCTTGAATTGAAATACATTGTGTCTTATAGCTGGAGCAAGAGAGTCTATTTTTCTTGCTTTCTCTTCTTTTCCTCTGTTGTACTGAACACCATATTTCTTCTCTGCCTTTGGCATCTTCTATAAATGTAAACCATCCTCTCTGTTCCTGCAATGGTATTTTATAAGAGAGAAAACGAAGAAATATGAAACTAAATTTTCACAGAAAGCCATTAAAATTTCTTTGTACTACTTAGGCATTTCTGCTTCAACATCCTATTTGAGCAGTTCATAGACTATGTAAGGTATTTGCAGAACATGAGAGAGGGTGGTGTCATTTTATTCTAAAGGCACTATTTTCTCTTTCTATTTATGTTCAGTTTATTACTATCCTTCTAGTAACCCATGCTTTTAAAGAGCGCACCACTACTCAGAGGAGTCGCTCAGGATGGGTGACCTTGGCTGCAAAACAGATGACAAGTGCTTGTTCATTCAAGGGTTAACACACTCCCCTCAATAACATTCCTGGTGACAATGCTCACAGCTAACAAAATTTCCATTTCTTCTTGCTGCTAGGACTGGCTTTCTGAATGAGCCAGGCTAGAAAATTGAAGCTTAAGAATGGGATAGGAAAAAGTGGTGGAGTGGGATGGCAAAGCCTATAATAATCCTTTAAGCATGGGCCAATGGCCAAAATTCCCAGATATCAAGACCATTTGGGCTCAGCTTCTCTGACTCCTTTGGCCCTCACTGAAAGCTGAAATGCACTTAGCATCTGTCAAAACTAAGCTTTTTTCCTCCATCAACTGGGATGTCTCTAAACCAAATAAGAACCTTTAATCTTTTATTCAGTTGCTGATTTCTGGGATGTCTGCCATAGATGTATCTCTACCACCCTTTTTTATTAGTGCTGGAAAGTGCATTTTTACTTAGTGGCAGGGGAAAGAAAAAACAAGATTAAAAAAATAAAAATGTTTTCTAAAGTTTCAATGTCATTCCCAGGTACCAGTTAATGGGTAAATTATTATCTTCTCTCCAAACAGCAAGATCAGCAGAATTGCTGTAGTCAAATGACTGCAGATCTGGAGACCTGATATTGCTTAATTAGCACAGATTATGTGTTACCTTGAAGTAGATAAATTTTCCTCACAAAAATGCTCAAAATCCGCTGTGTCTCCAGTAATGAGACCTTGCACTTCCCAAGCCCTTCAGAAATACTTATTAGTACCCATTCATCTAACCATGTATCTCTTTGTCAGGTCATCTTGGTTGCAGCAAAGTTCCAGCTGGAGCTGCTCAGTCTTAGCTTCCTCCCAAGTACTTTCAGAAACTATTTCAGAATTTCAAGACAGACATTTGATTTCTCCTTTCATGTTTCTGCAGAACAATGCTCTGGAAAGACTGGTGTTGTTGGCGTTGTATTGACAGCAAGAAAAAAAGCTTCATTTCTATGGCTTTTATTTCATTTGAGAGAGTTGCTTGTCCTGATTGTGGTACTACTTAGTTATCCCTGTCAGCAGGTATTTGTCTTTGAGGTTACAGTTCCTTGAAGTTACAGCTTTTTCTGACGGCAGTTCTTTGCCTTTGAACATGACAAGGTAGCATCACGTGGTGTTTAGGAGAGAGAATTAGAGCAGCCATGTGAGTCAGCAAATGTCCTTTCGATCTAGTGACCAGAAAAGAACCCTTTGAAAAGATAATCCAAGGGAGAATTAACTTCAGAAAATAAACTAGCCAACAGAAAGATTTTTTTTTTTCAAAATGTTAGAAACCACCCGCTGGCTTCTAACCACTCAGCATTTAGCAACAGCCACTGGATGACAGGAGACCCAGTGCTGGGCAGAAGGAATCCCTGCAGCCTTTCTGCCTGGAGGCGAGATGCCTGTCCCCTTTCTGAGCCTGCTGATTTTCTGCACGAAGACCTTTCCATCTGAAGCCTGAATGGCCTTTCACAAGCAGTAAGCATCAAGTGCAATTATGCCACTTCTTTTTTTTATGCACAGGGCTGCACAGAGATAACATTAAGGGAGATGAACGAGGCCTGAACCCATGAGATATTTCAGTGTCTGCGTGACATAAGAGTAGCATTTGCTTATAACCCCAAAGGAAGGATTCAGTCTTTGAAAGCACAGCATGATGTATTGTCTTTGAAATTCACTAGCTAGACACAAGCACTGGTGAATTATGAAGTATTCAACAAGACAAAAACTTATATCATGGTGTTGTGTATTAGTGGTCTTGAGGCTGCCATATATTAATGTAGGCAAACTGACAATAGCTCAGGGAAAGCTAGAGCACATGCAGCCTGAGATAAAGAAACAAATGGCACAGCTCAGCTTAATAACCACAGTGGGTGGCAGCCAGCCAGTACAGTTCATATGAAATCTTCAGAATATGTTCTGTCAGGCTGGAATTAGTCTTAAGTACAGCCCAGGTGCAGGGTAACACAAAAGATCTCTTCACACAGTACTTTTACTCCATCAGCATGTCTTTCAAGGTTATCAATACTACAGGCAGACCAGGAGAGTTAACCTCTTATACTGAGGCTGACCCCAAGAGAACAAGCTACCTTTTTCAACTTATCTCTCCTGTTTTCTTAATCCTTTATCTCAGGCTGTGATCTTGAAAGATTTCACAAGTTAACTGAGGTTAGCTTGGGTCATTGGTTAGATTCGAAATCCAGGCCACTACAGTCAGGATCGTTCCCCTGAATTGCTATTTAAGGTGGGTCTGCAAAAAAGTCCTTCAGAACTTCCAAGAGCTTGGCATGCTGGGTAAAAGGGCATTGGTGTGGATTCATTACCAGGTCAGAGCTGAACTCCTATTAGGGCATGAGGCTAAGGACATTGTGGTGCTGAAAAACAAAATCTCATCTATCTTATGCTTGAATTCATTAAAATTCTCATAACTCTGTGGAAGGGCATTTTTTTCATTATAGTACAAAATCTGATCATATGCAATACTATGGAAATTACTGAAGTTTCCCAATTACTTCCCAAAGTGAATGATGAATGTTATAGTCCTATTATCTGATTTGTGTACAGAATTATGCAAAAGGCAACAATTTACCTTAAAAAGTCCTTCAAGATTATTCTGGATTAATATTTCTAGATAAGTAGAAAATATTATTTTCAAAAAGTTCAGGTATTGGGCTGGTCCTCACCAAAAAGAAAAAAGTAAGTTTTTATTCAGAAATATTTTTTGAATTATATTTAAATATTATCATTTTAAAGTGACATTGATGGTTCTAATTCTACCAAAACAATAATGCAATAAGTATAGAAGTAATATCTGTGTAGTTCAAGGGCTTGAATAAAACAATTAATAAGGTTATGACTTATTTTATAGTATCAGAAGTTTAGCTATTTTCTATTCCAGGTGAGGTAGAAATATTTCTCTTCTGTAATAAAAATAAAGTAAGGTTGCAAGTACAGAAAGAAGCCTAGGGGAAAATTATTCAGAAGCATGTACTGAGAGTTTACCCAATATATTTAGTGCTTTATTTAAAAGTCTGTAATTGAAACTCATTTACTTTTTAGAGATTATTTGCCTGAAAATTAGAATCAGTGTTAAAAAGCAGTCATCAAGAAACTGATTCTGCATAAGGAAATAGAAATTACCTATTCAAAATAAATTTTGGTCATTCTTCTGACCTTATTAAAACAGGTTAAGTCTGCTATTATAAGAGAGAAAACCAGAGGCTGAAACACTGTGAGACATTCTTTGTGGTGTCTGGAAATTAAAAAAAAAGAGAAGCTGAGATTCTGCTGGTCAAGACTTGTCTGTCTTTTGGAGGTCAGAAGGTTCAAGGGATAAGAAGTTTCTTTCAAAAAATAGACAATGCCACTGTTTTGGAAATTTGGATGTAGTAATCTGGTTCAAGTAAATAGGAAAGATATTTCAGATTCTTCCAGGCTTTGAAATAGCTGTTTTACCCAAAGGCTTTTTGTCTTGTGTGTCTTATCTCATTGAACAAAAAATAAAATAGCCATAAATAACTGTACATTATGAACTGGTTTGTTCTTTAAACGAATATCCTGCACGTGCCAAAAATTGTGTCTTGACACAAAATACATTCAAACAAGCAATGAAAGGGTCTTCCTTGGAAAAACAATTTTAAATACACAAGAGGCCCATCAGAGAAAATAGATTTATTTTTCTGCTCTGATAATCTATTGCATTTTGGGAGTTAAGGCCGAAAGGCAGAAGACACCAAAACAGAGGAAGGGCCACCACGGTTTTCCAGTCCTCTTCCTGCTCATTTGCCCTCCATGCCAGGTACAACAGGACAGCATATGAAGTACGTAAAACCGCCAGGCTTTGGAATCCCAGCTGAAGACATCTCTGAGTTGGAAGCAGAACAGAGAGTCTAGTGTCTCCTCAGGTTTAACAGCTTTGTTGCAACTCAATCCAAGTGATGTATCTTACAGCTGAAACCATGATAAAGCCAAGGAAAGGCCCTTGCATAGCTAGTGAGAGAGATTAACAAGAAAAATGGGCCTGATGACAGACTCCACCAAGCCTTGAGTTTCCTTAATACCTGCAATAATCCTCTACAAAGTGGCAGGGATTTTTATTATTGACTTAACAATAATGCATATTCTAATCCATGTGTGTGCTGTCACTGGCCTAAAACTGACATGTTTTGTTTGAATCCAGTGAAGATCCAGAGTTTTATATCCACCAAATCTTGCAGCACAAACAGAACACTGGAGTTATAATGGATAAATACTGTATTTTCAGAAAAAGTTATTTCTGCCCACCACCTTATAAATACATTGCCAGTTCTAAGAACAGGAATTCCTTATCTCATTACCATGGTATTGCTCTTTTAACTCTACTTAATATGCAGAGAGAAGAAGCAGTTGGTTAATATTGCTTTCTTGACACAATACTGCATCAGAGCAGGTGCAATTGCAGAAGAATTATGAATACAAAATAGAAAAGCAGTAAGTTAGTAAGGATGTGTCACTTAAGGTTGTCTTTTTTAATTCAAGTGCATTACTGGTAACAGGGGTGGAAAATACATTTTACTAGTCTGGTTAATATTTATATCCTACTGTACAGTCCATTGGCATGAAGGGATCTCTGCACTAAATGTACCAGATGTTATGGGAGCAGGGCTGGAAGGTAAACAAATTGAGTCAGAGACCATATCGTACACATACTCAGACACACATAGCTTGGAAAGGTAGAAAATCCAATATCTTTCTGTCATAGATGAAACACTGATTATCACCTCTCCTTCATACATCTCTGAGCCTGCTTGGACATGGGGTTCATTTATCCTGTGACAGGAAGTAAGGCTGATGTCCTACTTTCCTCTACATTGTAGCCAGGAGAGCTGATTTAGTGAATTCAGTGCCATGTTCATATGTAGATAAGGCCTTATCTTTCCTATAAAGTCTTTACATTTCACAAGCTGCCATTGAAATCTTCAAAATCAGTTGTGACTAACATAATGCTTGCAGCAGAAAGCCTAAAACAGCAACTGTGACACCTCTGGGGCATTAACTTGCATGAGCACAGTTGGTGGATTAAATATTAGCATTGGTAACTGCTTTGCTGACAAAAAAAAAAGGTGGTAACTAATTTTGTGAATAACAGTGCTCTATTTCTTTCCCACTCTTCAGGATGAAGCTCTGAATGACAAGGCTTTGCCACCTTGACCTTTCTTTGTGTCAAGAGTACTGCAGGAGATGTTGATTTTTTTCTGTTCATTTTGATGGGTAGTTTGGGAAGTTCAATTTTTTTCTTGTTCTGTACCTGAGTATTAATCAACTCCTTGGAAAGTTACAGATTTTACATTAGGAATAGTGCCAGAGATAAGTAGGGGACACAAAAAAATTACTCCATAACATCTTAGTAGTCCCTTCAGGTAAAGTAACCCATAAGACTCTGACCATCCACCCCATTCTTGAAAAAAGGGGTTACATTTGTGTGCATGCTTTAGAACTTGAAAAATTTCCATGAATAGTGTTGTTCCTTAGAGAAAATTTGATCAAAGTCTGGTAACTGTGAATTACCTTGCCCATGAAGTTCCAAGCTCCAGCCATAAAAAAGAGACCAAGTTTGCTTAGTTTCCCCCACTTATCTCCAAAGTAAAAAAAA
>VXBU01017588.1:301550-323738 GCA_013400315.1 Bombycilla garrulus | reverse complement strand
ATCTGGACTGCAAGTTCATACTGTAGTCATGTTACTGGGTGACATTTTTTAGACAATGTTTGAAAGCAGAAAAGGGAGGGAGGGGTTGCTCTTGAATTACCTTTATTAAGTATGACAAAAGAGTAAAAATCTCCACTCTGAACCAAAAGTCATGTATAAAATAGAGGGACTAATAACAACAACAAGGAAAAAAGATACCAACACAACAAATTCTGATGAATAGCTTATTGAAGCTAAAGACAATTTTTTAAAAATTATTTCTAAAGGCTCTCTTGTTTAAACTCTAACTTAAAAACAAGTTTAAGGAGAATGAATGCTCCTGGCTTTTATATGAACACTTCCTCTCTTACTTGCTACATTACTGATTTTAATTCAGCTCAGCTTGGTAAAGACTTGCCAGTGGAGTTCCCTGTATGAGCATCTGTGCATATTTATTTACATGAAATTCAACTTGCTTAAGTAGCAGTGAAGGATTTATTGTTTTTACTCAACCTCATGCAAAATTTGACAACTTTGCCTTGATTTGGAGGTCCTCTGGAGGCAAAAGTAGACAAAACAGAAAAACAGAGGTAGAGAGAAAAATAAATCTTTCTACATATGATGGTATCATTCACACGTGCTCAACAAAAATAAAAACAAGACCATAGTTTTGTATTTTCCAGAGACCAGATAATTTAAATTGGTAGCCAACTTGCTGTTGTCAACAGGTAACAACAACTCAGAACTAGCACAGACTAACAATCTGAACAAAATAGAAAAAATCAAGGTCACAAGTGAGCAGGGAGGCCCAGAAACCTGATCAGGCCCTTAAAAAGAGGATGCCCATCTTTGTCTGCCAATTTCCACTCTAAACTCCATCTTTTATTCACATTTAAAACCTTTAGAAGGGAGACTAACAACTAAAGCAATGACAGGCTCCTAACTGCAATGATATTACTGGATACAAGATAACAACTATGTCAACTAACCCATCCTAATATCCTTAGTTAAATCAATTTCTTTGCTAAGTACACACAGATATGCTGAGTTGAAGCAAGCAAGAATAGACCTCTTTTTATTCTACTTTCATCACCTTTGGCTACGCAAAATATATGCTGTGCAAACCGCAGCAATTCATGTCGTTCAATTTACCAGTTTCATGTAAAATTTCGGAAATTTGACTACTGTTACATATCACAAGACTGAGGGCTGATTTGTGATCATTAGAAAAGGGTGATAAAATAATTTCTTGGGACACACTACACAAATCTGATACATTTTATGGTAGATCAGTCATTCTCAGTGAATAAACCACAGGCTCTGAGGACCTTTGCCCACGCTTACAGAGTTAGTGAAAGACAACCAAGAAAAGGAAAATCGCTGTCACTAGGACTGAATTCTCTTTTAAGGGCTGACAACTGCTTCAAAAAATGCCTAAAGGTCTGCAGGTGAAAACAGACTGACTACAAAAGTGTTAGAATTATGTTAATATAGGCTTATATAGATGTATAATCTTGACTGGTGTCTCATCTCCACTGCTGCTGAAATGCTACACAGCTGGTGACTCTTTTCAAAACTGACATCCAGTTGAAATCAACTCCTTTTCAACAATAACCTTGCAGAGACAAAGAAAAATGAAAGCATTCTTTAAATTTCCAGTTTTCCCAGATTCATAGATATCTGTCCGCTGAGAACTTCTTTGTTTCCAAATCTGTTTGGAAATCTAAATAATTATTTAAAAATCCATCCAAAACATTATGATTTTAGCAAGGTGTTGATGAATCCACAGCATTTCTTAAGGAACCCTAGTAGGTGTCCTGGACTCTTGCATGGAATGGAACAATGGCTTCTGCCACCCTGGTACCAGGACTATATTTCCATCAGGTCTGTTCAGAATTAGAGATATGGGTGGCTTTAGCATCTCCTCACTGCCATTGGCATTATATCCAATTTCACTACCACTCTCCACTTCGAAAATGAACAGAATTTAATTCTTTCTCAGCAAATCCAGATATCTTCTAGTCTACGGGAAAATTTAGGTTTGTAAGTGTGTGTATAATATATGCTTTATTATACAGATATTTTAGCACAATAAATATGATGTGTGTGTGTCTGTGTGTGTATCTTTTTCAATTTAAATATAAAAACCCTGAACAAACAAAATCAGCAATAAGTAAAAGGAAAAGCCATAACAAGGGAAGGGGAGGGGAACTGTTTCTTTTCTTGATGTCAGCTCTGTAATATTACTGCTCCAACTGCTAAACATTTTGATCTTTCCCCAAGGGCATAGCACATTCTATTTCTTCAAGAAGCTCCATTTTTGTCTCACTTCCTAAGCCAGAAGTTCACTGTAGGTCATTCTTCTTGTTATCACCCTTCTATGACTTCCCATCACTTTCTGCATCAGGCTCACAAACCTCATCCCCAGGGCACGAGCTACAATCTGCTGACATCCAAAGTCTCGTTCCCACTTTCTGTGTATCTTACTTTCCTTCCACAAAATAAGCAGTTCTTCTGTACAATTTTGCCTGGTTATCTTCATATTTTTTATGCCAATTAATTTCTTCTTTCTGTACCATCCTCAAGGTTTTTTTCATTAAAGCTTCCAGCAATGTATCTGTAGTAACATTTTACCTGGAGCTGTTGCAGGAACTACCACAGGTTCTGATCACACTTTGCTGTGGCCAGCTAGAAGAGATACTCCATGGAAACACACTCTATGGCACGTGACAGGGTCTTAAATAAACATGCTTCTAGGTTTATTAACAATTCTAGTTCTCTGACACAAATAGGAGGTACAGCAACTCTTAACACTGGTCCTTGGGATTTATAGCACAGACATTGTACCCCATGATCTCAGCTCATTCCCTGTCTTTGCAGCATCCTGAAAATAATGGAGCCCTCTCTAGCAGAGCAATGAAGGGTTGTGACCGTGTGCCTCTCAAGCAGCTCAAGCAAAAGAAAGTATGCACAGCAGACATAGCAGGTTACTTAAAAAAATCCCACAATGCTTTAAGTGTGTCATGGTTATCAGGGATAGCTGGTGCAACAGCAGCTGTGCTGCACCATCCCTCCAGTTCACAATGTAAATAACTGGGGACATCAAAGCAGGACCTCTGTGTGACTCTGCATATATTTATGGCATGGTCATTGATGAGCCCATAAGAAAACCTAGAGGGTTTAAGAATCACCCTCAGTTCTTTAGGAAATCGCTGCCAAATGGGATGTGTGCTTCTCTATGACTTGCAGGGTTGATTATTTGCTGCAAGGAAATGTGCCACAAAGACTGCCCTTTTACTTGTAAACAAATATTCCCATGCAGGGCCCAGGTAACGCTCCATCTAATCCTATATCCATCCTCCTGCAAGTCATTCCCTCATTGTCTCGCTCACGCAAGTGTTTGACGTGTTAAGTGATTATGATGGACTCTTCATTACTGACAATTTGTGAGGGTTAGTTGTTCATGGTTGAAGTCTGTTTCTTATGTATTAGACCCAGCAGATGGACTGCAGATGGCAGATCTGCTGCCCAGAATTTAAAAGTGGCTGTAGAAGAAATTGTAATGCTCACTTGCAGCACAGTGGGAGACTGTGAAACTTGAAGCATCGGGAAGCAACCTAACAAAAGCTGCAGTGATGCAGAGAGTTAAAGAAGCTATGTTTCAGTAAAAATTTACATTTTTTTTATACTGGGAGACTCACTCAGAATATCTTGCCAGTGTTGTTTAAATAAAACAGCATATGATCCGTTATGTATCATTTATACTACAAAGGCAGTGTGCTTATAATGACTAGATCTCATACTTCAGGTTTGGATGCTTGCTCTTCCCACAGTCCAACAAACAATGTGATAAGACAGCCAGCTGAGAGACCCTTAGGTCTCAGAGTTCTGGGAGAAGAGTAAAGAAAGATAGGAAGGATAGAAAACATTGTGAATTTCTGTTTGTAAATTGCATTTCCCTAAAGTGAATATTGCCAAAAAAAACCCAAAACAAAACACCTTATAAGCCAAGATAAATTGGAAGAGAAATAAGAAAAAAAGTTTAAAACACTCAAACAAACAAAACTATGCAACCTCATACTGTTTCAACTGTGTTGTGAAAGATCTGCATCAGGAATCATGATTCCACTTTCAGAAATGAAGGAAAGGGTTTTGTCAGGAGAGAACTCCTGGTGGTTTCTCTAAACTATTTTCTACAAAACCCCAGAATTTGCCCTTGTACTTCCAGAGTGGAGAACTCTCCTCATCCACACAAATTCTTGAGGGATATCATCTTCAGCAAGGAAAGATATTATTTTACTTTTTTTTTTTTATCCTTTCCTTTAGGAATGATCCTTCTCTACTGCACAGCCTTGGTTTTGCTGCAATTCACTTTGTGTCATGCCAAGCTTTATCATGTCAGGACTCCTTCTAAAAGAGGAGGAAATTAGGCCCAGAGGAGTTTCAAATAAAACTCACACCAAGAGTGGAATCATGACTTCACATGTGACTATTGAATCCCCTTCTGCACAAAAGCAGCCCTCCTTTCTCATCCCTGCTTTCTCATCCCTTGGAACAGGTTTTATATCGTATTTTCCACTTCCAACCACCTTCCAGTCAGTAATTACCATCAACCCGTTAGTTGTCTTTAATACAGATTTCCATATATTACAAAGAAATCCTGTAAACATTAAAAATCCTAGACATCAAGAAAACAATTTGGCCACCCATACCAGGTCCATGTGCTTTGGACACAGACCCACAAATAGTTCATTTTTGTAGCCATGCACATTTGAGGCACTCAGGTGGTGCACAAATGTTACTCCTCAATGGTGAAATTGCTGGCATTGTTTAATATTGCCACATAAAAGATGTTCCTCTGCCACAGAAACTTTCCCCCCCCAATTTGAGAGAGCAGTTGTGCTCTACCACCTTAATTATGTCACTGAATCTTCCCATTTCTGCTCTCCTTTTCTGTCACACAGCCATCAGAAACAGAACCTTAGAGAAAGCAATATTTACATCACCTAGATCTCCTCCTCTACAGATGTCAAGCATGTCTTTCACTTTAGCAACAAAGAAGGAAAAAGATACAAAATCTGTTTTATGAGACTCACAAATAAATTCTGCCCCTTCCCCTACACTGAACTCTGGAAACACTTGCAGGAAAAACACAGCACTATGAAGAATGCTGTCTAGTGTCACACTTCCAAGATCATAGAAGATTTTGAAATGGCAGCACGCTAATGAATTAAGAGACACAGCTGTCAGCCTCACTCATCACTTTTGAACATTCCGATAAGAGTGCATAAGGTCTTTTGTAAAAGCGCAGTTTGCATTTACCTCTCCTTGGAAAATTCCATTCAGAAACAGCATCTGGTATGTAACCAGGTCTTGTCTTTCATCCAGTTTTCCTGTTGGACCAGGCAAGGGACAGGGAGATTTGACTGCCTGTGGTTGCAGAGGCACCCGTTGCTCCACTGGGCCACAAGCCAGAATCCCTGCTCACCTCTGACTTCCCCAAGACACTGCAAACCTTGACATGCCAGACCCTCCATGCTAAAACACTTACTCATCTGGCTCACAGGCTGGGTACAACTTTTCTTTCTCTCTTTCTTAATTCTCAGTCTGTAGCAGATATGAGTCTTTGTTTCAAACAGGTTCTTTTAATAAAGAGAACAATGGCCTTTCCGAAACTGTATGTGAAAAGCTCGGGAAAACCCACATCAAAGCCAATTAGGGGCCAGATGTTCCTGATAAGGATTGCCAGCAAAACCAACCAGAAGTCAGAGAGCTGAACAGACTCCTAGAACCATGGGCCTGAATGTTAAATCCATAGCTTCAGGCTCCCCATGTCCTGGCACAATAAAAGTGTGAGGGTGAGCTCTCTAGTGCCATTAATGCACTCTGTCCAAGGCATACTTCTCATGTGGCCAACAGCTAGGTCCATACATGTGTGTGCAACACATATCTACAAGTATTTTATGTAGGCACATATAAAGTATATTCCAGAATACAGCTGTGTATGTGGAAAAAGTAAAGGTCTCATATAATGGAATGCAGCAA
This sequence comes from Bombycilla garrulus, assembly GCA_013400315.1. Classification (NCBI taxonomy): domain Eukaryota; kingdom Metazoa; phylum Chordata; class Aves; order Passeriformes; family Bombycillidae; genus Bombycilla; species Bombycilla garrulus. Next base: position 317,714 of record VXBU01017588.1, on the reverse strand, counting down.
TTTTACCCTCCAATATGGACTCTGATCATTGAATCATTAGTAACCTTACAGGAGAACACACTACATAAATGCACATACAGTCTTCAAGTTTAAACAGGTCGTTATGATTTAATGGGAGCTAATGGGATGATAGCTAGGAAATTTTGAGTCTTAAATATGAGTAGAAAAGACCTGTTGCTTGGAGATTCATATCTCGTTTCTATTCAGTTTTCCCAGCTAAACTACAGGGTGTTTTTTTGCATAAACACATGCAAGACTTTCAGCAAATTTTAAAATCTCTGTGTACCGTTATAGCACAGTAAGCTCAAAAACAAAGTGTCAAATGGAATGAAACAAAATCTGCTTTTCTATGACACCTTTCATACTCCAAGTATCCTAGAGCACTTTAAAACAAATTAATTGGAAACTGATAGTGCAGTCATGCAGCAGTTGTTAGTTCAAACTCAGGCCTAGATGTTGAAGCTTATTTTGCTAAAAGGAAGAAAGTACCAGCCAAACCCAGAAGTTTCCTCCTCATTCTTTCCACAGTGTCCATTAGCTATTTAGATGTCACTTGGTGTAAGCAAAACAGCTCAGCCTGGTATCTTATGTTGCCAGTTACGCATTGTTGGTTTTAAAACTCCTTTAAAGCATGTGCCCAGAAATGCTCACAGGCATTGCCATATATGCAAGTGTTTAAAAAGCAAATCAGTGCAAACATTTTCACACCTCAATTTCCACTAAAGGACCAGATAATTTGCTGTCCTTGCAAGCAGCATAATCTTCATATAGGGAAAAATATTGCAAGACTCTGTCTATCACCATTAAAACTTTCAATTCTCTGCATGCGCACCTAATGGAAATCAAATTTCAATTCAAAAATCACCAAACTTTGGGTGACTTCTTGGACTGGTGACTCTTAGATTTCTTCTGCCTTCTGTGTTAGCCTAGACTAAGAAATACTTACATCAACACTTTTGCCTTAAGGAATTATTTGCAAATATCCAGTAAAATCCACAGGCGCTACCAGTTCTGGACTCCGGTTGTTTTGCTAAATAGTTTTCTATATCTGCTGAAAACCTAGCAAAATTTGTAGGCTAGAGCTCTCAGTTTTTTTAAATACCCATTTCCAAACAACTATTACAGAAAAGAGATCAGAAGCAGCAAAAATTAAACCCAGATGAATTTCAGAAAGTGGCAAGTTTTCCCAGTAATAATTCCCAGAACATGAAGGGCAGGAGAAAAACACAGTAGCTCCCTCTTCACCTTCCTCCAGAACATAGAATTCCATCTACATCAAGGTTCATATGGCTTGTCTATTTTTCCCCTTTTTTAGAATTAATATCCTTTATTAGACTAAAAAAAGGACTTTAAAATGTCTCCTGGGACCAAAACACCAGGACAACTGTCAAAGCATACACTGAACTTCTATTTAAGTCAGAAGCAGGCAGATGGTGGTAAGTAAAAATGGTGGAGGTCACACTGCAGGAAAAGGAATTAAGGGAAATAAGAATCTTCTTTAATCAATCTAACTTCATTGACTTTGAACCAAAAATTCTGAGGTATCATCAAAGTAAATGGGAGGTGTGTAAATCAATAGATACAGGTAACTAAGGTGGCCACCAAAACAGAGCTGAAATGCAGAGTAGATTAATGTCATTACCTCACTAGCAATGCCAGCAGGCACAGCCACAGCAGGACACAGGCTCTGTTAGGCTCAGCTCATCCCAGCAGGCAGATCCACAGCAGGACACAGGCTCTGTTAGGCTCAGCTCATCCCAGCAGCAGAGCCACATGGGGACACAGGCTCTCTTAGGCTCAGCTCACCCCAGCGGACAGTGGGGGCCAAGGTCCGATGCCTTCTCAATACAGAAAGGGCTTTGCACACGCAGTTTATCTCAAGGCTGTGCTTTTATGACCTCAAGCACGTCTGTGAGAGTGTGTTATCCCTACACAGGAATTCTACTTCTCAAAACAGGCAGAGGATGAAAAACACTAGGCATAATAAATGGAGTTTTCCCACAGCATTTTTAGCATTCTAAACTGCAAGGTCACTGAGCAAAAACTATTCTCTCCTCACCAAGTCTACTTCTACCTCTTTCTTCCCAACAGGAGGGAATAAGCAGGGAGACAGTCAGATGACATGAGCAACATCTGAGGACCAGAGAATTAGGCTGAGTTTATCTTTCCTCTTATCAGAGTGATAAAGATCACTGGGCTGTCTGAGGAGTTGTAGAAGATAGAAAAGATTTTTCAGCAGGGCCACCAACACAGCAGAGGGGCAAGCACAGCACCTGACCTCACCACATGCTAGGAAGATGTTACTCATTTGTTTACCAGTCATGTTCTGCTGCAATTCAGATGAGAAATAGGAGTAATCAAGAAAGCTGTTAAATGAGGGCCAGTAGGACTTAAGCAGAAAACCCATGTGCTAAGGAGCTGTAAGAATGGGGGATGTACTGTCTGCCCCCTCTTTGCCTTTTCCTTCTGCTGGGGGGCTGCTGTAGCCGGCACTATGCTGACTCCTGTGAGACCTTCTGAAAAGCAGCACTCTGAAGAATTCAGAATGATCAATGGGGGAAAAAACACCAAACCTTTACTTCCAGTCTTTATTTTTATCCATGCTTGTGCCCTTCACCCAGACACTGTGTGAATAACAACAGCTGAAGAGTCAAGCTAAATGGCAGGCTGCTATCTATCTGAAATGTGGCAGAACTGTTCATCACCTTGCCAAAAGGATAAGAAAAAATCTTTGAATAATTCATTGAAGGGTTAGACCAACTGATCGGTGTCCCTGCACTTTCTTGTCCCCTGGCCACATCTGAGTAAGGGAAAAAGAGTTCTCTGTGAGATTTCTTCTCGAACTCTGTCAGCAGCTTGCCCTGCCTGCAAGCTGAATTAACTTGACTGTAGTGATATTGTTCTGCTGAGACGAGAACGATGATCAGCACAACAGCACTGTTAAAAATGTTATAGGCTTCATAAAAACAATCACATCAGCTATAAAACGGTAGGTGATCATGACTGCTGCACCGCTCTCATCATAACTTAGCTTGACTTGCCTGGATGGAGAAACAAATTACAAACGATTCCTCTTCCTTTCCTCCATTACTGTGCACAGTGATACAATGTCCCCATTCCCTGCTAGACCTCTGCCTCTATAAAGATAGAACAATGATTTTGAAAAGACAGAAGATGAGACTCGGGGTTGAAAACTGTCTGGATACTGTTACAAGGTCTGCTAAAAAGCAGATCTAAGCAAATTGTTAAGGTTTGTGAGAACCAACAGCAGCAGTCTGTACAGCTCAGTTGTAAGTGGGAAATGGATTAAGCAGCTCCACTTAAAACTCGTCATCTGCATTTCTTGTCCTGGTAAAAACAATCCACAAAATTACTGATATTTCAGGATCAAGTCCTGAGCATGTATTGTCTAAAAGGCTTACAGTAATCTGTAAACATATTCTTAATTCTCTCTCCTGCCATGTACCCGTTTGCACTGCATAAGGCAAACAATACTGATAAGATCCATTATTCAAGTAAGACTTTACTTGACTTAGGTCAGAAATTTGAATGATAGTGGCGCTCAGACAACAGAGACAATTTTCAGTTCAGAGTGATGCAGGACTCTTCAGCAAGGTCTGTTTCAGGAGTGAGGATTTGTCTGCCACTATGAGGGCTGTGCAAATAACCAATTTTCCAGAAGACTGTCAAACAGCAAAAGAGAGACAATCAAGCAACATGTTTTAGTGTATATCATCAGACTTGGTTTGTTCACGTTTTTGCTCTCTTTGTTAAAATTAGAAGTCCGGAGAAAAAAGTCCATAAATTAACTGATAGAAGAGTCCAAGAGGTGCAAAACTGAATGTTATGATTTGGATGAATTATCTAAAAGGCAAAAGCAGTACACAGCAATAAGTAAGAGCAAGAAAGTGCCTTTCTTATTTTTTCCACCCACAGTGAAGAAGGATTTGGTTAATTTTTTTCTCCTGTCTGAAGTGACTTGAGTAAAAGTTCCTGCTGATGCAAATATGAGTTAGCCCAGGGTAGGAAAGAGGAAGCAAGGAAGGGAAGTGAGCTTTGGTTCTCCCTTCTTACTAAATTCTCTCCTAATTGAAACAACTTCATAATGAATGGGCTTTTCCCTTTAAATTACTAAGAATATTCACACAGTTTTTCTATTTCCTACACTTGACCTTGTGACTTCTAAGCTGCTTCAAACCCTAAATATTAAAGTATTATCAATCTCACAACTTGAGAAACAGGTCAAATTCAGAAGAAAACAAAGATGTGACATATAAGAATAGATAAAAATAACCAGAAATGGAAAATGTATATGATTATCTGTGGCTGAGAGAGAAACAACCTAAGGACAAGACAGCATTCACAATAGTTGTGTGCCCTACAGAAGGGCTAGGGTCATTAGGCCATTAAATTCTCAGTGTATAAATTAAAGCACTATTACAATAGTAAAAGATAACCATAAAAAGCCTCAGATGGAGGGAAACAACAATTAGCAAATTTTAAAGCTTTCTGTATTCCATAGGCAATAATTCAGGTATACTAAGACTCACATTTCCTGAATATAGGAACTTTGAAACCAGAATATTTTCTTGTTGGGAAATAGCGAGTCACAATTTTGAATGACAGCAGGCTGCAATGTCTATCTCTCAAGGTTCACAAGACAGCAAATCTCAGACCTGTCACTGATCCAGATGCAAGTATTTTCAGTTCTGGGCCCTTGGGAGAGGAAACTGGACTTGAAGACATCCCTATGCATGATGCTATAGAACAAACCATATAAAACTGAAATTCTACACTGAGATTAGCACAAGAAACATTTTTTTTTGTGGTCTGGTGTTTTAACATGATTTATTACAATGACATCTATTTGAGAGAGACATATCTTTGATGGAGATCAATTAGTAAAGAGGTTTATAAGTTTAATTGGATGGCATAGATATCATAAAGATACATATGAGTGGCTATTATTCCACATGCTGTTATAAAAATGACGTTTCAATAATTATGTCTGTGCTTAGAAACAACAAAATATAAAACGTAGTGTTAAGTAACTACAAGATTTTAGGAAAAAGGGCTCAGCACTGTTTATCATCCGCTACTGCATACAGCCTGAAGTGTGAAATGTTACAATGTGAATTGAAAGATCACTTCACTTGCAAAACTGAGGTGGCAGAGCCCTCTCAAGAGGAAATGTTCTAACGTGATTTGCTGTATTCTTTTACAGAATTAGTCCTTTTTAACAGCGATTTCACAGTTTGCTGCCCCTGCATTGATTCTCCCTAAACTCATCCTGACTGTCTGAATGTAAAAACCTGCTACACCATGCCACCAGCCTTTCTGTCAGTAGCAGACAATATACAGACAGAGGGTGAACTAAGGGGTAGGAGAGCAGACTGAAGCAATGAAAAGTGTTCAAAAGCTGCAGGATCTGCTTTCAGCCAGCTCAGCACACTCCAGGCCTCTGGAGCACAGATTACTGCTATGTGACTGCAAACTTCAAAACCAAAATTAACTAAAAAGCACAACTTAGCTTGCAATGTGTCCTTACCCCACAGAAGGCCAGTGATATCCTGGGCTGCCTTAGGCAAGTGGAGGGCAAGAATCCCTTCCCTCTCTCAGCATTGGTGAGGACACACCTGGAATCATGTGTTCAGTTCTGAGCTTACAAGAGAGACGTGGACATATTGGATGGAGTCCATCAAAGGGCCACAACGGTGATGAAGGGACTGTGGCAACTCTCCTGTATGGAAAGGCTGAGAGAGACGGGGCTTTCAGCCTGGAGAAAAGAAGGCTCAGGAGGATCAAAGTGTTTAAATACCTCAAGGGAGAGTGCAAAGATACCTTTTACACCTAAAGGGTATAAAGATGGACCGGGCTCTGCTCAGTAGTAACCAGTGACAAGACAAAAAGCAAGTCACAAACTGAAATGCTGAAACGTAATCTGAACATCAGGAAACCCTTCTCTGTGAGGATGACTGAGCACCAGCACAAGTTTCTCAGGGAAGTTTTGAGGTCCTTGCCTTTGGAGATATTCAATACAAAAAGGGGTACAGTTTAAGGACATCCATAGTGACTGTGGAAGCTTTTCATCCAAGCCCAGTTTAGCAGTCAATCAGTAGCAGATGCCATGAGTTAGTGTTAAATAGAAGTTGCAGTCCTGTCACAATGAAATTTGTCTGATTTAATTTTAAACTTTCACCACTGAAAAGGCCAAGCAGTTAGGTGCTGACCTACCCACATATCCTGGACACTTTCTCCACCACCCCACAGAACAGTCGTGACACACACATACCCAACCCTCTGCTGCAAACATGCTCATGGTGGATGTGGAAAGGGACTGGATGCAACTGTTCTTGGCACTGCTACAGCTCGCTTCAGACCTCTGCAAACTGCACACAAGGACTTAAGCTGGGTGACAGATCTCCAGTGTCCTGCTGTTACAGAGCAAGACAGTTGAAGATCCTGAGGTTGAGAAAGTAAGCACTTTTTTATTTGACTTAAAATCTGTGCAGATTCAGTCTAAAAATTCAGCTCTGATTAAGAATTTCCCTCTCCTCGTTTCCCCCCATCTGGCTGTTTATTGCTGATCCTCCTTCCAGCTGAGAACAGTAACTGGCACATCACCACCCACAGAGACTCTCTAATGATCCAGGGGAAAGTTAATCACACTGTACCATCACATAAATCACAGCAGTTGGTCTGTGACTTACTCAGCCCAATTGAGGGCCAACTCTTGAGCTCCCAAATCATCCTTTCTTCTTTTATCTTTTTTTTTTCTTTTATTTTTTTCTTTTTTTGGCAATAGGACTATTTTCATTCTTTCATTTCACCTATTGAGTCAGTCTGAAGCAGCATAATGGCCCATAAAACTACCATCTGGGATATAAAATGTCAGGTTTGTGCACAGGAACGAGATCTGCTGCTTTTTCCAGCTTCCCCTGCTACGATGTGCTCTGCTTAGCCCAGGGCATTTCAGAGGGAGATCGCACATCTAGACAGACAGCACCCTCGTGGGTTAAAGCCTCTGCTGTTTTTCCCTTGCCAATATTCAGTGTAATGAAAATTAATTTATTTATGGGAAAAATTCCTATTCAACGCACACACAAGGACATGCAAACACACATACAGTTCCTAGCAATATCCACTCTGTTCATGTACCTATGTTGTGGTGTCGTAATATACAATAAATGCAAAAGGAAAACAGAGGTGCCAACAGCACCTGCTAAGCTATTTTTTCCCTTTCCCAGGAGGCATTGTTAACATTTAGCTGTGCTGAATCAGACGAGAAAAGGTACCCAGAGGCTGACAGGTCCTTCACCTCAAAAGTACCCATCCTTTTGAGCATCCACAACAACCTTTAACCATACTGAGAACAGAGGATTCAGTTCCACTTACAATAAGGGAATAAACACATTACCCCAACAAAAAGAAAACATACAATATAAAATGACACAAAAAAACCCTGTCCCATAGAAATCTTTTTGTGGAATCAGACACTATATGAGGTTTATGGTACTTACCTCACAGTAAAACAAAACTAACTTCGCAGAGCTTGCTGTGGCTCAAGTCCTCCCTTTCCTCCTAGTTTTGGCTTCAGACAAATGGCTAAAAACCTGGTTAAATTTAACCAATTTTGACAAATATCACTAAAATTAGTTATCAGCTATGAAATCAGTATTTAAAGTATTCCTAAAATCTTTGTTTATCGAAACATCATATGCATGGTTCAACCATGATAAAATATTTAAAAGATGTACTAAAACAAACATGTGACTCATTTTAGTCCCTGGCCAGAGGACACAGCAAACAGCATATCAATTTGTTTGAAGTTATAATATTGGCTTCTGCAAGATCAGTCTTCCAGATTTCAGTACATTTGAGGTCTAATATTTGCAGATTTGCAAGGCTAAGTCACAATGAGTCCTTCAGTAAAAGTTATTTTCTCTTTTCATGTAAAAAGAAATCCCAGTGCAACTGTCTACTAGGACAGCCATCTGAAGGAAAGAAAAAATATAGAAAATAAGTTTTTGCACAGAATATACCCACTGAGGCATCATTTAACTTTGCTTGTGATCTTGATTTATACATAGCTTTCCCAGTTGGATGGCTGAGGCATAAAGCAGTAGAGTGATATCTCTCAAGATTACCAAGAAGAACTTGAAATCACTTTCCTTAGCTCCATCACGAACTGTGTGACTAATATGGCAGGCATCAGAGCCCTGTCTTCCCGTGTGAGAATATCAATTCAAAACCCAAAGTTATGAGATCAACAGATGCAAAATACTAAATTTTCCCCTCATAAAAAACACTGTAATACATAAGCAGTCTGATATCAGGTTTTCAAAACAAACAAACAAAAATAGTTACCAATCACCAACTTTAACTGAGCAAGATCTAGTTAATATCTCTCTCATTTTTTCCTTCAAAAGAAACAAACTAATTTATGCCTGGTGCAGCCTGTCATGGATCTCTGCTGAATTTAAAGACGTGAAATGGGTCAGTACTGCCGCTAAGAGGAAGATGATTTCAGTAGAGTTCTATTCTTACTGAAAGTATGGTCAAAGAGTAAAATAACAAAGATCTGTGTAACAGATTTATAGTGAGAGAGACAGAGGCAAAGCACACTGAGTTAGGTGGCACCTTAGGCGAGAACATCTGATGCACTTGGAAAAAAAATGCAGACACATTTTTGGGCTCAGAATCCCACAAGCAAGGATTAGTAGAGTGTGTAAGAAATAAGCAAGTGCAGGCGAAGCTGGCAGCTAAGCAGATTCTCCCATAGGAACATGAAAAGCAGACACGGTGTCCTGCTGCAGACCAGCACTGAGTCTGGTCCTGGCACAAGAACCTCTGGACACACCTGGCACACAGCTGTCACGTGTGTGTTCCACACCCAGGGCTTTGGAGAGAGCACCGTGGCAGCTACAGCTCACCAGGGGGCTCTTCTGAAGGAACAAGCACTGTCAGGAGCTGCTGGGATTCACCCTGCTGAGATGCCGCCACATTTTGGTGATTGCTCTCACTTGTCCTTGCTCAGCCGTGGGAAGCACTGATTTGTTTTTGCTGAGGTAACACCTTCCGAAAATTGTCAGAGAGTAAAAGCTTTGTATCTTTTTGCTGCTTGATAGAGAACAGACCACTTGGTGATTCAGCTGGAGCAGCTGGGTTGGCCAAAAGATACCCAACAGAAGGGCTGATTTTTGGGGATTTATTGCTTTTAGGGAGAAATAGACCAGCCCAGGTTTTCATCTTCTCATAGGCTTCAAGATGAACCAAAGCTGTGATTTCTTTATCTTCATATAATGATTGTACGCAGTTTAAGAACAAAAGATACAACGAAGTGAACCACAAAGCACAGTTCTAGCCTCAATTAAAATAAAAAATAAAGTAGAAAAAAAGTAGTTTTATTGCAGGTTATCACCTAACACATTCTGGACGTTAGAGCCAGGGATTCAACAATCACATCAAAATCCTATTTTCATAATCCTGGATTTAATGTTGGCCTTAAAATACTGTCTCCATGTGAACCAGCAGAGTATTGTTATCCCAAGGCAGGTGTGGGTTTGTTTTATTTTGTTTGTTAGTTTGTTGTTTGGTTCTTTTTCAAATACAGAAGCAATCTGAATGACTTACAGCTTCATTAACTCTGGGAATTCTCAATAGTCACTTCTGGATATAGTGTTTGAGAAATTCAAAGTGATTTCCTATCCCTTATTCACCCTGGTCAGTCAGAAACGAGGGAAATAAGTCACCTTATAACAGCAAGGTGAATTTGGAACTGAAGACTATTGTCCATCACTTTTATTTATCCCACTGGCTCTTTTACTGCTACCCACTGTGAACTGATCCCCTTACAACATGCTCTTAAAAATTAATGGAGTTATCAACACTATGTGAATACAAAAACTCTTTGATTTTAAGCAACTTCCAGCATTTGACTCATTGCTAACACTGATGACATTTGATAGTGAGATGCTTGTGCATGAGATAAAGATATAACATTTTTCTATGTTGTGAAGCTGGGGATTGTCCAACACTAGAGTCCTTAAGAAAATGCTGAAGAAAGACTCGTTAGGAATGATATGGAGACAGAAAGACTCAGCCTCACAGAATCATTTTGGATTTGATTTTGCTGGCTCTGACCTATGAAGTCAGTGTCATATAAACTGTAATGTCTTCCTTCTTTAACAGCTGTAATAATAATTAGGACAAAATCTAATTCACAAGCTGGAGTTAAAAGGAATTAGCCAATAATGTATGATTAAACAATAGTAACCAAGGTCACTGCATGACTAAATATTCGGTAATCAGTGATTAGATTTTGTTGGTTGATCTTTTGAAGGACCTGATTGGAGATGACCTCTTTCTTTCAGATTAAATGTCTGCTCAGGCTGAGTTATTATTGATCAAGAAGCTGACCTTACTGCCAGCACTGGCATTCCACATTACTGATCTCTTTGCATATGGTGTGCACGTAGTGGCTGGAAAACTTCAGAGATTCGATCAAGTTGATGATTGCTTGGTTAATTAAGGAGGTGCCATATTTTGGTATTCCAGACTGGTTGCTCTCTGCATTCTTAGAGAATCACTCCTAGCATTCAATTAAAAAAAAAGCAGGCAAAGAAAAAAGATCCATAAAGCTTGCATTCTACAGGATAAATCCTGCCCTGACAAGGCGAATGAAGGAGTTTTTTCCCCACTCATAAGTGGAGGACGGTGTAGCAAAAAAGAGGAATTTTTCCTCTCTGCGTTCTGCACAGTGGGCTTAAGACACAGGGTGGGAGAAGGTGCTCTGCAAAGCATCAAACACAAGAAAGACACAGTGGAGGCTTTCAGCAATCTCACAGCCCCAAATGCTTCTCTCCTGACAGTTCATATGATCAAGCAGTAATGGCCAAGAATTTGTTTTTAGGGCATAAGGTCACATATCCATCTCGTATCTACTAATTATCCATCAGATATAACCCTCTTTGGCTGCATTTTGCCATAAAAGCAGTTAATATTAGTCTCTGTCCCACCCAAGAAAATGTCACTTTAATTCTTTTTCTCAAAGGTAAACAAGCTAGTCTTTCTTGGAGAAAACATCCAGTCATGCACCAGGAATATGAGATTGTATTGCCTTCAGAAGAATGTGGTCTTGTCTTCATGTCAAATGTAACATTCTCAGGAAAAAAAATCCTGTCTTGGTCTGGTTTTGAGTGGTAGGAAATACCCTTTGCAAAAGCCAACAAGGTTATTAGTCAGGGTTTGAGAAACCCTCGGGCAAGGGGGGGCTTGAGGGTGGAAAACAACCAAAAAATCTCCCACACCAAAAACATAGGGCCACACAAAATCCAACCAATTCTACAGATGCAGGCAGCTTCACAAAGAAACAACTTGAAACCCACACAGAAGCCCATTTAGGCTGAGAAATTTCACAAGTCACATACAAAGATATTCCCAGATATTCTCAACTTTTAGGTAGAGAATTATTAAGAGACCCCTCCATTAGTTTTGCCTTCTGCAGTGCATGCTCCTTCTGGAAATGTGGGAAAGCAGCTGCAGAGCATTTCCTGTGTGCTCCTTCCGTGCAGAGGCCTTGGCTGTGCCCCCCCAGCACTGCTTCCCTGGCTCTCCACTAGACATGATAAGGATGAGCACCATGGCACAGAGTATTTCTTCTCCAGACAATTCCAGACATTGTGATGATATCATGAACTTTTGCCTCCGCATAATTTAGTTGCAATAATTCCTAAATCGAAGTATGCACCCCATTACAAAAGGAAATGGAAACTGTGAAAGGAAGTTGCTGTTTCCCTGGCCAAAGCAGCATGGTTTGCAAGGGAATACATTCCATGGTGTGTCATCCTTGGAAGGGAATAATCATGAAAAATAATACAGACATTTGAGCATAGTCCAGGGAAGGTTTTCATCTGAATTCTATCGCCACACAATGGGCTGTGTGTTTACATCTGTAAAAATATTTACTCTTGTTAAACAAAGGCTGAGTTTACAAGCACAATAAACAAAGTTATTCATTCAACAGACTGCTCTGAAAATCAGGATCCTAATTCTCCAGCACTCTTAATCTAGAACACATCTAGTTACCTAGATTACACACTTTTACATTGGCCCTAATTGCAAATGACAGTATTGATAAATAATTGTTCACCACTAGACTGTTCCTCTGACTTAAAACGAATAAAATATTTCCTTAATCAAAATTTGAGATCCCTCTACAGTCTGCTCTTGCATTTGCTCTAATAAAATAAGATCAGCTTAAATCAAATGGAAACACATTTCCAAGTATCAATTTCAAATTCCTAATTAAATTTTCAAATTTGTAATTTTACAAATTATATTCGAATTTGGTCTCGACTGTAGACAATCGCTCTACAGAAGAAATAGAAGGAATAAAAGCTGACTCCTCAACTTATAAGTTTCTTTTATATTAAAAGAGTCACTGTAGGTGAGTTCTTAAAATTAGAGAAATTTAGTTTTGAGAAGTTTTTGTTCCTAAGTCCCTTTTTAAATTGTTAGAAGGAGGAGAACAACATTTTTGGGAGTAACAGAAGTGTTTGATGTAATTCCAATGTTTATAGATTGCTGTGTTTAAAAAATTTAGCAAATCCCCAACAGATGCATTGTTTAAAAAAAAATCATAGAACAAATGTTAAAATTAAATATTCCCATAATCCTTTTTTTTTTTTTTTGTGGAAGACAAGCCAGAAACCCCTTCACTGAAGTCTTTGATAAATGCAGACTTGCTCTTCAGTGAGAAAAATGTTTTGCCTTAAAAATATTACTTGCATCTGCAATTCTGTGTCTTCCATATCTGTCCTCTCTGCATATCTGAGCACACAACAGAAGGGTGAAAATCTATGCACTGGGCATAAAGTGGCTTTATCAGGTCTGTTCAGACACAGGGGGACCAAGGGGAATATGTTACAGAGAATTCCAACTGCATATTTTCCTTCAGATCCTGTGTTTGCAGTGGGGACTGGCTGATGCCTCCTGCTCATCCTGAAGCCACCAGACCTGGTGACACAGGGCACAAACACTACAGCTCACCAGGGTCCATGAGAGCTGGTACACTTCCCATACCCCTTTCCCTTTCATTTAGCACCACATTAAAAGACTATGTTCAAATAGGAAGTAAAATCAAATCTTCCCACCCCTCTCCCCCTCCCAAAAAAAAATCAGGATGTAAAACTGTTGGTCAACCTTCTGTTAACATTATTTTATCACCTAAGACATAGCTCTGCCTGGAAACTCCTATCAGACACACATTTTTTTAAACATTAAAAAGCTGCTTAAAAGTAATAAAGTTAGCTTGGAGAGAAGTATTGATTGGAGTTTTTAATTCCTGTAGGAATAACCTGGGTTTAATCCACCAGTGCTATGGTATAAATATTTTAATGACTTTACTTAGACATCATAACAGAGAACATATTGGTTTTAAAGTTATACTTCTGTGGGAAGTGCAAGATGTCTAACAGAAAAGAAAACAAATACACAACATTCCTTTGAATAATTTTCAGTCCTGTGAAGCAGAAATCTTTCTTCCAATTCAATGTCATAATCAGACTGCAGAGGATACTTAGTGAATTATCTCCAAATACAGAAGCTAAGGTGTACCCAAAGTAAGGGGTTAAATGTGAGAAGTCTGAGGAGACAGATGCTGATCTGAATAAGTCACTGAATAAATATGAGGCAAGCTGTAGCTTTCTGTTGACCTCCTAAGTGGTGGGGATTGGGAAAGAAAACAACAGGAAGAAATTCAAACAAAATTAACTCCTATAAAATAGTAAAATTATTCAGAAGGTGTGGAGGAATGCTAATGCTTCCAAATGTGTTCACCCTTCAGTGGTGCCCTTGAACAAGTAAGGAAAGGTAATGCACCACACAGACAAGCATCTGGAGCCTGCCTCTCTGAGCAGCCCCTGCCTACTTACCCCATTCTAGCTGCAACCAATTCTCATGATCTTCTTGTCTGCAGTGAGGTGCCAATACCAAAAGCACCAAGTGACCTAAAAGGCACAGCAGTCACACCTCTGGTATGCCCTTGGGAATGAGACAGAGTCCTGGAGAGGAGACCTTCCAAAGATACAGACAACCCTAGAACAAAGAGCAGGAAAGCAACCCAAATGGTAAATTAGGAAAGCTCTGTAGATCAGGATGCCGGGAAATTCATCTGCCTTTCTGTGCTAACCAAGACAAAAAAAACCACAAGGGCTCATCCCTCCCGAGCTCTGGGCAATCAGCTCTATACCAGTGAGATGTTCTAATTCCAGCTTTGAGACCCTGCTTGAGAGTCACCCATCGCAGCTCACATTTTTTCAGCTTGGACACTCTCAAGGGTTGTGTAAAAGGACGTTTTCAGTCCCACCTGAATTAAATGGCAGCTCAGGGCATCAGCACTTAACACCCAGTACCAGGGGTAGTTATTTGCCTGCTGAGCAACAGCACAACACCTTGACAGCCTCTGTGGCAGAGGCAGCTGGTCAGGGGAAAGCATCCCACAGACGGAACCTGAATCACAGGGCCAGCTGAGGCACAAACACTGTGGGGTCAGGCGCACACTGTGTGTAGGGACAGACAATGCGGGGGGGAAAGGGAACCAAAGCTGATTTATAACCACCTTCTCTGAAGTTGTTCAACAAGGTCCACAACCACTCCCTTAGAAGTCATGGGAAGAGAAATTTGTTTTCACTGCCAGCTTAAGAGCCTCACAAAGATACCTGTAAGTGCTCTACTTAACTCAGCCATTCCAAAAACTAATATTCCATGGCGTATGAAGGAGACCAGGCTTACCATCAGCTCCCCTTTCATGACGTTTCCTTTCCTTATTCAAACAAGCATTCACTACCAGAGGAGAGGCAGAGAAACCACAGCTGAATAGAAGACTAACTTATTTTCTTGGGGAGCTAGAAATTCATCACGGCCCGTCAATAAAGGTGTTTTCCCATCATATTATCCTTCAGTTTCTGATATCATCCAACACCCTATCAGCATCTTTAAGGGATGCTCTGTTTCCTCTCTTCTTTCATTTTACCTCAGCTTTTCTTTTAGTTCTGCAAGAAAGTGATTCATCTATTGGTTTATGATAGAAGAAAAGATTTAACTCCTTTCTTTATGAATTCCATTATCAATTCCCATTTAAATAAGCTAAACTAAGACAGCAAAGAGGTCAAATGTTGTTTAAGGTCAAGTGTGTTCTACGAGCAAAGAGTACAGGTAAGAAAGACCTATGTAAGAAGGTTTCTAAAAAAATAGGTTCCTCTACCAGAACAGATCAGAAGAAATAGACAGGTTTCTAGCAAAACAAGCAAATACACAGATGGAAAAGAGTGTGGGATAGCATGAAGATCATAGAGTCATGGAATAACAGAATAGTGTGGGTTGGAAGGGACCTTTAAAAATCACCTAGTCTAACTCCCACTTTGAGATGCAGGTACATCTTCAACTAGATCAGGTTATGCAGAACTCTGTCCAAAGTGACCTTGAATGTTTTGAGGGATGAGGCATCCACATCTCTGGGAAACCTGTTTCAACGTTTTATCAGCACCACTGTAAAAAATTTCTTCCCCATATCTAATCTAAAGCAAACCCTCTTTCAAAGGTTTAAAAACATTGCCCCTTGTCCTATCACAACAGCTAACACATTTGTCCTCGTTTTTATTATACACCTTTTTTTTTGTACCAGAAACAATATCTCCCCGGAGCCACCTCTTTTACAGGCTAAGAGTTTATCCGTGCCGGGGCACTGCTTTGGATGCAGCCCAGGGCCGGGTTGGCTTTCCGGGCTGCGAGCGCACACCGCTGGATCACGGGCAGCTTTCCACCCACCAACCTCCTCCCGGCCCTTTTCGGCAGGGCTGCTCTCGGTCCCGCTCTCCATCCCTTTATCCCAGCCTGTGCTGACACCGGGGGCTCTCCCGAGCCCCTGGAATGCAGCACCTCGGTGGTGGCCCGTCCTGGCTGCGGCTGGAGCCGAGCCCCAGAGCCCCAGCCCGGCTCTCTCGCAGTCGGCTGCACCGCGCCCTGAGGGCCCCAGCCCGCGGGCCTGGGAATCGAATAAAAACTGAAATATAGAGTGACCCGGGACGCTTTGCGGCCATGCCAGAAACTGCTCCGTGTTCACAGCTTCCACTGCTAAATGCTTGCATTGTGCTGCTTTTTTTT
>VXBU01017588.1:265958-301544 GCA_013400315.1 Bombycilla garrulus | reverse complement strand
TTTTTTTTTTTTTTTTTTGGTGACACTTCCCTGGTGCGTGTATGTGTGTGTATTTAAGTCCTTGACAAACTTGGACTCCACTGGAGCAGCAAGGAAGCTAAAGTCAAATTAATCAGAATAGATTACCTAGATGAGACAGTCATTGCTGCTGAGCAAACCTTTAGGGAGAAAAGTTGTCCTTGAAAAATATATTATGAAGCTGCTGCGCTAAGAAAGGGGCTAAATCTATGAATAAAACAGCCACAGAGCTCCAGGGTCCCTATTGGCTCAGTCAGTTAAGCAGAGAGAGGCAAGGGAGAAAAGGGAGAAAGAAAGAGGCTGATAGGGAGAATTCCATTATATTCAGCAACTCAAAACACCTCTAAACCCAGAGAAATCTGGAAGTCTGTCCCACCAAGTACAAGAACCAGAAACAATGCTTCGCCCCAAGGTATCCCTTGAGCTAGTCAAAGCACTTAGATCCCTTGGGTAGGTACCAAGGAAGAAGAAGGGAACTTTCTTCCTAATCATATTCTGAAGCACTGGTTTATCTTGGGGCTCTGCCTCTATTCCATAGCCAGAAATAGCAGTAGAGGTGTTTTCCAGGTCAGAATCCAGCCTGGGGACATCCACTCCTCCCATTCTGAGTGTGACTTTTGCTCAAAGTCAGTTCAGTGTAGGAGGACTCTTGTGCCATCTTTAATTCACATCAAATTCAGCTCACCTGCGTTAAAGTCAACACAAGGGACCATGATGAAGTCAGACCAGGATAACAAGAATCCCCCATCTTTCAGTCTCCCCCTGTAAAGCATATAAACAATTCCTTTTTTTCCATTTGCTTTTTAACATTTCTAGAAAGCGTAAGTTGTGCAATGCTTCATACAATATGCACCTGCAGATTTGACAGGCAGGAATGATTTGTCTGGACAACTTGGAATTCAGTAAATGAAGAACAAGACACTTGGCCACACCAGGCTGGCCCAGTAAGCTTTCTCCAGCTGACCAGAAGCAAAGTCAAGGGAAGAGCACAGGAACAGTAAAAGTTTGACGTGACAGCCCTTCAGACTGTGCCCTCACAGCCAGCGTTTTGCAGCTCAGGGACCTCATGAAACAAAGGAAACACACCCATGTATGGGGATACCTATTTTGTTGGTTTCTTGCTCCCATATGTTTGTATACTTACCTTAGGCACCCATAGGAATTTTCTGGTTTTTTTTCCTATGGAAAAGAGTTCCATTACTTTATTCTCTATTTTTCTCTGTGCCACTTACAATTTTATAGACATCTGTCTTCTTTCTTATCTCTCTTTCCATACTGAAGTCTTCTCCTTTTAAACTTTACCAATTTTCAATCATACAGCCAAGTAGGTAAAACAATACCACACAATTTAGTGACCTAAATACACACCTCCACTAAAAATATTTATTTAAAGCAGGGCTGGGGGGAAAAATGTTTTTCAGGTGTTTCTTAAGTGAAATATGGTTTAAGTAAAACAGTGCTGAATAGCAATAGGTTATAGGCATTTGTTTTTCTTTGAGCAAATGAGCCACAAGAACAAAACACCTTATTAAAAGAGTTCCCCCAGTCATAGTAGTAAAAATATAAAATACTAGGAAAGAAATAAGGCATTTTATGATTGGGGGACGGTTTGTAACTTGTCATTTAAGCAGCCAGTTTCCTCTCAGACTGTTATTACATTTTGCACTCTAAGTGTAACAATATTAGGCTTTCCCAGGGGCATTTGTCAGCCCTCCTCTCATGTAAAACAAATTATGTCCTCAGGGGAATATTATTTTTATATCATCACTGTGGGTTTTAATAACTCAATAGTTCCCTGCAGAAATGTTGGTCCTCACTTTTGTGAGTGTCATGACAAAGGTGGCAGCGATGAATCAGCCCTGATGGGGTGGCCCCCACAGCACTGAGAGTGAGTGCCACCAAGTCCTGCTGTGCCAGTCAGGCACTGTCACAGGTGTCCTTGAGGACAGCATGAGGAGTGCCCTCAGAGATGACTGAGAAGTTAAAAAAGAGCTCTACTATTGCTGATCTCACTGAGTGCTGTAGGGTACAAGCCTCCCTCTGATTCAAGCTGTACGCTGAACTCTGCCTGCTCCCTAATAGGAATTGTATGTCCAGTGATTAGGACAATGGCAAACTTAATGGCATATCTGGTAGGCTATGCTCATCTCTAAACTCATTGTTCCTATGACTCAGTGAAAATAAAACCAAAAAAAAACCAAAACAGTACCCTCATACTCACCTTGAAAAGGACTGGAACAACTGACATCACAGAAAGCCTGCCTGTCATTGTATCCTTTGCTTCCTCACTGCTTTATCACTTCCAAATGACAGCATGGGGATGTATGTAACTTATTTTTCAGTAGCTGAAGTGATTATTTAGTAATGAGAAGCATGCATATTTTTATCTGATTAAGTCAAACCCACTTAACAGCTTTTTTTTCCATTTACTGTAAATCTTCTGGTAGATAACTTCCATCTCAGTACCTTCATCATTGCTCTCTAAGTAAGCAGAACGTGTATGACTATACAAGTTTGGTTGTGGGGGAGTCTTTTTGGAGGAGAAGGTACTATGTAACAAAAAAAAACTCCATGCTAATATTGTCAGATTTAAGCAGAGAGAGGTCCAGCTGATATTGGGACCAAATTGATATTACCAAACATAGTTTGCTAGGAAGCTTCTACAAATAGATATTCTGACTGAGGACAGTATGAACAGTGAAATATATGGATATGTTCACCCTGAGGCAGTACAATAATGTCTTATACTGTCAGAGGTATTATCCTACAGCAGCAGCAGAAAAACAAAGCCCTAATGACCAGTGATCATGAAATTCTATCAAAGCTCTTTCTGTGGGGATAATGTCCTCTCAAAGTCCATTCATGCCAAATTTTCTCCTGTGCAATTTAACTCTGTTTTCCCCTCATCTAGCAGCACTATGTAGTGAGAAACAGCACCTTCCCAATGCTTTCCTCTATGGGCTGTGCAGCAGTGTAGACTGTATGCTGCCACTCCGCTATTGCCAAGGCTGCAGGACTTCAAGGAGGATTTTAAACTGTTATTTCAGTGAAGTTATTCCCACATATGGTTTATAAAGCACTGTGAGGTCCTAAGGGATGAAAGGTGCTATATAAATGCAAATTGTTGCTGTTGTTATGCATGAACCACAGCCAGGTTTTAAACTAGACTGACTATGAAAAATGTCATTTATTCTGACCTTTTCTGATGAGAACCACTGCGGATAGAAAATCTCTAAACTCTTCGGACATAAAGACAAACTCTAGTTTAAATTCTCTGGAAGGTAACAGCAATACTCAAAGTGACCAAATGAGTTAAGGGAATAAAAAAAGAATGCTCCCTGACTTAAGCAATACTGATAAGAAACCAGCCCTCAGGCCAAGGAATTTGGGCTCTAATTTTGACCCTGTACTAGATTCTAGGACAACTGGGAGGAAATCTGTTCACTGTTCTGTGCTTCTCTTCCTAACTCTCCTCCTCCCTCACCCACCATCTGTTTTGTCTATCCATATGGTACACGTCTATCTACATTGCAAATTATCTCTAAGCTCGCTGTTTGTATAGTGCTTACCCAAAACCTCCTCTTCACAATTTCCAAGTGAACAAAGCCAGCTAAGTAGCTGCAAACCTGTCACGTGCCCAGACAAATGTAGGTAATTGGAGTACTAATGGGAGAAGTGGAAAGCAGGGCCATGGCCCTCCAGTACACCAGCTCCTTCCTCAAAAGTAAATATTTAGATGCTTTACAGCACTATTTTGAGAAGCATGAGCTAGCTCAGAGTTAATTAGCTGGGGCAGAGCACTGCATTAATATAGTTATAGTGCCTCAGGTGTAAGCTAGATTGTGCAGAACCAGACTGGGAATCACAGCACGACTGCACTGGGCTTTGAAGAGTTATTCTCAGTGCTCACAAAGGAAAAAAAAATTATGCAGAACAAAAAAACTGAGGAAGAAGTTTAAGATCTTCTTTCACAAACGATCTTAAAAAGGGTCTTCCATCAGTCTTAAAAGTTGACAGCCTATAACATGTCCTCTCCACTAGATAATACTGCTCTCCTACTCTATTATCCAGACACACATGAAGTAGCCTGTTGACCCATCTGCTGTTGGGGGAAGTTGAATATGGTTGTCAAGAGACACCAGAGTAACTGCATCATACCTGTTTGCCAGCTATTGCCTGGCCTCTCTCCATGATAGATCTTCTAATAAAAGTCACATCTTTAGCCAGATGTGATAGCTGTAAAAACCAGGGCAAAGTGCTGACAGTCACAGCTGGTAAGAAAAAGAGCAGAGATGTCTTTCATGCAGTTTTAGTATTGAAAGTACATTTTCCTGTATTGATGCAGAAGATACTATCATGTTTTTTAGTTGACATTTCATTTTAAAATGCAGTGATGACTGAGCAGTTAAAGCCAGGAGTTAAGAAAATGGACTTCCGACCATTTTTTGTTAAATATGGGAAGGTGCAAATCTTATAAATTTTTTAAGGGCCAGCTTCAGCCCAGCTTAATTTCATGGGGAGTTACATACACCATTGTAAAAGTCAGCAAGACTACATCAAAGCAGGTGTTGGTTCATTTTGGTCCAGAGTAAGAGCGGAGTTCCTATTCAACCAAACAGCCTATCTCACTGCATTGACTCAGCCTTTTCTGGAAAATTCTTCCACAAGAAATTATGAGGTGTTAAATTAATCTTGGGAAGACTCTAGAAACCTGTCACTCCATACTGGACATAAATCCCTCTCATTCACGGATCTACTCTTGCTATTGACACAAACTGTCTCTCAGTGTCCCAGACTCGCACAAAAATAGCAAGGAGACCAAATGTATTGCAATCTTGTGAAACACCCAGTTTAAAATTAGGCTGGGGATTGGTTTTGGGGCATTTTGCTTTTTTGCTTGTTTCTCTCCCTAAACAAAAAGTCATCTCTTTGGGCAGTCTGTAAGTGATACCTCATGTACAGTGGTGAGTACTCTCTGACTAAATCTAAGAATTACCTACAATCATGGAAAACTGTGAGGTAAAATAATTTTTACTGGAAAATCAGAGGCATTAAAGAAAATACTATGAGAACATGCACATTATTTTAATCAGGAACTATATCTTTTTGCAAAGTAACATAGAAAAGATACTTATTCTGGTCTCCAACCCTGGAGATAACCAAATACTCAGTCTAAAAGAGAAACCAGTTGGGCTCCAGAACCTATCTGGAAAAAACACATCCAGCTTTATATGATTACAAATTAAATTAAAACCTCATGTAATTAAAAGGGGGGGGAAAGGTTTTAAATTAGAAAAGTTAGAGATAGGATAAGAAAAACAACATTTTGATGAAATTTGCATTTCAGACTGTCAACTCATCTGTAGGCCCTTAATTTTCAAAGTGAAGAACTAATCTTGACTCCTTGCTTGTGACATTAAAGGTGTATTAAACACAGCTTATTGCCATCACAATTCTGAAGACGTAAGCACAGTTTATATTTCTTTGAGTGGGATGTGCAGAAGCTATCGTCAGAAGTAAACCACTGAATACCTCCTTTTTTTCCCCTTCTATTTCCATAAGAGTATTATTTTTCTTTAGGTTCATATTAGAGAAAAATGTTTTCATCTAGTCTAGGACAAAAATGGATTTTGCATTATTCCACAGAATATGTCTTCTTCATTTCCTTTACTTATGAAATTAAATGTATAAATTATTCAATGTATAAATATATAACCAATGCTTCCATGTGCTGACTGCATATGCCAAAAGCTAGAGTTTAGCCAAACTTTCCCAATGCTTGTTAATTTAAAGCACAGTTTCATTTTGAGGGTCTCCAGTTCTGAATTCTAAATCCTAAGAAAAAGAAGGGTATTTCTATACCTCCTTGTTGCATCAACTTTTATTAATCTAAATATTGCAACTTTATTTTTTAAGTGATTTGGTGGTTTGGGATCAAATGTAACTCCATTGTATTGTTAGAGGGAATCCCAACAGCCAAAAGAAGGATTTACCTCTCTGGGGCCAAGAGCCAACTGCGTACATGTGACCAGCTACTGAAACTCGGCTGGTGCTTGGATACTGAGTAAGAATGACTCCTGTGCCTGTGCCTTCAGGCTCCTGCCTTCTTTATTCACTCTCCTGCATCTTCCTCATTTTTCACACAAAATTGCTTAAGTATTTTCACATCTACAGAAGAATTTCCTCCCTTTTTTATATACAGGAAGCTTGCCATGTGTGCCTTAAGCTGATGCCTGTCCTTTCAGCAAAGACAGACCCCGAAACAATACTGCAGGATAATGGTTACTGTAGCACATACTGACCCAAACAGAATCCGGGGCACACTGTGCCAGATCCTCTCCAAACAGCAGAAGATGGCCTCAAGTTTGAACTATATTAAGGGGTGACCAAGCATCGTGGCTTTAGACTTCTAAACACAGAGGAATAAAAAGGACTTGCTGAAAAATTAAGGACTAAGTCAGGTGCAGAATCAAGGATAAAAACAGGTCTACAGAACCCTAATCCTACTGCTTAAGGATGACCTATTTTCCATAGTGGAGAGGCTCATGACAAATAGGATTTGTACGTCTGTTATACAGGGTACAGCTTGTGCTGTTAGCCCTCCAATGATATACTGCTTCACAATTCAGAAGGTGGGCAGCTTGAAAATATGTCATTTCTTCCTTTACGAGGAGCATTCTGACATCCTATGAAAATATCCTTCAATCCATGCTATAAAGGTCATGGGAACATATGCTGCAAAAACGTGTAGTCATTTAACATCTGAAGCAACTGAGAAATGTGTTGGCATTTTCCTTCAACTGAGTATCTTTCCCTTTTCCACTCATGGTTAGTGAACAGTTTTTGGGAGTTGAAGAAACTGATTGCATGAGCACTATGTAATTTCTTGAACTGTTGTAGCTGTTTATAAAAGCCTATTTTATGACATAATGTAAATTACTTACATTTCACTCCCCTTTCTTGAAATAACTTTTTCATTGCCATCCCCTTTATCATCCCACAATCTCTTCTTACAAATTGTCTTTACAGAGAATGAAGATTTTGCAACCCAGAACACTGGGTCTTTTTGCTCCAGTTCTGAGAAGATTTGTCATGTCTTTAAAATTGCTATCCATTCATATGTTTAGAGAAAAATAGTGGGGTTTTTTCCTCTCTAGATATCATATTTTACAAGTTCCTCCATACATCAGGTTGTGGAAATATATTAGTGTCCTTTAAAGATTTATGTGTTTGAGGCAAGAAGCGTAAAAGTTATGTATTTGTATGTTTTATTATTCTTGCTGCATAATCCTAGCTGAAAGATGCTGGCTGTTACCATGGTCTGTAGCACTGTATATGACTGATAGACCCCAGCATGGTAAAGACTGATGGCCAATATTCAACTGCGTGACCTAAGGACTTGCCTTACGTGTTTTATTTGGGGTATGGAACCCATGGAGCCACAGCTGGGGTTGCTGAAGCACTACAATTCATTATGTTGTTTGACCTACAAAAGAATCCTCGCACAGAGGAAGTAGGGAAGAGCAAAAAGAGATGAGTGAATGCTTGCTGAAAATTATAATATTCAAGAGGTAAGGAACACAGGAAAGAAAGGAGGTTCAATGAAGAATCAAGCTTCAACATCTAGTGTATGAAATGGGTCAGGATGTTGATGCCAGTCAACAGCTCCAGCCCAAATGAAGGAGGTTGCAGTGTTTGTATTTACAAAATCTTTTCCTTCCTCCAAGAATTCTGGTTGGGTTTTTTGAGCCAGAAGTCCAAGGTCCTTTTATAAAACACAGTTTGTATTTCACAGCTGAAAGAGTTCTGCGTCATAGGCTAGACCATTCTTGGTTACATCACTCCTTAATTTGTACTTATTCATTTTATCTTTAAGCATGATCAGCCAGCCTATGCCATACTAGTAATAAGATTTGGGATGGCAGCATAATTCATGCAATGTCTTATTTTACTGATTTTGGCAAATCTGGATTCCTATTTTTTTTTTAGATGAGTCCTTAGCAGGCAGAAGAAAAAAACAGAGGAAGAGTTGCGATTTATATGTATTCCTTGTCATCACTTTATATTTGCTGCAGAATTAACCAAAATAGTTTAAGTGCCACATAACGGCCTTATTTTCATAGACCACCTTCCCTCCCACTAAATTTTACATCTAAATCTATGTAGCCATATCACAGCACAAAGGCAATACTATCTAGAAAACATCCCAGAAATTGATTTAAATGCATTCATGTTCATAAACACCAGAGAGAAGCAGGTGTCTTTGTTTTAAATCACTGTTTTTATTTGCACTCAGCTAACAAACAAAATATATCTTACAAAAATTCATTTTATGTAGTATTAAAATTATTCACAAATGAAAATTATGGAGAGTGTTTTCATGTAAAGAGGAGTGCAAGTGTACCTGGGCTAATACACAGTAACAATTTCTGCTGCTTATTTGGAAGTCAACAAGTCTGTCCACGAATCTATCAAAACCAGAGTTTATGGAGGAAGTTGTGTGTCTAGGCTAGATCTCTCAGAGTAAATTAGGGCAGAACTTCAGGATGCACAGGAGAATGAACCTGCACTGAGCAGCAAGAGCAGCCACGGAAAGCTCTTTTCCAAAATATTTAAACAGAAACTTCCTTGTAGACATGCACCTCTGCCATAGTTCAGCTTCTCCAAAGTCAACAATAAAACCCTCTAAGAGTTGTTTAGCCAAAAAATATTTTCCAGATAATAAAAATCTTTCTTCTGAATCACTTTAATCTATTCTTTTACTTGTATTTTATAACTATGACTTTACCTTATTTTTATATCATCTACTTGTTATATTCCCCAGAGTCCAGGGCACAATTTTTGTCCCACAGGGCTAAAAGCACACCTGACAAAGACCATGATCTGATATTGTAAACTATAACTACAACACTATGTAAGATCAAGTACTGTCACCTGCTGAGCATCCTTATCTCCTTACAGAGATGAAACCGGTCCAAGGGTTTGTACAGAGAATCACAGTCTAAGACACAGAAACTCTGTTATGCATCTTATCCAAGTGCTGGAGGCTTTCCTGCTGATAGGAATGGTTGGGATGAGAAAAGTGGGAAATTAAGGCAGTTCTGTTGCTTGCCTATGACTCTTCACATAGAAATAAGCTGGAGACAATCTATAGGGCAGCATTAGGAATGCAGGAATTTTTACCTTCAGAGCAGGAAACTGTGATTTCAGGTGTACACAGAGCAAGAAACGTGAGTGAAAGCCCCCTTACTTGCCTCCTGATGAAGAGTGCTCTTGATCATCACTGCAAGAACTTGTCAGTATAAATTTATAAAAACCATTGTAACTATTTGGAAGTTAATATTCTCAGGTCACCTTTAGTCTTTAGTGGGGGGAAAGGAGAGCCAAACAAAACCCAGGCTGCCTAAGTCGGTTTTAAGACACAGTTTCTTTTGCTACATTTAAACAGAGACGATCCAAATATCATCCGTTTTTGACAAGTGTCTTACTTGACATTTTATATCACTCGTCTCACATTGTATTTTGTAATGCAAAGTGACATGGGCAGCACTAAGTCAGAGACACCTGTCACACTGTTGTGTCTGCAAGAAGAATTTCTATGAGCTACAATTTGCTTAAATTCAGAAGTGGAGTAAGGGTGCCTTACAATGAACTTTTCTTTCCAGAAAGTAGATGATGTACTGGAAAACATCTTTCTGATCCCCTGCAGTTTTATTCCCTGGCATAGGAAATTAATTATTCCTATAAATGGCAAAGGGGATACTGACTCTTCCCTCCATTTAATTGTTTCGGTTTTAGTGAGCATCGTAACCATTAATAATCTACTCTATTAAGATTAAACTAAACTATGCCAGATGTTAAAACAAAATGTTAAAAAGCCAACAGCTGAAATGGGACTGGAGCAGTATAAATTATCCTTCTAGTACCTAAGAGAGGTAGTCACAGAGAAGGATTTAAGCACTCTCTCCCAAAGGAAGGGAAGTGACAGAGCAAAAAGCAACATGCCTCAGATATTTCATAGAAATTATTTACTGTGAGAACACTTAAACACTGGAAAAGGTTTCCAGAGAAGTGGTGGGATCTCCTTTGCCGGAGATATTAAAGACTTCGCTGACAGAGCCCTGTTTAACCCAGTCCAGTGCCCTGCCTTCAGCTGGAGCTTGTACCAGATGACCTCCAGAGAGCCTCTCCAACCTAAAGGTTTTTCATCACTCCAAGTTTCCAAACAATTGAGGAAAAAATTCTTTAAAAGCAAACAAAAGAAATCATTGTATGCTACTATCTTCATGTTATTTTTTCAAATATAGCATAACAATGTATACTAGCATGTCTCAGACACCTTCAAAAATAAAGATGAAGCTCGAAAGTCACACTTTATTGTGACTTGAGGCAGAAACTATCATTCACTAATTGTCTGTATGGCACTTGCACATTACTGTTCAAATGTGTGTAGCTATGGGCACCACAACTAAACATCTTGTAAATCCTCCAAAGCACTAAATGCACTTGGCAAGAGCGCAACTATTTTTGCACAAATACCTTGCACATTAGCCCTTAACCTTAGCTACAAAGAAAACCTAGTAATGAACCAAAACCCAAAGGACTGCTTAGAAACATAGCAGAGAAAAGAGATCAAAGCTTGGGTTTAATTAATCCAGCCTTTCCTGATGCTTTCTGATCTGCTCACTGAGACTTAGCTAAATGCCAAAACACTTAGTGTTTAGTTGTAGACCCACATAAGAAAAAGCTTAAAAAATATTTCTTTGACGTGAAAATTAATTAATTAACAGAAACCAGGGACATCAGATGAGATTGTGGCAATAAAACTGCTTAAAATTTTCTGGAAAGGAAATTTTATATATAGAATGGGATCAGTTTACTGATAGGTCTGTCAGCAAACTTGAACTGTTTTGTTTTCCAGAATAACTGCATTTTTTTAGTAACTAATTCATTTCCCCAAAATGCTTATTCAGCTGACCTGACATTATTGATGGAAATGCTTAGAAACTGGCAAATGCTTTTAGTTAAGTTAAAAAAGTATATTTAAATAGAAAATACATCTATCCATTTCTGTCCTGTTCCTCTTGCCTTTGTACTTTCTGGGAGATCCTGTAATTCAGTTTTCTGAATAACTATTTCTTGAAAGATGAAATGAAATTCTCTTTTTATGGGTGCCCAAATCATATCAGGTATCTTAATCAAGACATTCGTATTTACCACTGGAGTGCCCAAATCACCAAACCATTAGAACAGGATATCCATTCTCTCCTGTTGTGTCACACTTAACATTATTTAATATCATATGCAAATGGGACAACAATACTCCTGTTTCCACTGAAAGATTATACTACCCATCATCCCCACCCTCCCTGATACTGCTAGTACTCAATTATTGATGTCCCAAAGAAGTTTAAGAATACATCCCAAGTGGCACACATAACCATTCACTTTTGGGAATCTTTCATTTATTTCTGCATGTATTTCAAAACTAAGACCATCTAAATGCAGAGCAGAGCAGAAAATTCAGAAAAGTGGTCATGAGGTAATTTTATTCCTAAACAGAACAGTTCAAGATCTGCATATGTTCGTGTTGACTAATTTTACATCAAATTATCTGCTGTGGTTTTAACTTTGTTTCTGGTGGAAACCTGGTATTTGCTAGCTCCTAACCTGTAAGAAGGACCACAAGCAGACTATGGATAAATACCTAATTGTGTTCCCTCTGGGCCAAAGTTCCATCTGGCTGTTTAGAAGTTCAAGGACCTTTCTTTAAGAAACACAAGATCAGACAACCATATCTATTTGGTTTCAGGTTTTAGGAAAATGCTTCTCTTTTGCTAAAACAGAAGTCAAAATTTAGAAGTCAAGGGCATTCCTTGCAGGAATGGCATGCATGTCTGTACCAGATCCATAAGACAGAATAATCTCAGGTATAAACAAGGAGTTTTCTTGGAGTAATCAGTAATTCCTAAAAGGCAAAATTGGTTGACTTCAGCAACCTTGGTGCAAACAATTTCTTACAAGAAGTTTCATTTTAAAGATATTGAAGAAGTTATGATCATAGGATCCAAGTCTGCCAATGAAATCTAGCAGGTTTTCCATAGGTTTTCCAGATTTGTTTCATCATTCTTCTCAAACACTTCTTTTTCTTTCAAGAAAAGAAAATATATCCCTTTTGCTTGTTATAGTTTTTCAGGTAGGATGTACGTATTTTCATTCCTTTAAAATTCCTTTAGGTTTGTCTCACTCACTCTTACCTATCTCTATTCAATAGAGTCTCATTTCTGACTTATTTTATCCCCTTTTTTTTTTTTTAACCATGTATTTTTGTGGTTACGTTAAAGACAATTATATGAAAAAATAAGAAGATTTCTGTAAGCAAACATTACTACAGCACTTAAAGTTAGGGAGGAATTGGTGGGGATTTTGGGAGAGTGAGGTGATTCAGCCATAACTCTCAAGAAATAAATAAGAATCCTATTCAGGATATTGGATTAGTCCTTGGCTTTTTCCCTGACCATAAGTCTTTCTTTGAGCAATTGCACTACAAAATTAACAGGCTCAATAATCATGCTGTTGAATTAATTAACATGTTACCTTTATTAAACATATTGTTACAAATGTGTATAAATAGAGCAATTCAAGTGTTCAAGGAGGATTTAAAGGAAAATAAATTTAAATTAGTTCCTGAAGTTACAGGAGACAAAACTGAGCTATTTCCATATCAGGATCACATCATCCTTTCTACAAGATGAACAGACACGTAACATAACTTAAAGAACAGCTGAGATTTAAGGACATCCCACCTGCAGTGCTGCATCCAGCTCTGGTGTGCCCACTACAGTAAGGACAGGAACCTGTTGGAGCAAGTCTAGAGGAGGGCCACCAAAAATTATTAGGGGGCTGGAGCACCTCTTCTACAAGGGAACTCTGAGAGAATTGGGATTGTTCAGCCTGGAGAAGAGAAGGCTCCAGGGTGGCCTGATTGCAGCCTTCCAATACCTAAAGGGAGCCGACAAGAAAGATGGAGAGGAACTTTCTACAAGGATCTGTAGTGACAGGGAAATAGGGAATGGTTTCAATCTGAAAGTGGGTAGGTTTAAGTTTGATATTGGGAAGAAATTCCTGACCGTGAGGGTGGTGAGAGACTGAAATCGGTTGCCCAGAAAAGTTGTGGATGCATGATGCCTGGAAGTGTTTATGGACAATCCTGTTTAAGAACAGTGCCTCACACCCATGGAAACCTAGGAAAGTTGTAAATTAGACTCCTGTGGCAGTATTGCAGAAGTATTACTTCTCATGACAGAAATACCAAATACCATGGCTTGCTTTAAGCTTGGACAATACAAACACACTGTGGGGCCTTCCACAGAGATTACTGTATGTGGTTGGTTACTGTAATGACCTTTAAATTTTCTTCAAATAAAGGTAAACCAGAATAGCACCTAAGCTCTCCAAACCTTTGAATTCTCCACTGGAATTATGGTTCTATGCCACTCAGCAAAGCATTTGCCTTAATTAGTCCTAGGCACCACTTTTAATCAAGGATATCATAGGCTTTCTATGAGTCAATGGACACAGAAAAGCTCCTACAAGGGGAGAAAACCCACAACACCAAAAATGACCTCACAGTTTGAATTGCCCTCAAGGGGAGAGCTGTGATCACCCTTTTTTCCAGACACAGAGAGCTCAGAGGAAGAGCAGTGAGGTATCTGTCCTGGATGTCACTGTCCAGCAGTGGCACCAGCTTCCCACCCCACTCCCAAGTCAGGCCTTACTAGTCTAGTAGATCCAGACTTGCTTCCATTTATCATAGGGTCATTTAGGCCTCTGCTGCATGCCCTTAGTTTCTTATTACTGCCAGAAAGATGTACAGAACTTTTTACAGCCCTGGAAGATATAGGAATGTCATTAAAATGAACATAACATTACTAGAATAGCAGAAGGAGAAAATGAGCTCTTACTGTTTAATCAGCCCACTTAACAGTTTGGATTTGTTTTATTATTCTAATTTTACCACTCTAATTTTATGAACATTTACCCTAACCCTCATCTTGTTCAGATTCCTCCTCAAGTCCCAATTCATGACTGTTTGCTTAATACTTGAGGGATTAAGCCAGTGGAATTTAAACAATTTACCACAGGCCTTTAAAAGGTTTCTTTTCAGTTTTACTAGTGGCTTACTCACTTGATAGATCAGCCTGCTTCTAAAGCTTGCCTCTGGTCCTGGGACATTACCACAGTGGGCAAGGGAATTTATCCCAAATAGATCCTACGGAATTCAAGTCTCAAGCTGCAGCATTTGCAGGCTCAACCTTGAAGGTGTGCTACAATTTCAGCTGTGATTTCCAGGTTGTGAAAGATCCTCTGTCACAGAGGACAAGAGTGGAACATTTGGCTTGAAACATGTGAGAATGAAATTGTAAATTGAGGTTATTCAAACTGAAGAGAAGTTCAGTCATCCTTCTTTAAAGTTCCCCTGGTCTGTTGAAGAGTTTGAGCTGGAACAAAAGGGTGATTGATAGAGCAGAGGCTGTGACACACAGAACATGCCACTTGGGCCAAACTGCAAATATATTGATATCCATGAAGTGGAAGCAAAAAATAATACTGATATAATAGTGTCTTTGTGCATACTATGCTTTGATAGAGGTAGCAATGGGAGATACAAATCAGCTGATAACCAGAAATTCTGCATGATCACATATGACTCACCTTGACAATCTGAAGGCAAATGGAAGTCAACCAGGTTTACTCCTACCCTGCATTCTCCTAAGCTGTCAGTCATATAAACAGACAGAATGCAAATGTGTTAAGCTGATGTGAACTGAAATGAAAAAAGCCAATAATAACAGCAGAATATTTCAAACAAAGCCTCAGACTTGCATTCATTCGATTTTTTCATTTTCCTGCATTTAAAATTTATGTTTTGCTTCATGTTATGGGAAATGTAATAAAAGCAGTTAACAACATGATGTTAAGCTTCATTTGTGAACTGTTTGAGAAAAATCAGAATCTGCCCAGCCCATTAGTGAAGTGAAAATTGTACAGGCAGAATTCCAGCACTTTTGAATAATTGAATCTAGATTTGTTCATTAGAATAACCTTCAGGGAACTATAATGCAGATCCATGACATCAGCAGCTTTAATAGGAACAAAAATGTGAATTTATCCAGAAGAGCACCATAAGGCTGAGCAGGGGGCTGGAGCAACTCTCCTATGAAGACAGATGGAGAGAATTTGGATTGTTCGGCCTGCAGAAGAGACAGCTCCAGGGAGACCTTAGAGCACCTTCCAGTGCCTAAAGGGGGCTTAAACGAGAACAGGATCCGGACCTTTTACAGGGACATGCAGTGACAGGACAAGGGATGCTGGCCTAAAGCTGAAAGTGGGTAGGTTTGGATTAGATAATAGGAAAAAATCCTTTACTGTGAGGGTGGTGAGGCACTGGAAGAAGTTGCCCAGAGAAGTCGTGGATGCGTGACATCTGGAAGTGCTTAAGGCCAGGTTGAATGAGGCTTTAAGTGACCTGGTCTAGTGGAAGGTGTCCCTGCCCACGGCAGGAGGGCTGGAACTAAATGATCTTTAAGGTACTTCCAACCCAAACCACTCTAGGATTCTATGGTGACAGATATTCTTAAAATTTTTCAAAGCTAAATGTCATTGTGCCTAGTTACAAGTATTTGCTCTTTATATCCCCTTCCGCAGAAAGTTTTTAACTTTGTCTCATGCCACCCCCATGTCAGTGGGGGAAAGTGACAAAAATAAATACGTATGAATGCTCTTTCCAGGCATGAGGGCAGCAGCTGGGGTGTAAGACTCTTCTGTCATCTCCCATTACAGGGTTCTCAAGAAGCAATGACCATGACATTGTCTCAGTCTCAGTCATCTACACCGACCAAGTATCAGTCACACTTTTCCACTGATTTCTCCTCTGCCTGAGCCTATCTTCACTTTTTGCCCAATCCTCTGGCCTATCAGAAATCTCTGTTTTCTAGGCCTGTATATCTGCAACAGACTTCTAATATCTTCTTCTCAACTTCTAAGTTCCACCTTACTTCAGTTGATTCTAAAAGTTTGGCACTAAATTGGATGGAAAAAAAAGTTTCCAAGTGGAGTATATGGATCTCTTACTGTGTTACACCTTAGCCTAATAACTGTATATCTTAATCCTCTATCTCGACTTCTTCCTGGATGAAATCAGACCTCTTTGAAGGGATAGTAACATTTCCTTTAATGTGGGAGCAGAGTGGCAAGGGAAGAGCAAAACTGGTATCACATCTCCCAGATCCTCTCTTGCTTTTCTAGTCCATTAGTAGGGTGGAAGGAAACATATGAGAAATGGCTGTCGGAATGCTTTCTGTGGATAGCTGAAGCAGACTTGTGAAAATGACAAAATACCATCCCACATTTGTAAGCAAGTGATGCTACATTTACAGATAAGTTGGGTATTTTACTAAATTTGGCGGTCCAGGAAATATTTCCCAACTACAAAACTGCCTGAGTTTCTACACTTTGAGACTATTGCATAATAGAAATGACAGGGAAATCAAAATGCAAACAGTTTTTACTGGTTATGGCTTTCCATTATTTATAGCTTCATGTCCCTTTTGGGAAATGCCATCCCAAAATTAAACTTAATTTTAGTCTCCAAAATTAGGCAAGTCCTATGACTCAGTGGAGGAGAGAATGTTACACATGCATGCTTCTAAATGGAGCGGGCAGTTTAGTCTATTAGAATTCATTAGAGACTGAGTCATAATTGTGAAACTGAATTTACTTAGGACAATAACCTTCAAGAGAAAATAAGTATGACAGTGAGCCAGTTCTCATTTCAACAAGAAGTCAGGCAGCCTCCAAGCTTCCTTAAGTGTGGTAATCCCTTCAAGTTCCTGCCTGGCAGGATTTAAGCTGCCTCCTCTACTTTCATATATAAGAACTTTACCACATATGACACCTGCAAAAATGTCACATGAAACTGGCATTTGGCTGCCTGGAGTGTGTAGTCTGTGTAACATCCTACCAAGACACTAAGAATTCATTCCCAGTCTAGTTAAGGTGTAAAATTAGAAAGGGACCACATACAAAAATAACATGAATAAGTGGAAACAGCTGAAATAATTCCCTCTGCACACAGCAAATAAAGTCTAATAATAATTTATTAAAACAAAATGCTAAATGTCAGCTGGAGATTCAAGGTTATAGTTAAACATTGGGAGTAGTATTCCAAGAATGAGAAGGCTTGAGTACATCACACTTGATCACAGATTATTGACGTTGCTGACTTAAAAATCAGCACTTAAAGAATCAACTCATTGTCTGTCAACAGCTTCTCAGTTTGGCAGGAGAGAGCTGCACCCCACTATGCGAGGGTATATTTAATACCTAATTCTCCCAGGCTGAGCACAGCAGATTCTTCAGAGTCAGATTCTTTCTCCATTCTGACTTTGGAAAATACTTGGGGAAAGGACAACTTTAACAGTAGAGAATTTCCACCCATTTGGCCCGTTATGGTGTCATAGAAATAACGCTGGTGAAGACGGGTTAGCTCAGTTACAAACTTTGACAGTGATTGCAGAACAGCAAGCACTCGCTTTTCATTCATTCCTGGTTGAGTGGCTGTGCAGTGCGTGATATTCATGTACACTCAGGTGGTTCCGAATTTGATTTTGTCCCTAAAGTACATCATTAACAATTAATACCGATGCCTCACAATTCATTTAAGCATGCAGCAGTCTTCTGTTTTTTCAGTGGCAGTTGCGTTCCAACTCAATTGGGACCCTCCCTAAATCTATCCTCTAATAGCTTGCTTAATTTTATTTTTGTATTCCACAGTCCTTGATAACAGCAAGCTAATTTATGTAACTCCGTTTGATGAAAATGTGCTGATGGAACTCATATTTCACTTCATTGACTGTAATGAGCTATTTCATCAAACTGTCCATGTGACACTATTATAGAGAAAATGATAAATTTACTAATTTATTCACTAGAAATTTCATTGGAAATTTAAAAAGGAAAAGAAAAGAGCCATGAAGTGAGTTACATTAGACTTCCACCAAATGATATGTCAGGGTCTACATGAAACAAAAGCACTGACTACTGCTACACTTAATGAGGTGTAAACATTAAGTATGTGTTGATTAATCAGTGGGTTGCTTGAAACTAAGAAAAAAACCTGCACCATGATACAGGTTTTCCCTTGTAAATATTTACAAGCTTTACCTTTTCATCACATGAGGTGCTGCTACCATTAGAAATCAGTTTTATTCACACATATCCTCTCACCCTGTTAGGCACATGCATTTGGATGAATTCAGCAGCTGACAACCAAGGTGTCATAGCAAAGAAGTAATTGCTCCAAAGATAATTTTTACAAAGATTATTTGCATTTACGTCTTTCAAAGAGGAGGTACTTGCAACTACAATGCTGTGTGGGATGAAACCCTATTTTGGAAGAACATTAGGAAGTATGTAATTACATGAGACGATTCATCTCATGCTAATATTAGGCCTGGAAATAGAGACAAGCATCACACGGCCTGCCTGGCTTATTTTAATTAGATGTCCTCCACCTGCTATTACAGTTATGATCCACATCTTTGATTGCTCTGCCACAGACCATCCAGAAACCTAGGAGCTAGCCTGGAAAGCATGCCAGTGGAAAATCACAAAACCAACCAGGACAATTACTCATAATTCTTCCTTGCATCCCATTTTGTACCTATTTAGGAGTTTTCTTCATCTGTACTCAAACCTGCAGCACACTCCTCCTGCAATACAAACTTCGTGCACTTGTTTATTGTGGAAAGGGATTTTGTAGGAGGTTAAAAATAGTTTTAAAACCCACAGAATTTTAACCATCTTCTAGAAATTATAAAAAGCAATAACAAGATTAAAAGTAAAATAATATTTCCTATAATTTTCTGGTCCATATAGCTTAGGGGAAACCATTTTACACAGAGAAGTGAAGTAGGGGCTTTTCTGTTTGGTTGGCTTTGGTTTTTGAATCCACTTGACGGTCACTTTCAGAAACTGCTTTCTTTGCTAGTCCTAGCTAGTCTCTGCTTGAGGAATATGAAGTCTCTCTCTTTTAAAGAATAAACTCCAAAACAGATGATTGCATAAAGAGCCCAAGCAACTATTTGCAAGACACGTCTTGTGTTCACTTAAAGATATGCCATTCAACATAAATAGAAAACCATGGGGAGACAGCAAGAGGGCTGGTGTTTTCTCTCAGATCCTGAACATTTTAAGAAAGCCCACTCCCTACTCAAAGCTGAAGATAGCCACCTGAAGGCAGTGACTGAGGAGCAATCACCTTGCTGCTGAACAAGGGATGTCTTATTAGGGTTCATTACAAGGAAAAACTGTTCAATGCACATGCTTTAAATCAAACCATGAACAAATAAACTAGTGATTTAATAATGATGAGATTAGCTGGCAGTCAGTAAACTATACATTCAGGATCAGTATCACAACACACAAACCACAATATTGGAATGAAATGTTAATTAATACCTAAAAATTTCTAAGCACACTGTAACTAATCCCAGGAGTTACAGCATCCCCCACGTTCACAGTTACACACACACCACTCTCTCACAGGGCTTGAGGGCAATGAGGCCTCACCATTCTCTTCTGGGAGTGAAGTTTCCCCTACTTGCACCCCAATCTTGCTGGAAATGTGGGTGCTGTTGCTTTTTTGTTTGTATCAATGCTGCCCTCTGTAATCCCTGTGTGGCTGAGAAATCGCATCACAAGTTAACACACACACAGGTCCTTTTTTTTTTTGCTCCATGTTGTGTGACCTGGATCACTGTGATGTGAAGGATGCTCTATCAGGTCTAGAAAGAAGCTGTCATGCCAGAGGATGGCTTTTGAAAGATTTTTTGCTGCTGCTTTCTTCCCTCTTCCATCCCTCATCCTGTCACAAATTTACATGGTGCTTTCATAAATTTTTTCAAGTTGACTCATTCATTTATTTAAAAAAATTCTTGGTTAGATGGAGGGCCATGTGGGTACCCCAAGTGATGCTATACCAAGCGGTCCACATAGGGAAAGAAGCCAGTGAAGAACCTCTTTTGGAGAAGAATTTATCAGTTTCAATATATTTCCATATTTTCCCTCATCCATTTAAATAGCAACCGGTCAGAAAGCGCTCACACTCCATCAGGGCAACATTTGGGGCAAACTCACCACAGGGGTTAGGGGACCAAGAACACGGTGGATTATATCTACCAGACTCCTGCTGGACTGAACTCTCCCTGCTTGGATCAGGCACTGGGAAAGCACCATTTAACCTCCTGCTCTGGCTCCAGCTTTAGGTAGTCCTCAAATTGTCACAATGTTTAGACATATGAGTGACCAGCACCTTGTTCTGCCAAGGTATCCAGTCCTTAGGAACGTAACCTCCACAGAAGGTACTTTAGAAGTTCAAACTTGGCTTTAAAACTGGGTAAACATTGAGGAATGGGATTGAACTCTTTTTATGAGAGCAAGATCACCACTCTATAATTAAGATATATAATTATGTAAGTTCTGAGTGCATCAGGTAGCAAGAAAGTCTTCCTAAGAGATTTGTGTGTAATAGGCCAATTAATCCCTAGATCCCTACCCTGGATTTTGAAAACAGTGAGAAGATCCAAGAAAGAGTGATTTTTTTGTTATTAGTAATACATACCACATACCTATCTTCATGCATGGTCATCAGTAACCACTCTGCTGATGATACTTGTTCAGTATCTGTCTTAGGTTAAAAGTTCTCTTTCAGCAGGCTTTTCATAAAGCATAAGTAGATGAATTAAACTGTCCCTGCTAAATCTGCAGTCTCTGGAATGCCACTGTATGGTTAATTTACTCGTCTTTGTTACAGCCCTATTGTGCTGGTTTTTGTATTCCATGGATTGATGTAGCAACTATCTATAAACATGAATATAGTCCTGGCATAATAGGAAAAACATGCAAACAAACAAACAAACAGTTTCCTCTGCCATGAAAAGGAATACCTTTAGCTCAAGCCAGATAGTTTTTATGCAGAGCATGGAGGTAACCGGGAGAAGCAAGTGCCCTCTGAAAGTCACTTTTGTTCTCTATGCTATATCAGGGAAGCAGAAGACACAAAATAAAGGAGATATTAAAGATATTTCCATCCTCTTTGCCAAAGAGCTGACTGTGGAGGCTGTTACATTGGGGTTTTGGCTGCTACTTTAAGGGGTTTTCCTAGTGGAGTAACAGTCTGTTAACAGTGAACAGAATGGGAACACTGCAGAAATATCATACGCCTCCCAGTTCAATGCGATCAATATTTAATATTTAATCAAGTCTATTAAAATGGATAGCAATGCAAGTCTTCAAGGAAAACAAGAACAAAAGCAATTTAACAGAAAAGTAGTTTTCAGAAACTGATTCTGTAAGCAGAGTAACCAAGCATCAAAGGCTACAGATTAGATAAGTCTTTCCCCTTTCCCAGTCTCCTTACACATGTTCCAATTCATATGCAACTTTACAGCAAGACAGCTAGCACCCATCTATATGAATATGAAATAACCCATTTGCAACACTCTCAGACTATGCTCTGCCCACAATCCCTCAAGCATCAACCATGTGCATCATCCCAACACCTCTAATTTATGTCCTGTTTCTTAACAGCGGTGAGGACAGTGATCCTAGAAACACTTTGCAGAGCAATGGATTACTAATATGAGTTATATCTGATCAAAAAATCTCATATTAAAAAGTCAGCTACCCAGATGTCAATCAAATATCTAAAAATTACATTCTTTTAATAGTGGTAAATGTAAGATCCTTGAAATTGAAGGGCTATTCAAGTAGCTCTATATAAGTAGAGGCATACAGAGTAAAAAATTATAAACAAATCTCAGAATGAAAACTACATACAAATTTTTAACTTGTCAAGCTGTGGGCAACAGAAGCAGCCATCCCTTGACTGAAGTGCCCTTATACCGTGAATATCATATTCAATAAATACAAAGTAAACTTAGCAAAGGAGAGACCAGTCAGAAGAGAATTATCTTTGACAATCACCAGGGTGACCTTTCAACCACAGAGAAATTGCCAGCATTCAATTCTAATACTGAAATATCTTGTTTCACAGCAATTAGAACACAATTTACATATCATAGAAATTGAAATAAGTTACAAGTCATTATAAAACACATTCTTTCTAAGAGGTGGTGAATTCTACCAACACTAAGGTCTGCCTATATTTTGGAGCATGCAATTCAGGTAGAATTTCAAAATTAAAGTCCACTTACCAACATGATGCCAAAAAACTCTTGGTCAGCAGCCCTGGGACTAAACCTTGCCTTTGCATTGATTCAGTTGCACTCTTGCTTTAAGTTGGCACAGACCATTCATTGGGCAGTCCAGACAAAGTTTTCAAGCCTAATCAAACAAGCTTTTTCATCAACTCAGAAGAAATTCTTGTTGGCATTGCTATCTGTGCAGCTGTATAACTTGTTTGGGTCCTGTTTGCACAGACAAGATCAAAACACTGATTGTGGTACTTGGAAGCCAACTACAATTTGCATGTTTTATAATACGAAGAAATTTTTAAAAATATGAACAAATTCAAGATTTAAGAATGCTCCTAAAAATGCCAGGTTTTCTTTCAGAGGATAGAAAGAAATCTTTAAGCACTGTTTTGAACATCTAATCTGAGTAATATTACACACTTGAACAACTTTGATGGCTCAGAAAGAATAAAAATTAACAGTATTTAATAAAAGCACAATTTCTTTGGCAATTTCTATCTTGCTAACCTTAAAATACCAGCTCCAAACTGGATTCAGGGAACACTTTATTGGTAGAGAAGGCAATTGCTTGCACTCTATCACTGTTTGGTGATGGACACTTAACAACCTGGCTGATCAAGTGTATTAATGAGGCACTAAAATGTTTTAAGACATAAAGTAGGTATTAAAATTTCTTTGATACATTGTAGGCATTTAAAGGCAACTCATTTAAAATTTTCAGGTCTTCTTGATGGGCATATAAAAAGGTTTGTTATCTGGAGATTTTTCTCATTATTCACTTTCAGAGTTCATTTACCCTTGATTCACTTATTAATTCCAGCAGACTTCACTGTTCTCAGACAAGGGAAAAACACCATTTCATACACTTTGGCACAGTTATGGTGGATTAGGAAAGAAAAAGACAGGAAACAGAAGAACAATCCATAACCCAAAAATGACAATAAACTTCACCTATATTGCTCATTTCTCCTCTAATTTATCTATCCTGTAACAATGATATAGCTAAGGGATGAATTCAGAAAGCTTCAGAAGAGAGACACTGCTCTTTGCAGGGGCAAGGTGAGCTGGCCCTAACTATTTCAGGGATAATTATGTTTCACTAACTAGTGAAGAGTTTTCAGTGAACCTGTTCATTAATTGAAATTCAGGGAGATTTTTTGCAGTGCAAACCAGCAAGAGTTTTGCTTTATTTTCTGTACAAACAAGCAGAAGGTATAAAGCTGAATTAACTGCTCTTCAGGAACAAAGGAAAGGACTAAGCAAGATTCTGAATAGTTATCAGCCAGGGAGAAGCTGTAAGGAATAGCAAGCAACAAAATTGTCTGAATTACAATTGGTTAACTTACCTACTCCTAAAGAAATATTACAAAAATTCAAAATCCTAGGGATGTTTTCCAGACTGTATCCTTAAAGTCTTGATGCTTAAACTCACTAACAGCATCATTTTTTTTTTTTAAGATCTAAGCTAAGGAGATCCACTTCAAGGCACCTGTAGCTTTTTGCCCTACTATCATCTGTTCTAAAACCTGCTTTTAAAAATAGCTAGAAAACTTGATAAAGTCCAAGGCTATTTTTCCTTATGGTCAGATTTTACTTATTTCCCTTTATACCAAGGCCAGCACTCACCATTCTTTTCCCTTTTTTTTTTTTTTTTTTCCCCTCTCCTCTGTAGTATCTGCACTCAGAAGCTTTGTCTCCACCTCTTGTTTGCTTCACTAAACAAGAACACCAGGTTCTCCAAAATCATTACCTTGACAAGAGCTGCACACAAATAGTGTAAGTGCATCAAGGTGGTTTTACAGCTGAAGCAAATAGCCCTGCTGAGAAACAACACCTCTTAGCCCAGAGATTCAGTTAACACACTCATGCTGCCCCAGACAGGCTAATATAATTGGACACTGCTTTTGGGGTCAGGGCCACCCTTAACGATAGACCATTTTGTTCTGAATGTTTCTGGGATCTGCCAACAAGCCCCTGGTTTTCTGTTGTATGATGTAATTTCCATAGAGCTTGCCAAAAGTCTCATTTGGCTAACCAATCCATCAGGAAAAGCAACACATCTCTGTGAAACTCCATAAAGGACAGAATGGAAGCAGATATTAAGCACAGATAAGCCAAGATACCTTTTACCATTTGAGGTACTGACGATTGAACTATGCACTGTTTCAAGGTAGAGTTGCATCTCCAGAAATGAAATTCCCGAAGTTTTACTTGCTTTACNAGCAGATATTAAGCACAGATAAGCCAAGATACCTTTTACCATTTGAGGTACTGACGATTGAACTATGCACTGTTTCAAGGTAGAGTTGCATCTCCAGAAATGAAATTCCCAAAGTTTTACTTGTTTTACTAGTTGTAATTTTCTGTTTGTAGTTTACCAGATGTTGGGACAAAAGGCAAAGGAGAACATGAGCAGTGGTTCATTTTTCATAATTGTTATTTTTTAAGGGATTGACAGAGGCTTTTTTTCTCCAATTATAACTGCTGCTTTGAGAAGACAGTCAAATAACGATCCCCATATCCATGGCATAAATCTCTTTTTGTTAGGCTATGTTTTACCATTAGCATTTGGCCTTCCTATGCGATTACAGTTCATCAAGCACAAAAAGTATTTGTCAGTCTATTAATTTTCTGCTGCAATCCTCCATTATTGCTCACTTGAGTGTGCAGATCAAACTCCTTCATGATCCAGCTGGTAGTGACCGCTGTCATTAAAGAGGAATTCCATCCACTGCTCAGCCCTCCCCTGCATCAGTGGCTCCTAACTTTCTCATGCAAATTCTGTCAAGCCAAAAATGTCTGCGCCTGTTCTCAGTCCAGTGATGAATTATTTTAGAAAGCATGAGTAAAATCAATCCCGTCACTTGAGTTAAGCCAGCATGAAAAATAACCTGCGCTTTCGCCATATGTGCTGATTGAAATTTTCAAGCATGGAAATCTTAAAAATGGCTAATTCTCCACATGTCATTCCAGGTTGTTTTATAAATCCTCACAGAGGAAGGGAAAATTATTCATGGCTAATGAAAAATGGTTCAGTAATTGTAAACTTATGAGCATTTAAAGTCACACATTTGTTTAAATTTTCCCTGAAATAAGGGATGTGTTAATGCTACTCAACTTCAAAGCTCACCAATTATCAATAATGTCCCTTGCTTTAAGTCTGTTTTAGTATACAGTAAGTGTGGCTGTATCACATTTTTAAGGTTTTTTTTCTTTAAAAAATACAATAAATAACACTGACATGACATTCATTAATCAAGATTTAGGATTCCAAGATATTCCCAGAAATATGTACGTGATTCCCCCAGCATCAACTCTA
Source organism: Bombycilla garrulus (assembly GCA_013400315.1). Classification (NCBI taxonomy): domain Eukaryota; kingdom Metazoa; phylum Chordata; class Aves; order Passeriformes; family Bombycillidae; genus Bombycilla; species Bombycilla garrulus. The sequence goes on along the minus strand of VXBU01017588.1, from coordinate 275,930 downwards.
CCATATTCAAAACACTCAGTACTTACAGTGACTGTTCTGCACTGTGTGAATCTTGATGACCTATTGTTTTCTGTTTCATTTAAAATGTTATCTTGCGTACAATATACAGAAAGAATACAGTGGCTACAAAATTATGCAAGTGGTCATGTATCAGGGGTTTGGATAGGGATAGCTCCAGGGAGTAGGGAGGAAGGGAGGAAGGAAGAAGGGGCTGTGCAGTCAACACAACCATATTACCTACAAGCTGGGGTACACCAAGCTCATGAGTCACCACTTAGAGAGAAAAGGGGGAGAAGCTTTGAGCTTTTGGGCCCCGCCCCACTAAATTGACACTCCTCCATAAAATGCAGGAGCTAATATTTCCTTGGGACTCCATAGAGCCAAATGGAATCAGACAAATCCCACTTTAAGAGCTTTCAGCTTTGAAGATAATTGAGGACAAGGGAAAGTGAGGTATTACGCCAGTGGATCATTACAGGTATGACAGTAACTGTCATCTTGGATTTATTTTATTTGACAGCCATGCAGGTAAAGTCCAGAATTATGGCAGATACAGGGTTAAAACAGTCAAAGAAGTATAAAAGAAGAAAGTAGGGTAATAATACTGAGATGAAGCAAATGAAAAGAGCTATAGTGCAGAGCATATGAGAAGATTAAAAGACCTACAATCCTTTAAGGAAATACCACTACCTAAAATGTAAATCATTGAAGAGTACAGAGCTAAAGACTATTTTTCTCTTCCAATTTCCTAACCGATCTCTCTGTCAAAAGTTTGATCCATCTAGAATTAAAAGGAGAAAAAAGTGCATAAAAATGAAATAAGGATCTCAGAATTTGGCCTCTAGTATTTTCGCCTGACCTATTTTTTGCATCATCACTAACAAGCTACAGCTTTATGTTAGAAAGGTAAAGCATCTGTGTAATCATAGTCAATAGTGTTCTCATTAGGAGTAACTAATGTTCCTACAATTGTTTGAAACACTTTATTTGCTATAGGAACAAGGTCAGAGTCTTGCAAAAGTAAATTAATTGTAGCAGTGTTTGTGCTAGTTAAGAACACCTGCAGCTATTCCTGAGACCCAATAGTCAATGTCACTAACCTAACCTGGGAAGCAATGATATGAATGTAATGATCTTGTCAAGTAAATAATCTTGCTGTTTTTAAAGATGAGGACTTTAAAAAAAAAAAAAAAAAACCAAAACTACCCCCCAACAATATTTTAGCATTACTAATAACTTTTAAATAACTATTAAGCTGTAAATCAGCATCATGGGATCAGTACCTGCCACAGAGCCTTTTCATCTACACTTATTCCTTTATATTTAATTTTAGTGGAGTTGCATGTGTTCAACTGCCCAAATATACAAGTGTACACTGTTCCATGTTTACATTGCAGGCAGTGTCCATTAAGGTTTATTCACAGGTCTGCTGGATCAGATCAGAGCACAGGCTCTCTACCCCAGACAGTGTCCAAAAGCTTCTGAACCAGTCCATGTAATCGCTGATCTCAGTCGTGAATGGAGCCTGTGTGCTGCAGAGCCAATACCTTGATGCTAGTCAGTGATCAAATGCTCTCAGTGAGAAAATGCCTGCTGCCTCCAGCTATGTTTCAGACTAAACTCAGATCCAGTGTTAGTTTTTTTATGTATTATATATTTGTATTACATTTTTAAAAATTTCTTGAAAGTTTTTGACACCAATATAAACACATAATTGAGTGATTCATATATTTTAACCATTTTGATTCTCTCATAATATTTCATAATTGTGAAGTTCTCATGTAACCACTTCCTGTGAAAACCAATAACAAAAAAAAAAAAAATAATCTTTCGTTTTGTGAATAGCGTGAACAGATGCCAGTAACGGTGGATCCTTCCACCTCTAACAGAGCAGACATTACTGGACAGATGATCTGTCCATATGAGAAACTAGGAGCAGGACACCTGATATGTATCTGCCCCATGCTAAGACAGAAGGGATTCTCTGATTTGCACTGGATTTTGAACCTATCTGCAACAGCTGCATCTTTTCAGTGTGGTTTTTTATGGCCCTTTTTTTTCTCTCAGTAATGGCTTAGTGGCTAGTATGTTTAAACAGTGTGAAAGAGAGTAGAACTAATTTTTCTTTTACCTCAGGGGTTTAAAACTTATTTTGACAGGAAACTTAAGCACTTGACTATAAGTTAAGGGGGCAGGAGATGCTCTGCACTCTTCTTGGTGTGTTTATGCCACCACACAGCCAAGAGAACAAAGATGCCATGAGCGGTAATGTTTCAGCAGACTGTAGCTGAGGGTTAAAGCTTCTCAGTTCCCATACTGAGAATAAAGACACTTTTTTTTTTTAATCAAAAGTACTTCCCTATTGTGTTTTTTACAGATTGGCAACCAGCAGATTTCCAGAATGGGCGAAAGGACGTAGTCATCCTGTGGCCATGTTGCACACATGCCTGGTAACCTGGTGTATCAAACCTCCTGGAATGTGACAGGACTATTTTGGAGGAAATGCAGTTCGTGCATCTAAATCAGTATTTTAGTTTGTGGAGCTATAAACATTGGGTGAATATCTAGATCTTCACTCAACATAAGGGTAGGGTATTCCAAACATTGTCACTGAGACATCTTTTTGCAAGTGTACTGACAAAAATAAAATGCATAGGGCCCTAAAGACCCTCAGTTAAACAAACACTGCTGCCATCTGTTATGCTTTCAGTTAATACAATCTCTAACTCCAGCAACTACCACACACTGCCAAATATATGAAGCAGTGCTGCCATCTGAAAAACATATGAGTATATCCTGAGAACAGAGCATATACTGTGCACCACCTTATATTTAGTAAATAACTTCTGTTTAACATTAAACTTCCTTGTACTTCTCATGCAGTTGTCTAGTTGCAAATGCAATGTCAGGTATTTTTATCTTGTGCAAGACTATGCTTCCATGAGCAATTATAATCTAATTAAAGTCATTAATGTTTATGCCCTAGGGAAACATTCAGTTATTTGTAGGCATCTGAGTTTTTCCTGTCTTCCGATCCTTGTTGTAATTTATGCTTTGTTGAGCACTTCTAAATATCCACAAGTTACTTCACTTGCCACCTTAAAGCTGTGCACCCTGTAGCCTATGGCATTGTTTTCAGTGCTTCTATTTTAAATTATCCTGAATAAAAATGGGTAATATATCTATTACAGTTTCCGAACTGGAGCAGCTTTGGAAGCCAGGGTTTTTTTCCTTTTTCCAGAAGATGTTCAAGTTTTTCATACCATAAATCATGCCTTAATCAGAGTTCAGAACTGTCTGTGCCTTTCAAATGCAAGCAGGTACCTAGACGAGTCTGAAAGAATAGTGATTTCAGAACTTAGAGCACTACTATCTATAATCCTCTATAAAAACTACTTTGGAACTAGGAAGTGTCAGTGAGGTAAAGATTTTAAGATAGGCTTGGAAAATTTCATACTATTTATCAATTATACAGCAAATATTTTCACCATTAAATTAATAATATTTTGTAAAGTGCTAGAGCTTTATTTTCAAAGTTCTGCTGGGACTTGATCCATAGACATTCAAGCCAATCCAAAGGATGCACTGATTTAAGTAAGCTCTGGAGCTAACTTCAGTGTCTCTCAGTGTCAGTACACAGGCCATGAGGCAAAAGAAGGAACAGTGGTATCATTTTCACAGGGTGTCTTTAAAAAATTCCCAGGTTTCAGGTTAGGGCTTTTTTCTGCTTGGAACTGGGAATGTTTGAGTGCAAGGTGAAACAGCCAGCCAAAGAGCACATGATTTCATTTCAAGCAATCCAACTCAATTACTGCAGAGGGTGTGGGAAGCGATCTGTCTGTATCACTGCTGTCAGCCCAAGGGAGGATCACTGCCGATGGCCTGTGACAAGCAAAACTTTTTCACCACTGTGCCTTCTAGTCTATCACCAAAAAATGTTCCCTATCCCTTCAGAGAAAAAGGGATTTTAACTACAGCTGTAAAATACAGTATTTTCTCATGTAATTCTACATTTCAAACATTTTTCCCTCCACATGAGTATGAATCTAAAGCTTCTTGAAGGTTTTGACCAAGGGAAAGCATGCTTTCCCTGACACTTCCAGATCAGGTTCAACACGTTGTACAACCTGGCTAAACAAGGGGTGTAATTTTAAGCCTTTTTCTAACAGAGGATGAGCATCAGGTTGTCTTGGGGTGGAACTGTTGCATATACATGCTACCTATAAATACTCAAACATTTTACTGCAGCCAGGACTTGATCCCAGCAGTTTGTGAACTTCAATGTTGTGGTTTGGGACAACTGCTTGTCCATCTTTGTGTTTCTCCAGCACTAGGTCAAGATAGCTGTCCCAAACTAAGCTAAATATACTTCAGTTTGACAACAAGTCATTTAATGACACAAGTAATTTCAGTAAAATATTCCCAACCAGCGGCAGTAATGCTTCTTTTGGAACGTATTCTAAATAGCAATCATCATGGCAAGCCTGACCTTGTCTGAAATCTGTTCAGAAGACATTTAATAATGAGACTAGAAAGCCAGAATAGAGTCTGACGTGGTCTGTCTTCTCCACAGACTGGGGTGCTTTTTGGATAGAGTGCCCTTTAGTAGGGGTCTGCTGGCTATAACTCAAAGTCCCATGGTCAAGGCAGTATGGGTCACTAACTCGGAGTCAGCAGGATTTAAGCACATATTGTTACATACAAGTTGTTCTAAATATGGGTTATGAAATCATTGATACTTGGGAATTATTCTTCATATCTGCAGAATTAAGAAATGCTGGCAGACATTCTTTCTCAATAACATAAGCATAACTTTATTCACCATGTTTTTTAAGTTGATTTAAGAACATGTATAGAGATAGTCTCCTTTCTACAAACTGTTGCATCCACAATCCTACGGAAAAAAAAAGGAAAAACTAAAATATTTTTCTCAAATTTCAAACTGGAAAGATGTCAAGTGGTTCTCAACAGCTGAGTTGCTTGTATTACTCAGAAGTGTTCATCAACATTTAGGCATGTAAACTCGATATATTTTAGGTTCCTTTAGCAAACCTTGTTTAGTGTGTATATCAGGACATTGTAAGTTTAAATATTATGCTGAGAGGATTTAATTATCTGCTACTTGCATCATGTATCTCCAGCCCACACTTTACTGTCCAAGCTATCAACTGAAAGTTTGGAATATGACTACAGGTTAAAATGGATTTATTTGATTAATGTGTGTATACAAGTGTGGGTTCTCTTGTGAACTATTCAAGTGTTGAGTTTAATTGAGCTACAGCTGGTGCTGACTGTTTTCAGAGAGTAGGGATTTACTGACTGATTGACTGTCTCTCCCTTTTAACCTGCATAAAGATGCATTCAGGAAGAAGTAAAATTTCCTGATGATACAAAACCACAGGAAGAATAGAGAAAAAAAGAAAAGAGCAATAAACTGAATGAAAAGAAGAGCACAGAAAATCAAGTAGTTTAAATAAAGGGAATTAAACTAGACATACCAGTTAGAAAATCATGAAATGCCAGTCAGAATGCATGAAATCAGGGATCTTGCTTGTAAATCTCCAATTCAACTGGGGAGGAAGGAAGAGGAAAAAAACAGATAAGAGCTACTATTCCAATGACAATGTAAATCTCCATTAGAGAGGCAGAATAAATTAAATTAATGAACTTTTAAAACCCTTCAGCTGAGAACCTCTCTCCCTTGTTGGCAGAGCTAGATACAGCTGTTGAAATGGTACCACAGAAGGAAAGCAGAAAATCAGAAAAAGAAAGAAATTTCAAAAGTTTCCTTCCCTGCTCAGTAAAACCAAATGCAAATTGCCAGGATGTAATCAAAAGTATAAAAGAGAAATAGAGTTATCCAGTTAGAAAAAAAAAAAAATAAATCCCCCAAACTTCCAAAGACTTCATCATCTGGGAAAGCACTGCAAAATTTAACACTTTTCATCATTTTGCTTGAATAGAAGTTCTGGACACTGATCCAGAAAAAAGCCACCACAAGGGCTCTTTTCAGCTATTCTGGATGTGCAAAACCAAAATTCCACATCTATCCGTCCCCTATTCCATCTTCCAACATTAACAGAGCACATCCTGCCCTCCTCTAGGTGGGAAAGTCACTTCTGTATTTTAAGTTTTTCTTCTGTTTGACTTTCCTCTTTTTCACCAGTAATGCCGTCGCTGTATTTCCATAAAATGTGATCCGTTCTTTACAGGAAGGTTTAATACACCTTTTTTTTTTTTCTCCTCCCTTGCAGGGGAGAAATACAGTAATTTTTAATTCTTCTTAACATATATCCTGTTGCTGCCCACAGTTATAAATTAAGATGGTCTAGAAATATGGTTTGGTTTCATGGTGCATATTTTTATTCACTGAGAAAGAATATGTTCTATGCAAAAAAAAAAATTGAAGAGATCTAATTATTTAGAAAATCTTAGTGGTTCTGAATAATGTCCCTGGTATGATTTTGTATGTACTGTCTAGAAGCTGTAACATCAGACTTTCAAGAAGTTTCTCACTTTTTTATACTAGGATAGGAGAAGTTATAAGAACACTCTGTGCCAGGTTTGCCAGTATCTCGAAGGCTTGAAAATCTCGACTGTCATCTGACTCGACAGGTCAGGGAAGCAGATGTACTTCTAAAAACACACACAGGAGCTGGGAGCGAAGACATACAACGTGTGGGACTGTGATGCCACCATGTCATTGAGAATTTTGCCTTTTAACTGGGATTTCAGAGCACAAACCCCTCTAGCTGGCCAATCATAAGCTCCTCTCTCCAGTGTTGTGGCTTCTCTGCTGTTTTATAACCCTGGTTGCCAGATATATCTGTCAACAGATGGCTGATTGGAAGAACCGGCTCTATTTGGCACAGGGGGTCACCAGCCAGGAAAGGGCCATGTGCTCAATATATTATGCAATAAAATATGAAGCTTGAGCTCAAATGACAGAATCTATTCCTAGTAAATGAGATCTGACAAGTCTAAAGAATATATTGAAAGTGTAAGATTTTGTTCACATGGCAGTCAGAACAACAAGTAAAAAATACTTATCCCTGTCCATCTCAGAGGAATTCAATGCACAGAAACACTCAAAAATGGAAATAATAGGAAAAAATAAAACCCACACAAAACCACAAGAAAATACACACACTCCCAGTAGTAACCTCTGATCACTGAGTATCACAGTGGCAGAGAGAGCCATAAATTCCCCAAGTTTTTGGTTAGTGTGCACAGTACATACATTGCAGAATAAGAATGAGTAGGTGCTTTTACTGTTGACACTTCTTTAAACAGTGTCCCATTCATATGAATAGAAAATAAACCAATTGTGAGGAAAAGTTACTGAGAGTTCTTCATACTTAGCAGAGTATAGAGAAGATGTTTACAGTGTGGTACCCCTTCTTTTTTTCCTCCAAGTATAATCTGTTCTCTACACCAGAAATAAATTAGGTGTCTTTCCAGACTTTATGAAGAACATTTAGAAGTGAGATAAGAGTATGGAATAAATTTAAAATATTCATGGGAAAATAATTTAAAACCATATATAAACATTAACACGCTGAATTTTAAAAAAATTGTACCAAGACTGACAGCTATGGCTTCATCCTTGCAGGTTTGCATCTACATTATCAAATATACCAACACTGTATTCCCATTTTATTCCAGAAAAAGGAGATAACCTTTGCTTTGGCCTGCAAGTCTCATACTTCTGTGCTAGAGAAATTAAAAGCAAAGCCTTAAAGCTTCTAATTCCTAAAAGGATGTATTGAAATCCCACAACTTTTTTATTATCTTCCTCCAAAGTGCTACTTATAAATTCTGTCTGTGACAGCTTTTCTGCAAACTATTTGTAAAGCACATTCACTTGCAGAGTAATCTGGCTCCACCAAGTGACGATTGCTGTTATTGCTAGTCTGCACCTGGACCTATGAAAACACAAGAGGGTACTAAATATTAACCTAATTTGGCAACATGGGATTTTTCTGGCTAACTTTGAACTTCATTATATCATATATTTTAAATATATTATCTTAATCTATTTAAAACATATTTAATATAGTGTAGATGGTAAGTGAAAACACTGAAGCAATGCAAGGAACTTCCTTGTCCCACTGGATAATGATGAAATTTTGTCTTACAAAAGAACCCATTAGATTACTATTACTAACTCCACAAATAACACCTGTGGGAATAATTCTAGGAGGGCAGGAGAACGGTAGGAGGGTAAATTATTTTCCTGAAATTCATTCCACACCTTCCAGGTGCAGATAGATACTGAGAGAAAGCCTGCTGGAATATCAAGAATGTGTTTAAATGAACTTGCTACACAGCCCTTAATGCAAGATCTAAGAGAACACGCTCTGGACAGCTAAAAACAAAGTGGATGAAAATCACAGGTGTAAAAAAGATTATAAAATGTATGCTGTAAAACTATTTTTGAATGATGACAAATTCTGAAGAGGATATTTTTAAAGCACTTCAGGTGGCCAGGGAGATAGCATGAAAAGCCTGACAGTGAAACTGGAATTGCCTTGGATGCTGCCTGCATTGACTTTGTGAACCCACCCAAAGACACTGGCCTTAGATTTTGCAAGCTCACAGGGGCATGAAAAAGTAGCTCTGATGAAATTTGAAACTATCATGATGCAGATGATAGGTTTTAAATATCACTGTTAATCAATTGTAAATTTTACCATAAACAGCAGGATTTCCTTTATCATCATTGTTACTTGCAGTTGTTATTTTTGGTGAGGAAGACTATGGAAAGGCTGAACAAACTGGCTTTTGTTACCTCAGAGTCTTACTTCGATTCATTTTTAACAGAAAAACCAATACAAGAGGTCAGCAGCTATTGGAAAGAATCATAAACAAATGCCCATGGATATGCATATATGTATACAAACACAAAGCATAGAAACTATTAATTTAATATATTAATCTCTTTGGATTATCATTCTCTCTGCATTTGTCCCTAGCTATACAATAATGCAGGGTTTGTTTAATTTGTGTGTTCTCAGTTACATGTTCTGTTCCTTTGAGAGGACTGATTGAGGAGGAAGCCTGCTCCATGTAACAGGAGATAACTCAGCATGCCCAAGGGAGGGAAAGGCAGAGGGGACCCCACAAGGAACAGACATTGACAAGAAAGAATTGCCTGGCTCTAGAAAGCCTGGAAAGAATTTGCAAACAGGACTACACAGAAATTGTGGGCACCCAGCAGCTCAAACCTATCTGCAGTGATAGTGGACAAGGGAACAACACATAAGTTTTTTTTCTGTGGTATCACCTCAAGTTGCCTTAAGTTTTCTTTATATAAAAAAATAGAAATGCAACTATTTATTTAAAGTTTAGCTTTTTAGCCTAGAATTTTTTTGATCTTTTGGGGGAGCTCATTAAGAGATGAAAGCCTGAGGCATTTCACATCAAAGCTGTATTCTACTCTGAATCATGTCACAGGAGAGAACAGACAACCTTGCAGACCAATAGAAGCTGCTGGTGTCCTAGATCCTGGTGCTATTCTGAGAAAGGGCAGGGCGGTGTGAATCAAATAGCAAAGGAAAATCACCTCTGGATCTGAACTGACTCCTTTTGAAGAGCACATTGAGATGTTTCTAAAAGCCAGATTTGTGCTTAGATTCCTTGTTAATCTGACACTGCACCTAATGCGGAGGGGACGGGGTAATTACATGTATTCTCCATGCTAAAGATCAGGGGCAAATAAAAAATCTTGGTGGCTTTTTTCCAGATTTTCACCAAGATTCTGTCCCTAGCATTCTAGGACTTTATTCCTTTGAAATTGCAGACTTTTTATGACTTATGGACTTCAGTATCAATTAGTGAGAAATGTAATCCTTGGAATCCTGAACAATTTGTGTTAGTGCTATTGTCTCTAATAAAAGCTAGCAACACCAAATTCCACTGGCCCATAAGAAGACACCCACTCCAGGGTTAAAAATCACAATTATCCCAAAC
>VXBU01017588.1:255894-265922 GCA_013400315.1 Bombycilla garrulus | reverse complement strand
TTATAAATTCTGTCTGTGACAGCTTTTCTGCAAACTATTTGTAAAGCACATTCACTTGCAGAGTAATCTGGCTCCACCAAGTGACGATTGCTGTTATTGCTAGTCTGCACCTGGACCTATGAAAACACAAGAGGGTACTAAATATTAACCTAATTTGGCAACATGGGATTTTTCTGGCTAACTTTGAACTTCATTATATCATATATTTTAAATATATTATCTTAATCTATTTAAAACATATTTAATATAGTGTAGATGGTAAGTGAAAACACTGAAGCAATGCAAGGAACTTCCTTGTCCCACTGGATAATGATGAAATTTTGTCTTACAAAAGAACCCATTAGATTACTATTACTAACTCCACAAATAACACCTGTGGGAATAATTCTAGGAGGGCAAGAGAACAGCAGGAGGGTAAATTATTTTCCTGAAATTCATTCCACACCTTCCAGGTGCAGATAGATACTGAGAGAAAGCCTGCTGGAATATCAAGAATGTGTTTAAATGAACTTGCTACACAGCCCTTAATGCAAGATCTAAGAGAACACGCTCTGGACAGCTAAAAACAAAGTGGATGAAAATCACAGGTGTAAAAAAGATTATTATAAAATGTATGCTGCAAAACTATTTTTGAACGACGACAAATTCTGAAAAGGATCTTTTTAAAGCACTTCAGGTGGCCAGGGAGATAGCATGAAAAGCCTGACATGAAACTGGAATTGCCTTGGATGCTGCCTGCATTGACTTTGTGAACCCACCCAAAGACACTGGCCTTAGATTTTGCAAGCTCACAGGGGCATGAAAAAGTAGCTCTGATGAAATTTGAAACTATCATGATGCAGATGATAGGTTTTAAATATCACTGTTAATCAATTGTAAATTTTACCATAAACAGCAGGATTTCCTTTATCATCATTGTTACTTGCAGTTGTTATTTTTGGTGAGGAAGACTATGGAAAGGCTGAACAAACTGGCTTTTGTTACCTCAGAGTCTTACTTCGATTCATTTTTAACAGAAAAACCAATACAAGAGGTCAGCAGCTATTGGAAAGAATCATAAACAAATGTCCATGGATACGCATATATGTATACAAACACAGAGCATAGAAACTATTAGAAATTAATTTAATATATTAATCTCTTTGGATTATCATTCTCTCTGCATTTGTCCCTAGCTATACAATAATGCAGGGTTTGTTTAATTTGTGTGTTCTCAGTTACATGTTCTGTTCCTTTGAGAGGACTGATTGAGGAGGAAGCCTGCTCCATGTAACAGGAGATAACTCAGCATGCCCAAGGGAGGGAAAGGCAGAGGGGACCCCACAAGGAACAGACATTGACAAGAAAGAATTGCCTGGCTCTAGAAAGCCTGGAAAGAATTTGCAAACAGGACTACACAGAAATTGTGGGCACCCAGCAGCTCAAACCTATCTGCAGTGATAGTGGACAAGGGAACAACACATAAGTTTTTTTTCTGTGGTATCACCTCAAGTTGCCTTAAGTTTTCTTTATATAAAAAAACAGAAATGCAACTATTTATTTAAAGTTTAGCTTTTTAGCCTAGAATTTTTTTGATCTTTTGGGGGAGCTCATTAAGAGATGAAAGCCTGAGGCATTTCACATCAAAGCTGTATTCTACTCTGAATCATGTCACAGGAGAGAACAGACAACCTTGCAGACCAATAGAAGCTGCTGGTGTCCTAGATCCTGGTGCTATTCTGAGAAAGGGCAGGGCGGTGTGAATCAAATAGCAAAGGAAAATCACCTCTGGATCTGAACTGACTCCTTTTGAAGAGCACATTGAGATGTTTCTAAAAGCCAGATTTTTGCTTAGATTCCTTGTTAATCTGACACTGCAACTAATGGGGAGGGGGTAATTACATGTATTCTCCATGCTAAAGATCAGGGGCAAATAAAAAATCTTGGTGGCTTTTTTCCAGATTTTCACCAAGATTCTGTCCCTAGCATTCTAGGACTTTATTCCTTTGAAATTGCAGACTTTTTATGACTTATGGACTTCAGTATCAATTAGTGAGAAATGTAATCCTTGGAATCCTGAACAATTTGTGTTAGTGCTATTGCCTCTAATAAAAGCTAGCAACACCAAATTCCACTGGCCCATAAGAAGACACCCACTCCAGGGTTAAAAATCACAATTATCCCAGGGGAGAAACTGACTGTCCAGCAAACAGCAGCTAAATCAGGAAGCAGAGAGCAATAAGCTGGTAGAATACAATACAAATTAAAAGAAGAAAGTGCAGATCTTAGTAAAATCTGTGCTGAAGCCTGCACTGAAGGACATAAATACTCGGTTGAAATATGTGGTAATTCCGCATTTAAACTGTACTTTGGTGTAAGATTTCAGGGTTAAAAAAAGCTCAAGTGAGTTTTCATGAGGCAACAGATAAGCTACAATAAGCCAGTACTAAGGCAAACACACAAATACATTCTTTTTAGCAAAAGAATTATGGCAACTGCAGACTCCCTCATTCCTTGCTCACCAGTAAGTATTCCAGTTGACTATAGAAGACTATGCACTAAGACCTAAGCCTCTTTACTATCAAATAACACACAGTCTGACAAATCATATTAAAAATAACAGAATTAAAATGGTTTTGCACCTGGGTAATATGTGGTTATTCAGTCTACAGGCATTCAGATAAAATACGGTGTGTACATTGAGTTCCTATTTTATGCATAGCAGTAACTTCCTCCTATTTCTAGAACTTCTGTGTTTCTAGACCTCTTTTTAAAAAAAAGAGAAAAAAGAGAGGCCTAGGGTTAGCCATCATTTCTTAGCTGGCCTAAGCTGACCAGGACAATCTGTATGTGTGTGTGTGTATGTGTTTATTTCCTTTGCTGACTGGGGCAGCAGCCAGAGTATCTGATGCAGGTGCAATAGTACCTGTAGGAATTAAACTAGGAAAGCCAGAAATAAATAAAAGTATCTTTATCTAAATGTATATAAGAGGAACACAGGGACTGTTCTGCAACCGTCTACATTGACTTTCCAACACAAAAATGATAGAAGAGATGTGTAGGAAGGTTACTGCGTGTTGAGTGGGCTCCATGTCTGCAATTTCATTTTCTCTACATCATCTGCACAGAAAACTGTCATTTGAGCAACTCTGTTCAGATTTGTGCTTATTTTTTAGCAAACAATTACTTCAATCCAATTTATCTCATGAAATCTCTGTAAAACTGCTTTGTACTAAAGCATTTTTAAAGTTTTCTATTGTCTCCTCCCAACCTTTTATTTTAGAAATTGTTGGCTTGACTACAGTGAAAAACTTTCTGGGAACATACTGATTACATTAAAATTTGTGACAAAATAGTTTAATTACTTTTTTCAGTAATATTCTATCATTTTACAAATATTTTATCATGACAAATGCTGTGCTCTCTTTCTTTGATTTAAATAGTTTAGATTGAAGGAAATTTAGTCACTATCTAATTTTTCAAATGCTCTTAAATTTTTAAAAATTTGAATTACACAAAATAAAGTAAAAAAACATGAAACATCTATTAAAACATAGTATTTTTCAACACACTGTTTTTTTGCTTCCTCTTTCTTAATACAATCTCTAGTTCTTACAATAGGTGTATCTTATCTGCCCATAAATATATTAAAAAATTGTGTCTTTTTATTCTGATGTCTCCAATAAAACTGAGAGAAAATATTCTGAAAGGACAGAAAACCAGATGAAATTGTGGGAATTAAAAGCTGTAACACTGGACACTACAGTACAGTTGCAAAGCACGATAACAGAATGATAAAAGGTGCCAAGATCCAGAGGAACACGAGAAGACAAAAGTGCAAAGATAACAGACCTTGGAGAATTCTGCCTCTGTTCCACTTTTCTGTCAGTCAAAAATCTTGTCATGTTTGAAGTTCACATCTGCAGCAGTTCAGCTGTCTTTCCATATCTCTTTACCATGGTCATGCCACTTACAGCTTCTGCTGGTGACAGATCTGTTTCAACTGCTCAAGTAAACATCAGGATGTTAGCGGCAAACTAAGCTACAGAAACAAAACATCCTCAAACCTAGAAGCCATTTTAATGTCAAATGTTATAATGTCATTTTGGCCATATGATTTCAGTGATCCTCATGAGTGTTTGTCATTCAAAACCCTCATTTCTTCAAAAGAAACTGCAGCCTCAGTGAGAGCAGATCTGTTAGCAGCAGAAGCACCAAATGATGGTTGCAGGGCATTGCTTTATTCTGGAACTGATCATGCTTTTTTTTGCCTTTGTTTTCTGTCCAGTATTACTCATAGCATTTCCCACAATGTGTTTAAGTTATAAAACGATCCTGCTTATTTTAATATGGGCAACATACCTAGAGCAGAACCAAATGGAGTACTGTAGGGTAGTGGTGTTTGCTTTTTCTGTCTATCCTTGGCTACTAAAGTTATGTAATTTACTATAATCTATCTTCCCCTGTCTACTCTGTCTTGTTCTCTGTGGTGGACTGAAGTCAGTAAAAATTGTTTGTGCGGGACCTCTTGTGAGAGAACAAAGTGTCAATCTATATCTCTGTCTCCTACCTATGAACATTGATTAGCTCTTTGAAAGTCATTCACCCATGACCCAAATCTACGAGAGATGACTGCAGCAATACAACCCCAGCAGGAAGGAAAATTGCTTTTCCACACATCATAAAAATCCTTCTTAAGTGAATATTCTGATCTAGAGGAAGTGCTGGCTGTCAAGACATTTTTCCCTACCCAGTACCAGTGTGCCCCAACCAATGTGCATGCCAAATGCTGCTGTTAATTTCTTCAGTCCTCTTTCATCATGTTTTACCAGTGGCTTTAGGAGCCAGTACGGATTGTACACAGTGCCACGAGACCCCAAATAAATACTTGTATGTAATGTGTACATATAAGAGTAGTTGTGTTAAAGAGAAAGGTCAGCTTGAACCCTAGGTTTATCTATATAAACCAAGACCCTTTCCACTGACACCACAGCACCTAGAGAGAACACTGGGAAGCTGGTAGCACTCTTTCCATCAGGATCCAGGATTTCTGCTCTTATTATCATATGATTAACAATCACCTCTCAGATTATGACAGCTGTATTAGCATTTAGAAAAGCTACACTAAAATATATTCTTGTACCCATGAATGAGTTTTGTTCCATTATCCCTGATAGTATCATCATCATCATTATCAAGATCCAGTATGCAGGTCATTTTTGTCTTTGCCTACGCTACAATTCTACCATATTCTACCATATTCTACTACTGACAAAACAAACAAAAAACCCCACCCAAACAAACAAAAACAAACAAAACCCAACAAGCACACAAACAAACCACCCCAAACTTCAAAGCTTAAAAAAGAAAAAAAGTTTACTGCCTGCTAACCTAGAATCAGTGTTAAGCTTCATTTCAATAATGTGAGACAGGTGAGTAGAAGACTTGGGGGCAGAAGATCTGAGGGGGAGGAGATTGCTTCTGACTGCATGCTCTGGAACTGCTGTGTACTGGAGAAAGTCAGGGTTCTGGTCTACTGAGAGGTGGTACAATGATAAATTAAGATACATACTCAACAGAAATGTTGGGAAAATGTTAAACATTTAATATTCGCTTTTGGTGGGTTATTCCTCTTTGCTCATTAGACCATTGCAGTTTCAGGATTTCAGATTGGCACTTACATTGTTGCATTGTGCTATGGATCAAGACACTCTTTTGGGATTCTGGATTTTCCCTGGCACTGATGGGAAAGACTTGGTGACCCCTCAGACATGTATAATTCAGAGCGTCTCAAGTGGAAGACACAGTTGCATCTGACCCATATAATAATCACTGTATATATTTTTGTCTCTGGAATATCTCTCATGAGCAGATCAAGGTACTTATTAATCTTTCACATCCTTGCTTACATTAAACTGATTAATAATTGAAAACATTTTAGGATTAATTAGAACATAAAGATTTATGTACACATATGCATTTAGAACAATTTAGAATACATATTTACATCAAAAAGACACTGATACAACTAATGTAGGAATGCTGATTTATAGCTAATTAATTTTAGCTTAATGAAACCCATGTTGCCTCATGCTTCAATTAACTCAGGCTTTTTGTCCTCTTACATTTGTGGTTTTGCTTGTAAGTAGAACAAAGTTATTTTTGAGAAAGAAAAATATTAACATTGTAATTAGAAAGTGGTTACAGATAACTTAGAGAATGTAATACTAATAACATATTCCAAAATAGATATGGTCTGAACTTTAGCAACTTAAGGCTCTAATTTGATAAATCTTTCTGAAAAGTGAAAGAAATAGCACATAAAAATAATGACACCCAAAAAATGCTGACATTTCTTTTTAACATTGCTGAATGACAAATATAAATTATCTGCTTGTCAAAATCTTTTCAGGTCATTATCTCTACAGGATTTTCAGCCAAACTTGCTCAAGCTAGTGCACCTTTTTTGCTCAAATATGTCTGTGCCAGCTTTTTCAAAAAATGTTTGCTGCTTTTCTGTTTTCAGGAAGAAGGTGCATCAGCATCTTCCAGTCCCTACAGTTCTCACACATCAAATATTCCTGGACTTCTGTCTTGATACTTCCAAGACCATGATAGCTACAAATATCCTACTCCAAGCTGATCAGAGCTGGACAGTTTGAAGGCAGCTCATAAATGATCCATCCAATGGTCAAGCAGAAAAGCACTGCAAGGCAGCATCAGCATGCATGTCACAGCAAATGAGAGCAGAGCTGACTCAGCAAGAAATAAATGATCTTCCCAAACCCCAAAGGCAACGGAAAGCAGGACAGTCCTGTGTGCCACTAACCAGTCTCTCTCTCTGCTAAGGGAAGGAAATACTGCTGGTGTGTAAGAGCCACTCCTAAGGATGTCCTCTAACAGAGAACACTTTGCAGCATTCATTAATTTGGTACTACACATAACAGTACATTGTATCCAGTTCTCCTTTTGTCCTCACAGTATGCACTGCATTCCATACATTGTGATTTCCAGCTCTGTACCTCTTCGTGGTAGAGGGAGTAAAATATGAGTCACATCTAATGCCAACATCTACCATGCTAACTGAAATACCCTGACTAACACCAGACAGGACAAGCATCACCACCGTGGCTGTCTGATGTGGGTTTGGACGTGGAGCAGCTGAAAAGATGGGTGGGGTATTTAAGTTGGGTATGTGGAAGCTATCCAGCTGCCCGCAACAAAAATTTGCCATCGGTCACCAAATCATGCCTGATCTTCTGCGCCCTACTGGTGACCACTAAAAATGAGTGAAAAAGTAGATACAGCAAGTCTAAAGGTCTGTTCTTATAGAGCCATACACTTCATCCTGTTATTGAAACCAGTAGAAGTTTTACAAATATTTTCCATCAAGTACTGGATTATCAATGCCTCTCAGAAGCATTCACTCAAAAAGTTCAAATTCCATTTATTTGAAGATCTTGGTGTTGGTAGCAATAGAAGCAACTAATTAAAATTGCATAGGATGTTCCATATCTGATTTACTTAGTTGAGAAAAACAACTTTCTAACACTGAGCCCTAACAGAATGTACTGGACATGTAACATCACACTCAGACAACTCTGATAAGTATCCAGAGCGCTCTCAGGATCACAGCTCCCATTCCTGTAATTCGCTGTCATCATATGAAGCAACTCTTGCCTTGCAATGCAAGACAATAAATTCAAGATGAGAGCAAATCTTTCCATATTGCAATTCCAGTCTCAGCAGCAGCTGTTTTGCCACATGAGTACACCCGGTAGAAATAAACTAATAATCCACAGCAACTCCAGCATCAATGACAGCATCAATCTTTGCAGAGGAAAACATGAAATTGCTTACAGCGAAGATTCAGTTGAGCTAGAAAAATTCACTACTTGGAATCCTCCGCTACAAATAAATAAAATGATACAGAGGTTGTAACTTGCAAATAATCGAATAGAAACACAACTGTCTATAGATGAGACTAATGCACAAAGGAGCACACCTCAGTAACAGTGAAAATATGATTATCAGGATATAGAAATTCAAATACAGGAAATCAAAGATAATCCACAGAAAGAGTGCAAAGTGTTTCTGAAAGAGCTGTAACAAAATTGATGGAAACAACAGGATGAGAAAAGGTGAAGAGAGGATTTTTAATCTTGATATAAGTATATTCAGGACAAAAAAAATTAAGAGTAGCACTTAGACAGTAATGAGGCAAGCATTATTTTTTAATCAAAACTGGATTCATTTAACCACAATCAGTGTATTTGTGTCAAACTAATAAATGACTAATGGATAAAAAGCCTTACCGGCACTGCTGGGATCTCCTCCATTACTACTTGGCCAAATGCAAAACACCTGCTGTCTTTAAGCAAGACAAAGTTTGTAGGGAAAGGTATTGCTTTGGGTTAGAAAAGCTGTGCTTAGCTGAAAAAAAAAAAAAAAAAATTGCAGGGCTCCAGGTGACACTGTTTGGTGCACTGAGTGGAGGAGCATACCAAGTTATTACCTTTAAAACAGCAAGAGGCCTGAGGAAGGGGATATGAAATTAATCATACAATAACAGAAAACCCAGAATTTTTACAGACTATGTGATTTTTAATGTCCAGTATGCCTCTATTCTTCTGTTTGGGGAGGGAGGGAGGGAGATTGAGGTGGTTTTGGTTGCTTGGTTGGGTTTTTAAAAATCTTTATTTTCTTTTCCCCCTAGTCCTGTGAGATTCTGTTTTGTTTTGGGAGAGTTGTTCAGGGCTAGAAAGATGGGTTGGTAGATGTTACTTAGGCTCATCAAGCAGACAAGGAAAAAAAACCAAAACACATAATGAGAAACTAAGATTGTGGGTTGCTGTGTTTTTGTGTGTTACTAGTAAGTAAGTGGGTCTAATGTGTGTAAATTGCTCATAATTTTTCATGCTGAATCCTAAAGAAAATATGGGTTATTTTACATGATCTCATGTGGGGAATTGTCACACTGCATCAAGGGCTGGGTTTGCAGGCCAGCTTCTTTGCTAACAGGAATGCAACACCAGCTTTAACTTATTAATCCTACTTCATCGATGCATACCATTAAATATTCATTCATACTACTGCAAAAAATACAGAGATGAGGCCTTCAAGGCTGAGCTGGTAAAGCAAAAACTACATGACCCTGCAAAGAGCGGGAAAGAACAAAATCATGCACATCATGGTTTCTGTCATGATTCATGAGAATTTTCAAGTTTGAAATGAGATTGCCACAACACATTCAAGCTGTAATGAATAAAACCAGGAAATTGGGAATAGATGTTAAAAAAAAAAAAAAAACAAAAAAAAACCCAAAACAAACAAACAAACAAACAAAAAAAACCCTACAGCAGCTATGAAGTGCTGGTTTAACAGAACTGAGAATACCATTTATTCTGTTAATAATACATCATTTAGCTGTTTTCTTTGAGTTTTTTTTTCTTCTATTTCTCTCAGTGGTTACTCAAGGTTCATCCAGCATGCCATGGTCAAGATGCATATAAACACATCGAAGATGAGAAGATGTAAGTTCACAGGAAAATCCACAAACGCCAGAGAGACTTATGTCCAAAAAGGAGACAGAGGAGTCCTGCAACTTTATTCCACTAAAGGGAGAGTCCACCGGGACACACACCCACTGGGTTTTCTCTCTCGAGGTTTCGGAGGGCACAGCCTCCTAAGCTCCCGGCCGCATGTTGCTCTCTTCCTTTCCCCAGTGCTGAGGTACAGGGAAGGTACAGCCTTCCCGAACCTCCTGTTTTACCCCAAAGTTCAGAAACTTGGGCTGTGCAGACCCTCGTCTGTTTCATAAACCAAGCTGTCTGGGCTCTGCAACAAACCCGCTTCCCGGAGTCAGCAGAGATATCAAGGCCCACTTCAGAGACGCTAACACCCATCTCTTCACCCAACAACTCGCTTGTTGTAACTTTAGCTTTCCTCTCACACTTGTCCTACACCTCACAGCCTGGCCGTGGGCAACTCTCACAGCGCAACTCCAGAGCGTGAAAGGCTCATCCTGCTACAGCCGCAAGAAGCGACCG
>VXBU01017588.1:209069-255697 GCA_013400315.1 Bombycilla garrulus | reverse complement strand
GAGCGGCGGCTCCTTCTGCGCTTCCCGAGCGCGGAGCGGGGCTCAGGGCACAGCCGGGCCGCGGGGAGAACGGTGCTCCGAGCTGTGGGACGGCGGAAAATCCAGGCTGCTGCTGCTGCTGCGCCCGGATCCTTGCGGACCCTCCCGCCTCCGCCGGGGGCTCGGGCGGCGCGGCCGGTGGCGGGGAGGTGCCCGGTTCTACGCTCGTCTTTCCGAGGAGGTACGGCCGCCCGGTGCGGGGTCTGGGCCGCTGTGCCTGCAGAGTTAGAGGAGCGGGGGCCGGCTGCCGGCGCCTCGGGAGACCCCGGGCGAGCTCTTGGCTCCGGCGGCGGCGGCGTTTAAAGCCCTGGCCGGCCCTGCCGCGGGCACCGGGAGTTCTGCGCCTCAGCAGAGCCAGTCGGGACAGCGGCCACGCCGTAGCAGTGCGGTGAGCACGGCCCTCGCTGCGGGTCTTTTCCTGGTTGCGGGTCTCTGCTGTATGTGTACCTCCGCTTAAAACTGCCCCGAGCTTTAGTCGTCTGTCGCTGTGCCTTTTCTTTTGGCGTGGTGCTACCCCAGCTTCGTGGGTTCTTCACTCTTTCTACTTTTAAAGGTAGAAGATGGCAGAATGCTCGAGGAAGTCCTTCAAAGACAGTCTGAGTGATATAAAACAGCGTATGAAAGAGAAAAGAACTCAGAAATGGTCAAGGCTGGGGAAGACCATCCAGTTCTCTGCTGTAAAGGCCAAAAGAACAAGTAAGATGCTTAAATCTCTTCGGATTTATAATTTATTCGTTTTCTCTTCAATCCCATTTGAAACACTCGGTGTTGTGTTGCAGCCAACAACTCCAACAAAATGAAGATCATTCAAGCAAACAACAGAGATCTGGCTCTGTCCTTGCAAGAACAAAAGCTCAAACTGAGGGAAGCTGAAGCTACCATTCTTCAGCTAAGGAAAGATTATCACATTTTGAAGATTCAGATGTTTGACTTGCAAAGAAATCATAAGTTACAGCAAGAACAAGGACATGTGGAGGTATTTTTAATTACTATGTGAACTGGTGAAGCTAAACATCAGCATCTCTACCAATCCATTGATAAATATCTTTATGATCTTTAATGTTTCATAAAACATTAACTCAGTATGTTCAACAAGATTTTTTTTCACCTAACTTGGTATGCTGGTTTGGATACCTTGTCACCTGGTAATGAACTTTATTTTTCTCACTACTCTTTCTCATTTACTTAATATAGGAAAGAGTAAACATAAAACCTTAAAAATCTTTATTAAAGTCTATTCTCTGTCAGTTTTATAGGGGGTTTATCACAAGTGAAAGCACCTGACAGAGATGTCTTCAGATTTTATTTGTCTCATAATGCTGATAAGTTTTTAGTTGGTACTAGAATATGATAGTAACAGTCCTTCCTTTTCCCATTAGAATCGACTGTCAGCCTTGAATGAGATAATTTCCAGAGTCTCTCAGAATTTACTGGACTCAGTCACTCTCCTTGGCCCAGCGAAGAATTTGTGTTCCATAGACATGGCAAGTGCCTTTTCCTCTTGAGGAGCAGAACTTCTCTTACTGGTTGCCTTCACTCCTTCCACCATAGATGCATGTAGATTTTTAGATCTGAGCCCTAGTCCAAAGGAAGGACTAGTCCCACAGTTCCCAGTATCCCAGGGGTGCACACTGGGGGTGTGTCAGTAGGTTGTAAGTGGGACTGATGCTCTGCTGGGCAGTGGTTGGGGCACCCTGATTTTCTGGGGTTTTGTGCACAGATCCTTCCCCTGCCTGCTTGCTGTAGGATTGGGCTGGTGAGGCATATGCTGATGTGCAAAGGCTGAGAAGGTGGCTGGCTAATACCCACAGCACTTGGAGTTAGTCAGACAGAAACAGTCTCTTTGGCCTTTCCTTGGGTAAATTGGCTGTTGTCTAAAATCTGTAGATGGTACAAGCTTGTTTCAGCCTTTTAATCACAGTAAGATTTATTTTGTTGATAGAATCAAAGAGTGCTTACTTCAGGTCCTGGAAACAGTTGCAGTGTCACAGAACCAACACATTCAATGTAAGTATTATTCAGTGTAAGTATCATAAACATTGCCTGTTTATGTTTGGAAATTCTGTTACAGAAAGTTTAATTTTCTGACTGGAAAAAGGGAAGAAACCTGATGTAATGAAACTGTTCCTTGTAATAAACTTTATTGCTGTTCAGTAAATGCTACCTTTTGTATTTTCTCTAGAGGACCTCTAAAGTGTGTTCTTGAAGATGGTCCTGGACTTCCAAGTGGGATGGAAGCTGGTGGTGACAGAAATTCTTTGTCAAAGATCTGTGTGGAATCTGACAGGGATGTTTCCTTTACCAAAATAATTCCAAGTGAAGGTAACTAAATCAAAGTATCAGACACTGCTCTATTTTGAATTAGAAAAACAATTTGAGTACAAGTTTAAAAAATTGCTGCTTTTGAAGGAACTGACAGGTAATTTTCTGCTTATTGTCATAAAGGGGAATACTAATGCTGTCCACTGGTAAAATGTTTGAATGAAGATGCCCAGCAAAATGGGGATGAATTTGAAATTGCTTTATCTTCTCTATACCTGCAATCCAGTTTCATTATCTACCAAACAGTTCAACCACGTAAAATTATCTTTAGACAATCATTAGCATTTATGAAATCAATAAAAACCTTTTAACAAAGCAAAATACTCAGGAAAATAAATGACCTGTAAATGGTCTTTCCAAAAGAGGAAAATACTAGTGTTATATTACCTAGCTGCTTTCTGCATGGAAGCTACATTAAGCAGAGCTTATCTCAGTCACCAAATCCTAGTTTATAAAAATCTGTGGAGAAAACCCAAAGAACAGCCTGAATTTTTGACAGGTTCAGAATTTTTGCACGAAATCTTAACATGTTTTTTTCTGTTTGGCTTTCATATGACATTTTCCCTTCAATTACAAGGACAGCCATCTGATTTTCATCGGAACAACACTGAGCCAGAGCTGGAAAACGTTTCTTCAAGTGCACAGTTTGGATTTGGTAGAGTGTTACCAAAAACTGTATCCATCAGACGTCGCTTTTCAAAGACAAGGAACCTTGATGTAGTTTATACTGATGTCTTGGACCATTTAGAAGCACCTGATTCATTAAAAGAACTTTCTGAAGAGAATGAAATTAGGCTTGAGGAAAGTCTAGAGAAGTGTGCTACAGAAAATATAAATGCAGCTATTCCTCACTCGAATGAAAGCAAGGCCAATTCAGAGCTGGCATTGAGGCAGAAAAGTTCTGAAACTACACAGTTCAAATTAAAACGTAATTCTGATCGTAAACAACTGGAGCGTGAAAGCAGAGAAAACCCTCAACAACAAAGGAAAAAAAAGCGCCAGAAAGGAAAACTGGAACGGCCACTAACTTCCCAACAAAAACCAGGAAAACCGGGTAAAGAGGCTTCTAAGGAAAAGCTGAATTATTTGGGGGGCATCAGTGATGCTTACGACTTTCAATTGGAAGAGAGTGTCCATATTACACCTTTTCGACAAAGCAAGGTGAACAGCAGCGATACTGAAGTGGAGGATGAAGAGGACTCAGGTGAAAGCAATACCATTGAGTCAAGCAGCACTGCAGGTGACTCAGATGACAGCCTCTATGAGCCTTACAAGAGTAAATCAAAGAAAAGGCAAAGTTCAGTGGACAAGAACCCTACGTCACCAATCCACCCAAGGCCAAGGTCTAAAAGATGTTTGGCACAGCGTGAGCAGAAGCTCTGTCATGAAGAAGAGACTGAAAACAACAAATCAAGTGATAAGTCTATTAGTAAGTGCAGAAAGTGTTCTGTTATTGGCTTTGTTTCCTTGGAAGGTAACATTGTTTAGGAGGTTTGGGGTTTTTTGATAGCAACTAAAAGAGTAAGGTTTTAAGAACAGTTAAATTTTCTTTTAAGCTTGCTTACCTGAATGAACTGAACTGTCCCCAATTCCTTCACAGAGCAGCCTTCTGAGCCATCTCGTGGGCATCTCTGTGATGTTACCAATACAGCTGCAGCACTCCCCAGCACTGGGGATGCAGAAATTGTCCCTGAAGATGATGGACCTCAGTCTCCAAAACGCAAGCGGCGAAGCTGTACTGCTACTGTGAGCTACAAAGAACCAAGTATTGGAGGGTAGGTGTCTTTACTTTCCATTTTGATATAAAGTTCATGAAATTCCATCCAATAGAGGTTTTGAAAGGCTTATTTAGGTCTTGAAAACAAGACCTGAACAAAAGAGCTTATTCAAAGAAGTCTAGAGTTAGTAATACAGCCTAGTTTGTGTGAAATGGAACTTACTAGCTAAAAGTTTTAAGTATTGTTTTAAGTATTGTAGGGAACAGAACTCAGTTTTGCCTTTTTTTTTTTTCCCCAAACAGGAAACTCAGGAGAGGAGATCCATTTACAGATACAAAGTTCCTGTGTTCTCCAATTTTCAAGCTGAAAAAAGACGCTAAACGACGTTCTCATAAGAAAAATTCTATGAAAAAATACAATGAGAAATTGGTTAGTTGTCTTTGAGGTTTTCAGCAAAACCATGCTTCTGCCATGAAGAAAGTAACTTCCTGGATGAACTATTTTGTTGCACAATATGTTGTATAAATATGTAAATAGTTTTGTGTCTAGTATTAAGGATATCAGATTAAGGGAGCCTGGATTTATTCTGGTGACCTATTTTTAATGATATGGAATGATTACTTTCATAACTAAAATTACTCTATTCAAGCTCCTTTTGAATGGATCTTGGGACTATATGAGAAATGTCTGAGGGATAGGATGGTGAATGTCATATCAACGAACGTTAGGCACTTAAAATGTTTTGGGCAGGAAGTATTTTTAATAACTCTGTACAGATCATGTTTGTGTGACGGTTGTAATTTCATGTTGAATCTTACAATAAACATCTTAGTGTTGGAAACAGCTCTGAGTGGGTGTGTGTTCTTTTGGCAGTTTCCACAGTTACTCCAATGGCACTAATGTCAGCAGTGGTCATTACACGCCTGTGTGCTCTGTCCCCATCTNTTGGGCAGGAAGTATTTTTAATAACTCTGTACAGATCATGTTTGTGTGACGGTTGTAGTTTCATGTTGAATCTTACAATAAACATCTTAGTGTTGGAAACAGCTCTGAGTGGGTGGGTGTTCCACAGTTACTCCAATGGCACTAATGTCAGCAGTGGTCATTACACGCCTGTGTGCTCTGTCCCCATCTTATGTGGTGGCATAAGCACTGTTAGCAGCTGCAATTTGATTCTGTAGCTGCAGCTCTCAACAGCAATTTAGGCTTCGTTGCTCCTGCACTGAGTGCAAGTTAGACTTAACCAGACAGAAACAAAGCAAATTTCTCATGAAGAAGGCTCCACTTGGGTCTCAACTGTTGTGGGATGTTCTTGAGTTTGTAAAAATTTTTATCATTACAACAGTAATTATAGTAATAAAAAAAACAAACTATTTTGCCCATTGCCTTTCCCAGAGGAACAGGTGCCACATCTGAGTTGTGCTATTTGGTGCTACACTAAAACACATATGAAAATAAGTGTTATCAATTATTCAAACTACTTTTAGTTTGCTTGAGACACACTTAAGTATTAATGTGCTTGTGAATACCCAAATGAAAACTACATTCGAAACACCTAATGGGAAAACNTTGAGACACACTTAAGTATTAATGGGTTTGTGAATACCCAAATGAAAGCTACCTAATGGGAAAACAATGCCAAAGCTCTTCCTTTGTTTTGTAACACTGCCTGTCCCACTTCAATAGGTGCAAGATCCCTCTCATTCTGTAATAAAACTGTTAATTACTATTTTATTTGCAACTTCTTCCATGGCTCTCAACTATAATACTAGCTGCAGCTCCTGAGTGTTTGAAAATAGTTGCTCACAACACAGCCTTTGGAGGTTTGAATGGCAACTTAGCTTTTTTGTATTCTAAAATTCTAGCCACAAGGCCTCACCATCACAGGTGGCAATTATAGTACTAGAGGAACATAAGCAGAGTGGTTGAACTGTATTGGTGAGAGCCTGGGGCTAACAACACCAAGGTTGTGGATCCAATCCCTGTACCAGCCATTCACATAAGAGGTGCACTTGATCCCTTGAGGGTGTTCTTTGAACCTCAGGTACTCTTTCATGAAACAAATCTGTGACAGCTCTTTTATCAGGGAGAGGCAAAAGAACAGGATGATTGCAGAGCAGCCTGAGGCAGGTGTGGTGGGTCTCTTACTGGATTCAGCAAGCTTGAAAAATTGAAGTGATGGGAATGTGTACGGAAGAAATCAGTCCTTCCTGATCTCAACTGTTTTTGCTAGAAGTGCTCAGTAAAACAACTCTTGGCTACTGTTGCTACCCTCAGAACGGAACACTCTCACAGCACCAAATCTTGCTGGATGGGGGAAAAAAAAATCTCTTCCTACTCTAATTATCTGTCACATATTGGACAGGTGCAGGCTTTGTTGATGTGACCATAATAAGAGACCATCTGGTGATGGCACCAGCTCAACCTGGACTGTACTTTGCTGCTACATGTATTATGAATTGTGAGTAAAGAACTCTTTAAAGGCAAATATCAGCAAGTAGCATAAGCATGCTTTTAAGTGAAAAAGCTAAGTCAACAGCAGTGTATCTCAGTCTCCAAAAAGCTGAGAATGCTGCTTGGACTGATGACAGCTCAGCCCAGCCCACTGTGCTCTTGGTGAACCCCGAGGCCATTTCACATATTTTCTATCCTACCTGAAAGAGGCACTTACAGCACTCCTGTAGCTTCACTGTGCTTGGTTGTGGAAATTGCTTCAGTATGTATGTTTGTATCACAAGTACCAAGTAATGAAAAAAAAAGAGACCAAAATAAGTAGGGTTTTGTACATATATAATTTAAAACTATACTGTACCAGTACAATATATTAATTTGACAAATGTAAAGTTCATCAGCTGTTAAAGCATTTGCAAAACCACATATCCTACCATAACTTTATTGCACAGTATCTATGAAAATATTAATTCTTAAATTAGAAAACACATTTCAATATAGAAGAGACAATCTGATTGAAAGACAATAAGAAAATCTACTCTGAAAATAACAAAAATTCACAGGTTACCAAGCTTAACAGGTGCATCTGTAGGCCCAATCTATAAAACAGGTTTATAGCATTAAAGAAAAAGTACTCACTTTGTACCTTTGTTACAGATCCCTATGTAGGTCAGACTAAATTCATACAAAACACGATGGCAAATCCAGCATTAACATTTTGAATACCTTGGGTACCACATTTATCACTTCTAGATAGCTCCTGACATCTCCTTGCTGATTGATCTGTGATCTAACATTGCACAGGCATTTTGCAGGAATAGATTCTTTGACACAACACAGGATTGGTTTTCTTAGTCTCATAACTTGAATTTTACCAGTGTAACGTCTGCAAATATAAAACACCAAGAATGAAAGTTTAATCTGTTTTTCACAAAAGCAGTTATAACTTACAAACTCTAATTAGAAAATGTCAAGGGACAGCTTTTTGGCCTGTACTGATCTCCATTAAGGATTTAGGTGTACCACTTAAATGTAGTGTAAGCAGCAAAATGTATATATATTATATGTATATATGAGTGTGTGTTCTTTTTGAAGATATACTAAGAGCTGTAAAATGTTAATATGTTTCTGGGTCTAAATAATCACAGTTAATATGCATTTACAATAAAGCTTGGAAGAAAATCCAGTTTACCACAGAGCCAAGTATCTAAACTCGAAGCTGTCCTATGTTGTCTTCCTTTGTGCACAATAGTCTTATTTCTGCTGAACAATCTAAAGAATTTAGCAGTGAGGAGTAGTAAGTAGGGTGGATCATGAAGTGCATAAAACCTTAACTCTACTAAGCCAATTAAAACAGTCCAGCAGATGCGAAGTAGTCTCTAAAGTTATTTTGGGCACTTATGTCCTGCATAAGCCAAGTCACTATGACATTACGCATCTAGCCAGGATTTTTTTTTTGGGTTTTTTGTTGTTTTTTTTTTAAAGAGTGGTTATGAGATTACAATTCGCAGGTAAAATACTTATCAAAACTGAAAATTAATAGAAAAACTTGCATCTATCAAAGATCACAGGCAGTCCTTTTTCAGAACCGACTGCTTTTCTCTCACAGCTTCTCAACCAGCTGAGTGTTTCTTTTAAAAAATAACATCTTATAAAAAGATTCTACAAAGAAACAAGTGTTTCAGAACCCCCCCACACCTGTTGTTTTCCCTTACGATTTTCTTTTTTACTGGAAAAAATAATAAAACTTTATCAAATAGGTACTGCATTAGGTAAGCTATAACATTAGGTAAGCTATAACATCTGTTGTCTGGGAATTTTCTTCATCTTCCCAAACATGTGCAACTTCCCCCATGTTTGTGGGGTTTCTGAGGCTGTAGCTGATAAACTTATTAGGAACATAAGGTAATCGGCACACAAAAGAAATATTCCGTAATTAAATACATTATAAAGCATTTTAATAAAATAATTTTTGTAACTTCAGTATAATACATGTTTGCAAAACTAAAAGGGTTTTTAAAAGTGCTAAGTATTAAACAGAAGTTTCTTGAAAGTCCCACAACTGAGATAAAGAACGGCTTTCCCTGTCCATAACATAGGCACACTATTTGGTTGTATAAAAGACAGTGTCACTTGTCAATTAATCCAGCTTCTTTAATTTTTGTGTAGAAGAATTTCTCCAGTATATTGGCACATTTGTAGTATTCACTCTCGGGGGGGTTGTACTCTCTGCAGTTTGTAAAGACTCGCTGCAAGTCTGCCATGAATAATTTCTTAGACACGTAGTACCTGTTCTTGAGTCGCTCACTCATTGTTTTGAGATCTGCACAGAAGAAAAATAGATTAACAGCGTTGGATTCAAATCTGTTTTGTGCGCAATATCCCTTCAGACTGATTTGCCATTTAACATGACCTGGCAAAGCTAGGATTTGGAATAGATATTGCCTTCAACTAAAGCATGGTCCGTATTTTAGCTTTAAAAGCAACTGAGCTGCTGGAACTAAGCAATATTTCACTGTAAGGATGAATTTATGTAGAGTTTATTTTTAATTCTTTACAACAGTAAAGCTTTTTCTTTTTTCTGTTCTCATACTTAGAGCTCTGAGTTTTCTGTGGGTAGTAGATCTCCCTAATGCTCTTCTGACTTTCCTGAGACAACCTGTTCTCAGCTCTGCTGAAGGCCTTAGGGGTATATGGGCAAAGAATTCAAACATCACAAAACACGTATGTTAACCTAAAATCCTTACTGCTGTGCAAACACAGCAGGGAAGATACATTGGTCTACACTACAAGCAGGATTTGCAGCCTTGAAGAAAAGAGATTAAATTTGTTCTATGCTCTACATATATTTTTATTATCCCTTCAGAATTTATTGTTGTATATCCTTTCTGAGGATCATGTGAGAACTGATCTCCCCTGCTTTCAGAGCATCACGCATAACATTTACTTACAGAACATTCTTTAAGAAGTGTTCTCCTTTATACTAAAATCAGTCTTCCCTAAAATACGTAAATCATCTCACTGTTCTCCACATAGTCACCTTCCCTGTAATCATCATCAGGCACTTAAAAATTCTGTCTACATTACAAGTGTTCTAGGAGTGAGTACAGGAATAGAAGTAGTGGGAGGCATGCTGGATGCCTTGGCTTTTCTCACCCCAGATGCTCTAACAACTATTTTTTTAGCAATGCTTGAGCCAGGCATCAGCATCATGTTTGTAAAACTGTAACAGAAGTAGCTGAAATGAAGAAGACTTAATGTCAATGAGTATTGCAAGGACAACAGACACCAAAGACCTCCAATGCAAAGTAATTAAAATTTTAACTTCAGATTTAAAAATATGGTTGCATTTTTGTTTTGGTAATGGTTTGGGGGGTTTTAGGGGGTGGGATTGTTTTTTTTTTTAAGGAGGATTTTAATTTATTGAAAGAGAGGAAACTCTGTCAAATTGACAAGATGGATTATTTAAGGAAAATTTGATGGATGCTCTCAAATGCTTTTCCCGATGGTACAGAACTTGCCACTCCCTGGTTTGGCACAATATTTTGCAAAAGTAAAGGCTCATTAAGCTCCCATTAAGTCTGAAATTCAGGTGCCTATACCTAAACTAGATATCCATAGAGTAATTATAGCACCCAGCTGAGACAGCTGTTCAGCTTGCCCTAAATCAAATGTTGCCTGGCTAGAGAGTTAAGCTAAGTACAGTGAAAGTCTGGTTCCATCTGTCACTCAGCCATAGAGCCTTTGAATGGCAGATGAAAAGGAAAAAAAAAAAAAAAAAGAGTATTGCCTGATAGAGCACCCGAAGAGCACTTAAAATAGAGTTAAAAAAGCATTTACACACGAGAACTGACCTTAGGAGGTAGTAAAAGAATTTACAGCCATACCTCTCAAAAACTGAACAATTTAGTCTGAACACAAACATAAAGACACCTGTTATATCTTGTCTGAGCAACTTTTTACAGTATCAACATGCTGGCAGGGAGAGCAGAAAAAAATCTGAAGTTAATCACAAATCAAGGCATTGTTTAATCATGCTGATTTCCTTAACTTAAAAAACAAAGCAAAACTAAACCAAAGATCTCAGCTTAATCCTCAAAGTAAACTGCTGCCCCTACCTCTAGTGTAATGCATCCGAACAAGGAAAGGACAGACAACATTCCTGCTTTAAGTTTGCCAACTCAGGTAAGTTATTTGTCCAGATTAAACAGATTTTTGAGCTACATCTGCTCAGAAAAGCAGATAGAGAAAACTCTGCCACAGAAGTGGATTCACATTCTTTTTCTTCATTAGTAGAAAATAAATTTGTGTTTGGGATACAGGAAGCCAGTGACTGGTTTATAAAGTATATGTGCATCTGCTATTTGGGAATGATAAACTGAATATAAAAAATAATTAAACTAAATTGATATACATGGCTTAGAGCCTATGCAAAGCAACATGAACACACACTTTTATTCTCTGAGAAACTGATGGCTAAGTAGCCTGCCACAAACCTGTATTTCATTCTCTAACAATATTAAAGGGCTCAGAAACTAATCAGAATTGCAGAGGTGAGTATTGCATAAATAAGAAGGAGTGCCAGAACTCAGTTTTAAATCTGGTGCAGTACAAATCAAGCATCCATTTAGAGTATCACTGAATTACCATTGAAATTATAAATGTCCCAGAAGTCAAAAGCTGGGTCATAAGAGAAGCAGTTGAAAGAAAAACATTATCAGTAGTTGTGTACTTCTCTTTGCAAACCACCCTACACAAACAATAGCTGTGTTACTTATAAGTAAAAGTAAATAAATAAATAAATGTAACACCTCAGACAACTGTGGCAGATCTAAAAGACAAAGATAAAAGTTAGCTTACAATCAGTTGCATGAAGCATTTTCCTAAGCTTAAATTGGTGCAAAGTGTTAAGACTTAGTTAAAAAACCCTGTGACCTTTGAAAATGTTTTCTCTAAGCAATTTGGAAATCTTAAATCTGTATTTCAAAGCAGCTCAAATGCTCAGGTGTTCCTGAAAGTTTCCCTTCAGGTTTCTAAACATATGAGTAGGATCTGCAGTGACCAGGTACCACACACAAGAACGTATCCCTACAACTCACCTACACCAGCTCAGTCCTGAAAGCTTCCAGCTGACTGCACCATTTAAGAGCTTGTTAGGGTTCTCTTGGGCACACTAAGATTTCAGATATGTACACCATACATGTTTCACAAAGGTCACAGAGCACTCATCAGTTTCAAACGACAGCATCACACTCTTGACACCTCAGAGCTGCAAGGTATTCAGCTGCAAGTAACATATATCTTTTACCATAAAACAATCAGATTAAAATTTATCTGCTATGTCTGCAGCTATAATGATTTTTAAACTCTACTTAAAAAATGTTAATGGCATTACCCATGGGAAACCTTATAACTTCATAATATCCAGGAGCTTCTGTTCTCTTCACAGGTTCCATGAAGGGCCAAGCGCTTTGATGGCTCTTTGGTAAAGAAAAAAGTAAGGTATCTAATATGGAAACTAGATATTGGAAATAATTTCAAAATCTTTAGAAAGTAAGCTAGAACTAGCACTCACCTTCACTTGCTGCAGGATGGTTTTTAATGTGCTGTAAAGTTGATCTGGATCCTTGGGCTCCTTACTTGAAGAAAAATATGAATACAAAAAGATTAGTTTGAAACCCTTATCTTTGTTCCTACAATTTGCATCTTACCTAAAAGCAACTCCAAAGTTTAAAGCATTTTACGGAAGAAATAAAATTTAAAACAAACAAACCCAAACAAAAATACTCAAAAAAGAACCCCACTACCCAAACCACACTTGCCTATAATAAAAAATTAAATAGAAAATATCACCAAAAAGCCACTTAAGAACTCATCTCTTGCAGAATATTTGATTTCCAGTGGATGGAAGGAAATATCAGTGACATTGTTTAAAGACTTTTCTCAAAGGAATATCCCAACTGCTTCAACATTTTACTTTGTGTAGCACTTACCCTCTTTCTCTTCCGCTTGGTTTCCAGCCAGTCTCTCCTGCACACCAAGAACATGAGATATTAAATGGGAACTACAGTGGGTCAAAACATGAACTGAGTTATTGCAACTCAAAGAAGAAAAGCCATTTCAGCACTACTGCAGTAAAATGGGTTTGTTTTAATAAAAGCTACTTCTAATAAATAACATAACCATCTAGCCCACAGCTACATTCAATTTCTTAGATGCCTCATCCTCCAGATTGCTGAAAAGATTCTACAATATTTCTATATGAAACACATTTCTTTTCAATAATTCAATATGTATTTTACTGCAACCCACCCCGTAAAGAATAATCATGACAAAGTTATCCAATCTCATTCCCCAGGGACAAAGAATAAATTGCAGAAAAGCATAGCTGAAGAAAAAGTCACCCAAAATATGATACCTAAATTTTTTTTTAATTCTGTTTTGTCCTGTAAGTTCATGCCTAGCACAGAAATCATTGTTGTTCAGGAGTGTAGTGCATTAAAATGGTGCCAGAGGGAAACTGCAGCCTACACTGAGATACAAATCAAAGAGGGATCACATATAAGTAAAATTGTACACACATACATAAAAAAGGATCAGCCTGAGATGCCTTGGGGAAATCTCAAAGACAGCAGTTGTAATGGAAACACAACAATCTTCACAGAAATCAAATCAGCAGACCAAAACAATTACATTCTAATCAAAAAGAACTATGTGACTACATTAGTATTTCTAGTCTCAGACCTTTCTTGGGCTATTCTGCTTCTGTTCTACACTGAAAGAGATTGATACATACTGATTCCAGGAATGCTCTCTATAGGAATCTGCCGCACTCCATCTTTGAAGCAAGAAAGGCCAGGATAAACTTTTCGTATTTGAGCTTGCTTCCTTTCTATGAGCTTTTTAATGATCTGTAATAAAACACCAGAGAAAACAAACAAACAAAAATTATTTGGTCTAAAGTAACCCAAAAGATTAATGCAAAACTGTGATGAACAGAAATATTCTCACTTCCTAACCTTGCAATCCTTTTCCACAAAGGTGGTAATGGGCCTGAGCTACCTGACCAAACACTGATTCTGCAAATTAAGCTACTAAGTCTCTTAGCTATTTTGGTACAAATCTAGGAGAAAAGGAGTCCTTGCTTGCTCTATTGATCACAAGCTGCACAGCTCTTGGAAGACAGGAGCAGAAGCAGAGAAGGGAATTTTCTAGAAGGTTTGAGAACAGGCTATAAAATTTTAACAGCTGGAGCTTCTGAAATGCTTCAGCACAGCTGGTCAAAAATTTCAAGGCACATATTGAATGCGTGTATTTTGATGTACATATATGTTCATATTCCAAAATTTTTAAAATAACCCATTCACTTCAAAGTCTTCATAGATCTATCTGTAGGAGTTGCTTATGTATCAATCAAAGACACTCTCATGAAAGATTTTCTCGAGAGGATGCCAGAATGTTGCCACTCTTCAGAATCAAAATTCTACTCTCTTTGCAAATTCTAGGGAAAGCCTTTTCCCACTCTTGGGTTCGCTCTGTTTTACTCTGCAATCTTATTACCTCAAATTCTAAGCAATTTGCTTTGGTGCTCTTGATACCCACTTAGATACTTATCTCAGCTTTGTGTACCCTGGACTTTCAAAACTTCAAAATTTGGAGTAAAAAAATGCACAGCCATGCAGACCACCAGTTTGATAGAATATCTTCTTTGTAAATAATAAAAATGAACATATTTTTGTTTTTAAGGATCTTCACTCCCTCATACCTAGCATTTCCTCTCAAAGAAGAGAAAAACCAGACTTTCAAAAGAAATGTTAAGAGGAATACAGAATACAACAGCACCATGGCCAGATTCCAGCATAATACAAAAATAATTTCAAACTAATTATTAAATCCAATGTAAGCCCTTCTTATAATTTAGGAACTAGTGGATCTTCCTGATTAAAGCAGGCTGTTCAATTAGTACCAGTGATTACTCACAACTCAGGAGGTCACAAAGCTTTGTATAGAGGGACTTGTCATATTTTTCAGAATGACTGAAAACAAGCTACTGCTACAGTGTTGGGTGATATGGTCTTAGCAGCCATAGGCATATACTCCAGTTTTTAAATAAAAGCTTAGATCCCATGAAAAGTTTCAATCTAAAAGGACAGATCCTAAAAAGCCTGATGTCTAGTACTGGTCAATATCAGCCTTCCAGAAAATCAGAACATAATACAAATTGTCAACATTCAAATTCTTTTTATGTCCAGGCATCATTTTCACTGCCTTTGATACTCAAGACAAGGAAACACTCTTCATGAAGCTGGAGACCATGAAGGCTATTTCTAAATTTCCTTGCAACAGGGAGAATAAAAGGCCTGATTGGTGTTTCTAGTGTTAGGCAGGCAATCCTAAGATGCAGTTCCAAAGATGTATGTAATTATTCTCAGAGAACATCAACAGCACAGATCAGTGCACAACAGCAGCTTTCTTCCTAACAATTTTAGACATGAGATGTCTGGAGGACCAAGGCACTTTACCTACAAGAGGAGTGTCTCCAAGTTCCTTAGAATAATGTGGACATAGCAACAAATGAGAGAGTGAAGAAAGCTAATAAAGCAATCCCAGAGGCAAAATTTTGAAAATTAGCAGGTTTTCAGAAGTGGCATGTTATGTTGATGGTTTGGGCCCAGAACTGTACTACTGCAATTAGGAATGCCTGAGATGTAACAGGCTACAAGAGACACCATCCACACTGAGAACATCCCATCCTGGCTGTTGTCCAGTTGTCCATCCCATGGCTGCCATGTCCAGCAGCAGCCTGGAATCTGTAGCAGCCAAGCACAAAGGAAAGGGGAAAAACTTATGGTCCCTGTTGTATGGACATATGAAAACTTTCCCGATAAGTAAAGTTAAAACACCTTGTCAATTAAATGTAAAATCGTCAGATAGAGTCCTTCCTTCTCCAAGCATGAGCCAAATCATTCCATTGGAAGAAAAAATATTGTTCCATAAAGAAGCTTTTTAACAAAATAATAGGTCAGGTTTGAACAATCTTGAAAGAATAAATTATAATTTGTATATTTTAATATAAAAAAAAAACAAAGGAAGGTATTTAAACACAAGTGGAAACATCATAATTACTTTGCTGATTAAGTGCCTTATTATGTAGATTATTATTAAGAACTAAATAACAAACATCCCACATAAAATTCAAAGAGGGACAGACTGGAAATTAAGACAGTCCACCCTTGATTTACATATTTTAAAAATGGCAGAAAAAAAGAATCCTCTTTTTTTCAAGTAAAACAGGCCATGCAATACAAACACTCCATTTAAATGTCACTCTAATGAGCACTACTGATGTGGGAGGGAGGGAACTGACAAAACCACCAAAAAAAAGTCAATCTCAGAAGTTTCTGCTTAGTTAACTACCACAAAACTGAACTGTAAATTACTTCTCAAAATACCAGTATTTTAACAGTCTTGTTCTTGTTAAGTCAGTAAGTTAGAATTCGACGCCACAAGTAGAAAATTTTGGCACCTGGACTTGAATAAAGGGATTATTCTAACTAATAAAAGTATGCACTCAAACTTAAGCACCAAAGCAGAGAGATAACCTGGCACGTACTGAACTGTTTCTAAGTATCTGAACAGAAGGTAAAATTAAACATTTCATTTCAACCTTCACCTCTTTTTGCTTTTTGATGATGACAGAAAATTCCGTGTAGGGGATCCTTGGATTTAATTCACATCCCATTAATGTGGCACCCTCATAATCCTTGATGTAGCCAACATATTTTGCTTTTGGTACTTTAATATCTTTGGAGAAACCCTGAGAAAGAAAAAAAAAACCAAAAAAAACTTACATTGTCACAAGGCCATTTTCCCTTTACATTTGTTTTAACTGAAATTAATGAGGATTTAGAACCAAATTCATCATAACGTTAAAATACAAAAAACACAACATTGAGTTACAAACCATGTTTCAGTGTTGCATAAACCTTGTTATGGGAGGCACTTGAGAAAAGAACAGTTAACTTCTAAGGAGGGTGATAGGGGAGATTGCATTCATCTTGAATGTGTGAAGAGTAAATTGTACCAGTTTTGTACACAGAACTTGGAAGGAACTTGAGGAGGTGATCTAGTCCCACCTCAGCTCAGAACAGGTCTCACAATATCTGACTGATCAAGGCCACCAGTCTTGAAGACTGTAAAAGGACAGAGATTCCACCACCTCCCTAGGCAACATTTTTCAGAATTTTCACCACCCTCAGAGAGGAAAGGAAAAAAAAAGAAATCCTTCTTCCTAGTCACAATTTCCCACTGTCCAAGTGATCTTCACTGCCTAATGCTGTACACCTCTGACAAAAATCTGACTCCATTTTACTGGCCAGATAGATGACACTTGTTTATCAAATCCATTTGACAGAATGGACATTGCCATCTTTCCTGAATTTGAACCTCATGCTTCAAATCAGGAGGAGCTGTAAGTGCAGGTCAGGCGAGTTTTAGTCTGTCACAGGTATGCCTAGTCTTTCTTTACACTTCTTATAGAATCAGTGAAGGAACTGACATTTCACTGGTTTTTTAGACCAGACAAATTATAGACTATACCATATACTTGTATTCAGATGATTCTATTAAAGTAAAATGTATTAGAAGCCAAAAACATTACATGAGATGAACACGTAGCACATTTTATAGATAAAAAATATACATGTAAAACTGCAATATGCATTTTATCCAATTACTTTGTCATGCCCAGTTCTTTAGTTCATCACTGCTAGATATAAAACTTCTTGCAAGAAGCAATTTCATGCATAGAACTTACTTGTTTTTTGAAGTAGCCGATAGCATACTCATCCGCATACGTGAGAAAGTTGAGAATGTTATGTTTGATGTGGTACTCCTTCAGATGGTTCATGAGGTGAGTGCCATAACCCTGTGTGAAGGAAGAAGCCATGACAAAACCTTTGGGGACTCCACGTATCAGAACCTGTGGCCCAGGGTTATTACGCGCTGTTTTTCAAAATGCGGTCTTTCCTCTAGATCCTGTTTTAAAGGTTTTTCTCTTCATTAACTTGGTGTTGCACACTCAAGAGCAAACTCTTCTGAACCTTGTAGCCTTTGTGACTCAGTGTGGAAGTTATAATTCAAGGTGCCCAATTTTTTTTTTTGTTCCTCTTTTAAATGAGATATCAACCATTAAAATCACATACTTCACCAATAACAAAACGGCACATATTGCAACAATAGAGCATCCTTTCTGAGCCATATCAATTCAAAACTACAAAGCAGTAGCAATACTGAAATTATTCCAGTGTTCTGTGCACCTGTAGCAAAACAGTCTCTGCCCTCAAAGGATTTATTATCTAAACTTATCAGAAAGCATATAAAGGAACAAAGAACAATTACCATAATAAGGAGTAGAAAAATTATTGAGTCCACAATCAAATAAATAGCTATGCCTTCAGACTGCACACAGGCATGATTTCCATTTAAATTTACCCCAAAGTAAACAAAAGGTTGCATTTATTCACATTGCTAAGTAAGCCATAGTCATCCCCTTCTGCTGTGATATGAAGAAATATAAAGTAGGTAGGAAAGCCCATAATAATGTTTTGTTCCTGTTCCAATTTTCTCATCATGCAGACTAACAGCAAATTTTGAGAAACATACATAGATTCCTTTTGGGTACTCTGTTCTTGAAAACTGGGGAATTTTTTTACTAATGTAAAAAAGCCATAAAAATAAATTACAAAATACAAACTTCTGATTTAATTTACAATTTAATACCCCCAAATATGGCAATTGCCAAATAGGAAACTAAGCTATATACAGTAAAAATTATTTTGTAACAGGGGACCAAACTACCTAAAAACCAATTCAATTTGTATGAGAAAACTCTTGCTATATTTTCTACTCCAGCCTCAAACTGAATTAAAATAGGAATTTATTTTTCCTAAGACTGGGCAAGCCACCCAGGTGTGAAACATTTTTTTTTCCTCAGTTACCATTGACAAGGTCAGCTTACTCAGAGAGAAAGGTGGGAAGGCAAATTTTCAACTGATACAGTGAAGCACCCAGATAATAAAACAATAAATAGCATTATGCAACCCTGGGGGCAATCTGATGGGCCAGAATTATCTGCTCTATTATTCTGAAAGACTATTCCTAGAAAATCACAACACACTTTTGGCATCCTCACCTATGTAGCGCAATTAAGCACAACTTAGGCTTATTGTGTTAGGGTTTGCATTTTCTGAAACACTCTTAATGCTGACAACAGTATGCTTAATGTTGGGAAAGGCTTGGAAAGGCTTCTCTCTAACACCAGACTTGAATAAAATCAAACATAACCTGAGTATTAACAGTTATTACAGACTTTCAATCCCACTGTGTTGCTGTTTTGCACCACGGTGTACAACTTTTGCATGTTAACTGCTATACACTCTGAATTAACCCACATCTCAGCTCTTGCTGCTTGAACTGAAAATCATGAAGCTACAGCACCATCTAAAGGCAAAACACTGAACTAAATTGTCAGATCTACGTGTATTAGCTGGAAAAGCTGGAGGAATCTCACGTATTCATGGTGCTCTGTATTCTTTCAACAAGATGCTAATTTTCAAACTTCTGAGAAAACGTTGTGGCATTAACTCAAAAAAGAATGTACAGAATGGACCCTGTGCTTATTTTGAGATGTAAAACTATACCTAATTTTTTACTATATCTCATTTAGACTTAAGTCATGTAATGTCACAAAGTGATTGAACACAAATTACTGCCCCACACAAGCGATACGTATTTCAGCCAACCACAAGATGTTAGACTGCACAAAAACACAGCTATTGGGGACAAATACATAAAAAATCCAAGAGTAGCAGACTACTGGCCACTATTGCTCTGCTGAGAAAAACTGTATTTCATTGCTTAAATACAGATAGTCCTACTATTATGATGATTCTAAACATCTGCACATTTTAGTTTGATTTTTGTGTATTTTATTCAGAATTGCTGCATCTTTCAAAATCTATTTCTGTTTGGCAACTCAGCAGTATATTCAACATCACTAAAATATGCAGTAGCACATGCAGTAGGTGAAAGGGACTCAAATCCATTTAATAAACACTTGTAATACAGAATTGTTTTTACCTTGACTTGCTCATTGGATGTCACAGCACAGAAAACAATCTCTGTAAATCCTTGGGAGGGGAACATCCGGAAGCAGATACCACCAATAACACGACCATCTTTTATTAATGCAAGGGTTTTATGTTTCCTGAGCAGACAAAAATAACAATCACTTTAATTCATGCACATAGTACATAAAGAGCCATTAACCTTTCTTTTTTCAGAAACTTGCTTCACTTCTTTCCACAATGACAATGCAATTGTATATGCCTCCTAAGTTAGCCACCTGTAGCTTCAGAAGAGTTGATACTTTAATATCATGCTTTCAATATACCATAAAGGTCATCATCTTAAAGCAAACTCCTGTCCTTGCCAAGTACTCTGAGATACTCGGGTAATGCCCAATAAATAAAAGTTGGATTGCTTTCATTGAATCTATTGCTGATAGTTACACCATTGCACAGTTCTCAGGACGATTTTATCCTGAGTAAATTAGAAATTAATGGAGTTACAGGACAGCAAGTCCTTTCTAAGGCATTCCTGTTTCCTTGCATGCACTCTCCATAGTTAAGCGATCAGTCTCAAATGCAGCTGATGAAGAGAGGACATTTCTTATTTCTAATCACCCACTCCTCTGGAGTCAAGACCAGAATAAATACCCATTTCTGTTGCACTTATAGTGACTGCCAGGAAAGATGCAACAAGGTGCAATCTCAACTCTTACGTCAAGGATGAGGAATTTTAGTATAATCCTTAATGTGTGAAAACAGTGCACCTTTCCTTAGATTATTCAATACACAGTATCATATAAATCATATAAATGATACAGTTAATATACAGATGATGTATTTTGGGGAGAAAAGTTGGTGCCAAAAAGCCCAAAGAGTAGTTATATTGTATGTGCCACCACTGAAGAAGATTTTATACATGCTATATAGTCTTTTTTTTCTTGTATTTATTTTAGTGCTTTTTACTTGTGGAATGACAGCAGCAATGCAGTAACTTGAGCTTTTGTGGTGGTTTTGCCCTGGCTGGATGCCAGGTGCCCACCAAAGCTGCTCTGTCATTCCTCTCCTCAGCTGGACAGGGGAGTCAAAATGTAATGAAAGGCTCATGACTTGAGATAAGAGCAAGGAGAGATAACTCAACAATTACCACTGCAGGCCAAACAGACTTGACTTGGGAAAAGTAGGTGACTTTATTTCCAATCAAAATCAGGGCAGAGTGACAGAAAGGAAAACAAATCCTAAAGCTACTTTTCCCCACCTCCTTCCTGATTCTCCACCTTCTCTCCCAGGCAGTGCAGGGGGATGGGGAATGGGGTTATGGTCACTTGACCACATGTTGCCTCCTCAGGCATTAGAGTTCTTCCCCTGCTCCAGTGTGGGGTCCCTCCCATGAGCTGCAATCCTTCAGGAACTGCAGCAGACTTGGGTCCCTTTCCATAGGGACACAAGTCCTGCCAGCAAAGCTGCTCTAGCAGGCAGTGTGGGCAACTCTTCACAGGGCCACAGGATCTGCCAGGAGCCTGCTCCAGGGTGGGCTTCCCACAGGGCCATAGCCTTCCTTCAGGCATCCACCTGCTCCACAATGGGGCTCCTTCATCGGCAGCAGAGGGACACGAGCCTCCCCACGGTGTTCACCATGGAAGGCTAAACTGCTGCAGCAGCTCATGAAGAACTGCAGCCTGTGGGAAGGAACCATGTAGGAGAAGTTCATGGAGAACCATCTGTCATGCGAGGGACCCCATAGTGGAGGAAGGAGAGAGAGTGTAAAGTCCTTCCCTGTGGAGGAAGAAGCAGCATACACCACATGGGAACTGACCGTGGCCTCCTTTCCCCATCCCCCAGCACTGCTTGGGGGAGAAGGTAGCGAATCATGAACGAAGCTAAGCTTAGGAAGAAGGGAGACATGGGGTAAAAATATTTTAAGATATAGTTTTTATTTTCTCATTATCATACTCCAATCTGATTTGTAAAAAATTAAACTAATTTCCCCAAGTTGAGTCTATTTTGCCTGTGATAGTTACCACTGAGTGATCACTCCCTGTCCTTCTACCCAAGAACTTTGTACTTTCTTTCCCCTGTACAGCAGGTTTCGTGGGAATCTGGCATCCGACCAATGTCAACCCACCACAGTTCCACAACAAGAAGCCACTTGTTATTAATGCAGCCACCAAGATGGCATTTGGGTACAACCCAATTGGACCGACT
Source organism: Bombycilla garrulus (assembly GCA_013400315.1). Taxonomy (NCBI): domain Eukaryota; kingdom Metazoa; phylum Chordata; class Aves; order Passeriformes; family Bombycillidae; genus Bombycilla; species Bombycilla garrulus. Next base: position 233,835 of record VXBU01017588.1, on the reverse strand, counting down.
GGGAGTTATGAGGACTTGAAAAGATGGCAAAAGTGTAGCACAGGCAGAGCTGCTCTCTACCCCACCTCTGCTGCAAACAGCACCAGACCCCTCTGCCCCACACACCAGCCCCCTCTCCAAGGATACCCACGGATCAAAGACCAAGCGGGTGATGTATTCCTTCGGCATTCGAGGCAGCTGGTGGGAGAACACATTCTGCAAACCAACCAGCCACATCATGATCTTCTTGTTGGGCTTCTGGTTCAGGGAGTTGCCGACCACATGGAATTCAATCACCCCCCTGCGCTCCTCCAGCCTCGCTGCCTCGTCCCGGGCCGAGTGTGCCGAGAGGAAGTTGGTCTGTACCACACAAAAGAGGAAGAGAATCACAGTTTTGAGATTTCACATCCTCTGAAAGGACAGCCTTAAATTAACAAACAAATAAAACTCACTCTCTTTTTCCAACGGAACTGCCAATGACTGCCTTTCTAATGTAGCTTTGCAGAAGGGACACCATTAAATAAGCCAGATGTAAGTCTACACTACAGTCTACAAAGGCCAATCTGAATTTATATTGATACAGATTAGATAACAACAGCAATGGCTATGACTCAAAAAGTTCCAAAGCCTCTTGAGGGATAGCACTCATCCAGCTGAAGCCTATGCCACTAAGTCTTCATATTTGTTTAGTTTTACCCAGCTTGGGCATGACTTGTGGATCTGCCTACACACACTGCAAATCACACATTTTAATGGTGGTGCAGGAAAAGTTTTTTTTATTTTCTTTTATTAGTGCTTTCCACTATCTCTGCCACTACTATAAGAGCTTAAAACAAAGATTTGAATTCCTGCAGAGTTTGCTGTTACATATCTAGGAATTGCATCTATATATCTAAATGCAGATTCAATACATACAGAAAAATTATTTAACTTATTTTTTCAAGATCATTTTACAATGCCAAAACATCTCTGTATGCACATACTGTTTACTTTCCTGAGCAAAGTTTGGCTGCTGGGTTTCTAGTCACTGCCAGCCCCAACAGCCAGGCTGGCACAGCATTTGTAATATGCAGAACCATCAGTCACAGTACATAGTTTGAATAAGAAACGTAGGTGGTTCCAAATCTTCAGCAGTTTCTAGCTAAATCTTGGCAAATGAGCTGCTGGCAAAACATAGCCTGGCAGAGAGAACAGAAGGAGGAAAAGCCAGCCAAGGGGAAAAAAAAAGTGCAATTCTGTGCATGGCACAATTCCGCAATTGTGTTTGTTTTTCTCTTCCAGCCGAAAAAAAGAGCAACTGGGGAAGACAGAGCAAATAACTGTTTAGATCAGTTTCTGCACAAGAGAGAGCTTTTAACTTCAGATCTTTCATTCTGCTGCAATTCTTGAACCCTATTTAACCTTATCTTATGAGCTGTATCTATGATTAGCAATAAAAAAGCATACTCTGGAACCGTTCCGTAAAAAAAGCACCTTGCAAGACAACCTGAGATCTACATTTTTACTAACACGTAAAACCAAGTTTTTTTACAAGCCTTTTTGCTAGCTTTAAATGATGCATTAAAAAATCTGTAGAAGTATTCTTCATGTTGAGGATGTATTTCACTAGTATTTTTGGTTCACCTAATCATACCCTTTCAAAGACTGTTTTTCTTGACAAGCCTCTCAGCTTATCACATTCTATCCATGTGGAACATTTACTAAAAACAGACCAATTACAAACAGACCATTTGCAACACCAAGTCTATATCTCACCTCTGGGCCAAGCATTGCTGCAGGATCTGTAATTGTTGACATTACTTCATTGATTAACTCAATAGGGATATCTCCTACAACCCTTGGTCTTTTTGAATCCTCCACAGAATAGGGTTCATTATTTTTTCTCTTTTCCCCTATAAAACAAAACTCAGACAAATTAGAAATAACCAAACTGTCATAGACTAGCACTATGACGTCTAGCATTTCTGTCATACCCTCTAGTTTATATGACATGTTTGGGGTTGAGGTTTTTTTTGTTTGTTTGTGGGGTTTTTTTGTTTTGTTTGTTTTGTTTTTTTTTTTATCCACACAGACAAAGAGAAAGATAAATAAATGAAATCTGAAAAATATTGATCACTTCTCAGTTTTCACTTTGCGCTGGGTATTAGTATGAAGCAGGAAAAATATACCTCTCCTTCCACTACACCTCTGTCAATTCACAGTTAAACTATTTGCCTTTTCTTTTTTGCTTCAAAATCCTCTGCATGGAGTCTCTGTGCAGCTGTCTTGGAAGGTCAGTGCTCAATACACAAATTGCAGCGCCTATAGGATTCACTGGAACTAAGTATCCATCATAAATTTCTTTCCCCTCTTATGTAAACCAAGCAGCACATACAGTCTGCTGCATCATACATATTTGAAAATCCATACAAAATTTCCAAATCAAAATATACTAAGTTAATTATTAACTGCCCTACCGACTGCAGAGCCATATGTATTATACAGCAAAAGAAACTATTTAAATTCATAGAAGAACAATCCCCCAAGGACTAGCAGAGGTACAGTAACAGAGATCCAGCTGCTAGCTCAGGATTATCCCACTCATCATCCTACTCATTCCCACTTCTGAGAGACAAGTTGAGAAATGACCTTAAGGAAAACTGCAGTTTAGGAGCCACCCTAAGTTTCACTGAGACTAAAACTTCATTTGGTTTTGGTTTTTCTCCTTCCTTGAGGACTCACTTTATATAAGCTGGATCATGTCTCTGACCTAGTAACCTCTCTTGACAGGCTCATTAATCCTGAGGTGCTTGAAAAAGGATTTATTAGGAGAATATGCATCCACCAACTTTTTTTTCTTACAAGGTTTTTGTTCTCACCCTAACCTCATTCAGGTTTTAAATTTAACCTGGTTCTTACGTCTGTGTTTTTCCTTCACTGCTCAAATGTATGCATTTTAAGCACCTTGAAAGATTAAAAAACCTAAATGTGATGGCTCCTTCTATTCTGCCATTATTTAAATGAAACCTTTCCTCATGGCTAATTTTAGATGTACTCCAAGAAAAGTATTTTTCGAAAACCTCTGAGACCAGCAGACCTTTCCTCATTTTAATTTAATTTAAACAAACAATTTCATTTTTTTTTTGCAAATACAGTTGCCATTTCTGTTAGTTAAACATTACCACACTGGAGAAAAAGGCATGTGTGTGCAAATCTTTCAACAAAAACACCTCAAGCTTGTTAATGTAGAGTGAAGGCAAAGGTTACCATATACTGCAACTACTGATAATATCACCAGAAGTCAAAAGGCAAGGCTCCTTCTCCATTACCTAAGTTTGGGTCAAGAGCAGAAGAAACTTTGCAAGCTGGACTCATATTCCCACTGTTGGATTGCTCCAGAGATGAAGGACTTGCACTGTATGCAACGGATCTTGCAACAGGAGGTGGACTGATAACTGCAATGACATTAAAATAAAACATACACAAAAACATCAGGTCATGGAACCCGTTCTGGTGCTGATGGAAAGACAGACACAGACACCCACCACCCAAAAGTAACAGTGAACACTGCAACAGAGCAATGCCACCAATTCCCAAGTAGAGACATTAAAGCTTTATCTCAGGGCGTTTCTCTAAACTAAATTCTACTTAAGGAGGGACTGCTGGATAACAGAGATTGCAAACATCAGCCTTTATTAGTTTGCAGTGCTGAGCAGAAGCTAAGAAAACAAACTTCCTTCACATACCTGCCAAGCCTGCTGGCATTTAGCTTCATGAAAAGGTTTTTTGTAGGGCTCTACTGAAAAGCAAAATCTCATCATTCAGCTTCATCTGTCCAATTTACAGTGCTCTAAGACTGGCTGGACAAATCAAACTCAATAAAGGAAGAAGTTGTTTCACCCATTAAGAGAATGAAACTTTTGTTTTAAAAGGTCATGGACTAACATCTCTCTCTCTCTCTAATATACATACAAACAAAAAGCCCCACATTAGTCCTAAATCATGCAGTTTTCATTTGTGACACCCATAACTAAATGCAAATTACCTGTCTGGATTCCCAGCTGGCCAGTTCGGGAACTAGTCACCATGAAATCCTGATCCCAAATGGGAGAATTCTGGCTGTACACTTCTTCTTCCAACATAGACAGAAACCTAGGCACAAAACCAGGCAAAATATCAACTTAATGGGATCATTCCAAACAGGTTCTTTTTCAAAATGAGCACTTGTAATGTTTTTAAACTAAAATAATTTACTAAGTCAGTAAGAAAATGCTGTTGGCCAATGATATTTAAAAAAAACTCTACACATCTAAAAATAATAAGCCAGAGTAGTTCTACTGAATTATGAAGTCATAATTCAGTAGAGTGCTTTCATTCACAAAACCTTACCACTGATCACAAGCAATAATTATCTAATTTGCAAGGGCACAAAAGGACAGTTTACTGTTACTAACTACTTTTACAGAACAGAACTCCACTAAAGAGAAAACTATGAGTTGATTGATGTTATACAATGATGGCAAAATATGTCTGTTTTGATAAACCAGTATTTTGCAGATGCATTTGCTTTCTGCCTTTGATAAAGACAGAGTTACTAACAACACTCTTAGGAAGATACTTTGATTCTTTCAAGTGGCCTACTGTAACATTTAAAATTGCATGTTTGTGGTTTCATAACAGTGTTTTTAACTTTACTTTGGTACATTTACAGAAACAGCATTATCCACAGATCAGACTCTCCAGCATGCTCACCCTCTCAGGGTTATACAGCAATTCCCTCCCAGCAGCAAGACAGGTGCTTATCCTATGTTGCACAAAAGGGATTTTCAGACTAGAAGTTGACAAGGCACACTTCTATTCTCTGGAGCCATCTACATGTATAGAAAGTGTTCAGCTGAAACCAACAGGACTGTTGAGTCCTTCCTTGAACAGGATAGGGATTTTAAGCAATGCGCCATGTTTGCTGCTGTCTATACAGCTGATAATGGCTAAAAAGTTTCTAACAGCGACCTGAGCATCTGTGACAGAGCAGAGGGAAAAATCCAGCTTTAGCCAAAGCTCCATTTCCAGGCAGCACCGAGGCTCTGCCCTCAGCCCCATCAGCAATTACTCCCTAGGTATGCACAGACACAACCTGTGGGTGCTCCCTTTGCCAGACAGGAGAGCCCAGGGCAGAGGGAAGCCCTGTGCCAATGCCAGGCGCCCTGCTCTGAGACACAGGTCCCCTGAGAGCTTCACTCAGAACAATGCCAGAGGAAAGACAAATGCTTCAGATAAGTACAGCCCATGAAAGATTTAAAACGTTATTCATACTTCCCACAGATCATCTGCAAACAGTATTTGTCTTTTTTTCCCCAGCAGAATATCAAAAGGAATTGCAGTGAATAATAATGCTTTTCAAATTACTGCAAAAGGCTGCAAAAAGCAGTGAAAACAGGGCCATATGCACACCTACTTTCTCCATAAATCTGCTCCTTGCATCAGTGGGGTGTTAACTCCTTTTTTATATCTGTTTCAGGGCCAGATCACGATCCTGTTCCCAGACATGCACAGACATTCCTGTATCCATAACAGTCTACCCCAAAGACAGGGTACATTTTTCAAAGTGGCAAAATAAATTATTAATAACAGTAGGAGCAACAAATCCTGGCTCTACTCAGCTCAGGAAAGTTCATGTTGTTTTTCATTCCCCTGAGCTCTAACCCATCTTCTGGCCCAACATAGATAGCATCAGTGCCACCAGGTCTTCTGTAGTTCATTTGTTCTTAGGAGGGACAGGCTTTTAAAGTATGACTTGGAGAACCAAGATACCCTTGTAAAATAAGGATATTTTTCAAGTGATACACTGTTTTAACAGGAATTCATCACAATGAATGATTCTGTCATCATCACTACTCCTCTACTACGAGTAAAACGTTTGAAATTAAGGACTGCCACAGCACATTTCATGTAAGGACTTGAGAACGTTTCAATACCCCTGCAGGTAATTACTGCTGTTTTATTGTGAGAGATTGTCATCAACATTCCAGTACTGGAAAAGATACTCAGTATGAAATTTAGGAGTTTAGGATTCAATGATGCAGTTTTATACTGAGTCCTCTCTAATAAACCAATCTCTTCTAGGGGCAGGATGACTACTTTGTTCACTATTACAATGTTGAATTAAACTGAAATTCTTATAAACTCTGTACAACACTCCCCTTTTTTTAATGCTCCATCACCAAAGCAAACAGGAGCATGTTTTTGGAGGTCTGGACCTACACTGTTCCCAAGGACTACAGAAAAAGAATGTAATTGACCTACAATACCTGCTGATAGGCAAAAAGCACAATCTCCCAGCAATATGAATAATCCTTTTCATAAAGTAAACCCTAAGACAAAACAAAGCAAGCAGTTGTATACATAAAATACACTAATCTAAGTTACGGCAGTAAAGAAAGCTGCAGAATCTAGTTGCTATTGAATAAAACGATAAATTATTTTAAGCTGCAGGTGATTTTTCCCTTTCCACAACAAAGTTGCTGGTTAACTTTGAATGCATGCACACTGTGACCCCTTACTTTGGAAAATGAGTGAGGATTAGTGTTCGTTTTTCTTGAGGAAGCTTGTCTTTTTCTTGCCTGGCCTGCTCCAGCAGCTGTCGTCTCATTACAGTAAAAACAGAGCGAAGCAATGTCCTACCAAAAACCTGGGTGGTTTCATACCGAGGTAGACTGTCACAAAACTGAGGGACATTGCAATAACAAAGCCACCTGTAAAGAGGAAAAAAGCCAGATAATTATCATCATCTAACATATGACTTAATGCAATAAAGCCACTACCCACATCATCTATAATGCAGCTGACAGCTATATGACCGTATAAATCAGTTCCACTGCAAGGCTGGACAGTTAAACAGCATTTATATTGCCATGTTTTTTACAGAAATGACAACCAAGTACTTTTAAGTTTCCATATATTCTTTTTCTCTGCAGTCTAGTTTACACAAAGTGCTCTTGTTCCAGACAATAATCAAAGATTACAGAAAATTCATGGGTATGTCAGGGATTCTCTCCACAGCACATTCATTCAGCCTCACACATCTCCTGCCACTGACTCCAAAGACTCTCAGCATAGCCTGTTTTACCCTCTAAACATCTACTTTTCCCCACATAGAGGCCACTTTTAACTAGCTCCATCCCAATCCAACTGGATTCCCACCCTGGTCTTCCACCAGTTGGCTTCTTCCCATTATACTCTGCCTTGTTACTTTTTCACTACCAGCATCTCCATCCATAATAAACCTTGCACTAAGGGAAATTACAGCATGTCATGTTTCTTTTCTAGGAAAAGAGATTATGGTACCAAAGAGATAACTCAAAAGTACACTGCCTGTGTAAGATCACAATCTGTTAATCTTATAAACAAGATTTTGCTATCCGTGTGTAAGTGAACAGTTACCGTTATCTGGAGCTTTAGCAGAATCAGACCACAACCATTATAAAAACTCCAGCAATGAAAAGAAAATATTAGGAATTGGATGCAAACATACTGGGCTGGATCCTGCACACATTTCCTCATCCAGACCCAAAGTACAGCTTGTCTCAAAATGTTCTCCCAAACTCTTGTGCCTTAATCTTTGCAAACATGAGTTGCAAAAGACTTGTGAGATAGAGCTGTTCACAGACTTCTACTCCCTGTTCTTGGCTGATAAAGCACAGCTCTCAAAACACAAGAATGCATGTGAAACTCTGATACAGTTTCATTCAAATCCTCAGGTTCTCAAAAGGAATTGACGACTGCAAAAAATCAGGGGTGCCCATGGTGCATAATGCACCACGCCTCAGACAACACAGAGAGAAGCTCACAATGACAAATGAGATCTCTAGTGGGAAGAGCACTTTGGTTCGGGAGGGACCTTAGGGACTGTGGGCAGGATAGTTTGAGAAAACACAAGTGACAAAATAATTAACAACAAAAAGCCACCAACCAGAACCAATTAGCTATCGATTTCTAACAAGATTTAACTCCTACCACCCCTGGCTGACACCAGTTATCACAAACAGATGGAGGGCAAGCATCCACCAAACACGGTCTTAGAAGCACCATGGATTACCATATCCTTTCTGGCAGTTATTTGAGGTGACAGGACATCTGGGTCAGACACAGACACAGGGCAGTCTGCTCTGTCACTAGCTAGAGTCTCAACTCACAACAGGTTTGCTGCTGGGTCTCCATGGAGAGGAGGTGTGTGAGAGGAAAGGCCACCAGGAAAGCAGCCAGAAGGTGGTGCTCACCCTCGGCCAGCAGAGATGTCCGGGGTGTTCCTGAGAACAGCCCGCTGACCAGCAGGACCCTGAACTGCTCTCACTGTGCTCACTGAAAAAGGCACTGCATTGCTCTTGTGAGAAAAAGAAAATAGAGACATATCTTTTTATCCTAGTTCTTCATCCTCCAGTGACTAAGTTACTCCTTTGAATTCTAACAACACATGAAATAGTCATAACAAGAACTATAATTTTAAGGAACCTAGTAATATCTGTTCCCCCATTCAGCATTCAAGCAGTTGCAAAATTAGTTTGATTTTTCAATTCCTCTGTGATTTGGTTTCAAACAGTGAAGCTTTATAATGCTAAATGTTATCTTCTCTCTTTTTCCTTTCAAAGTTGAATAATAAATAGGGATCTTACATGAGGTCCATATCTTAAGAGGACTGAGAGCACTTCACAAACACAGACCATGCAAAAGAATTGTTAGATACAAGTGTTCCAGCCTCTACTCCCCCATGTTCTTGGCTGATAAAGCACATCTCTCAAGACCCAAGGATGCATGTGAAACAGATATAGTCTCACTAAAACCCTCAGGTCTTCGTCTTAAATCCACAGCTGCAAGAACTCACGAGGTCCATCTGTGGGATAAAGATACAGGTGTACTCCTGACGTTTGTACATGCCCCGTGTGTAAGGAAGACTCCTAACAAGCAAAAGCAACATTACCTGGTATAATTCACTTTATACCCGGCAATATCATCATTGGGTGATCTCAGTCTTCGCTGAGAAGGTGTCTCCAGGTGCCAGTAGTTAATGCGGTTCAGAAACATTTTAGCCAGTTCCACTATTGTTTGCCTTTCCTTCGAGGGTAAGTGGCTAAATTTGTACTGCACGAAATTATTCACACCCTTAAAAAGTAAGAAAATTCTGCTTAATAATTTGGCCATCGTTTTTATAGGAGCGTCCTCAAACAATATTCCTCATTTTGTGTTTATCATGAACTCGCACTGCATGGGAAAGAAAAGAAATATCAGAGACCATGATCCTTGCTCAGCTACTCATGCAGGTGCCATAGGCACAGCAGGAGGTATATCCAGGTATTTTTAACCTACTCTCAGCAGCTGATGTAAAGGGAAAGAAGAAAAAATTCCTTTCTTCCTTCCTTCTCAAAGTCAGCGAACAGAGGAAGTTCTGGTAGGCTTCCATCTACACATAAATAAACTATCATTCTCAAAACTCTCCAGCTAATTTTCAGCAATAGATTAGGGCTTATGCACTTCTACTTGAGTTTATGTCTACAAATCACATTATTTCTTCAAGAAGTCTTAATACTTCACAATCATGTCTCCTCATTGGACTTTGGACACTGTCCAGTTTGAAGAAAAATCTACTGAACATGATTAAAATGGGTGACTAAAAGTGCTGCAACACATATATTGTATAAATCCATTATAATACCAGTGCTTAGCAAATAATTTTGTTTGATTGAGTGGCTGAGCTGCTAAAAACAGAATTGAAAATATTCATGTTTTTTGAAGGAAAACTTATTTCAAAATAAACTGTAAGAAGAATTACCCAATAATCTCTATGCTTTATTTTCTTTAACAACTTGAACATTATGGAGAATTTGACAAAAAATTGCATTGTACAAAACCTTGTTAATAGTGTATTTTAAGGATTAGGAGTCTAGGGGGAATTACACATACATTTTTTGCTTATACTCAAACTAAAGGAGAACTTGAAGTGAAGACTTCTCAGAAACCCAGCAATAAAGTGGTTTGATCTTCCTAAATGATAAAAAGTGAGACTTGCAAAGAAATAATTACTACACGTATCAGTCCTCACATTTAAATTACCCTGTTTAACAATAGAACATCCATTCATCCATGGATGGGAAAACATTGAGCCACTGTTTCAGCGAGGTATGTGAGCCTCTGCATAGCCTCACTGGAGTTCATGGGCCCACTTGTCTGCCAGAAGTGCATTCTTAGGAGCTTGCTTAACCAAAAACTGAATTTGTCATATGTTCTTTATCTACTGAGAGTCACAAAAGCCTCAATTATCCTTTGGTTTCAGCTTTGTTTTTTTCCTTGTGTACCCTGTGAAAGAGAAGGCTATGATCTCACTGAATTGGACTGTAACATTTTTCTTGTTATACAGAAGGCAAGTGTCATTTTAATATTGGATTTCAAAACTTCAACAGCATTTTTCATCACTTGAAACAAAGAAAGATTAGAACTGCCCACATAAAAGTAGCATTTCAAGTTAATTCTCTAAACCCACAAAAAAAGTCAGTTTCATTAAAGCGTAAGACTGATGATGAGAAGTCAAATAATGTAACTATTGTACAAATACTAAAAAGAGAACCAACAGCAATCTCCTACAGCCCCCTATTGTGTCCTAAGCAGAGCACAGAAACATCTGCAAAGTCCATAAAAAATGCCCTGTTTTTAAAACCGGTGCTTACATTTACAAAAAGAAAAATAAACCACAAAAAAAAATCCCAAAATAAACAAAGCCTCCAAACCCCCAACAAAATAAAATTTAAAAACATGTAAATAAACAACAACAAAAAACCCGCCACACACCAGTGAAACCCATATTTTGACTCTTTACCTGTTCAATGCTAGGTTTCTCAAATGGGGGACTTTCCAAAGATCCTTCTACTACAGGTTTTCCCATCTGCAAAATGCACTTCCTCAAAAGCTGTTAAAAATACACAAATTTTTCAAAGTTAGTGTATCTTCATACACAGAGTCAATGGAAGTCACAAGGGCCCTGTGAGCAGTGTTGGAATTCTCTTGGCTATATATCTGCTTGGTAATCATCTGAATTTGCAATTACTAAACTTCACTGTGAAATCTGAAATGCATGCAAGAGGCTCCTCTGAGGAAATGCAAGCAGCTGAGTTACCATTCATATCAACTGACTCTTCCTGCTGCGTCAGTGAAGAAGGCTGCAGTTTATATATGGGAGTCAGGGTCAGTTTTTCAATCATCTGGATGACTTTTGGAATAAGAATCGGTACATTGCAAGTATCAGAATGTCCAGCCCACAGTTACACAGCAGAGCATCATCCCAGAGAAAACCTCTCTCGGCAGATAAAGTCAATCCATGCCTGAGTGGCAATGAAATCAGCTTATGTGTGAGAAAATGAAAAATCTGGGAGGATATTCCACAAGTTCAGCTTACTTTGAACAGGTAGAAATAAACTTGCTTGGTGTCTGCATCTTCTTCCTTGTGGACACAGGTGAACAGATATTCCACGTCCAATACAATCCCCAGGAGCCTGTTCATTTCTTCTTCAGACACATTCTCCAGGTGAGAAACATGAGCAGCTAAACAAAATAAAAGCCCAAACTTGTAAAAGGCTACTGACAGAACCCACAGCACAACTACAGCCCAGGAAATCTCCAACTAAGCCTTAACTGTAAAGGCACTGGTCCTGTAATAACCTACTTTCTACTCTCTAAACAGAACACATCTTATCAGAGGTAACTGAAACCTGTGTCACATCAGAGCACTTTGTAAAGGTTGACCGGGGTGCTATCTTCCACAGCAGAGGAATGGCAGCTGGTTGGAATCACATCATCTGTTAACATTTAAAGCAGACTAGACAAGTCCTGCCTGTATTAATATGTTGCACTGTATAGATAACTACATACATTTTTGTCATAGAGCTATGTCTTTGAGACAAGGCTTCTTGACTTAAGAAAATAAATCCATAGTTTCCATAAATTATGTAATCCAGATGTAAGCAGCACCTTATTTTGTGAAGGCTGAAAAAAACCCAGTTCCAAAAAATGCTTTTGTTTTAGACTGGGCATTATTAGCTAAGTCACTTGCTTTCATATCATGTAAGATCAAACTGTGCTTTGTGCACACTGTATGAACAGAGATTTTGCAGACTGTACACGCTCTTTTGTTCAGAAGTTTATGCACGCCGCAATTTCCAAGTGACAAACTCTCTTTTATCATCTCCAAAGGTAAATACAGTTCCACATCTGTAATTTTCAAAAGCTTGAGGTTTCTCTCTGTAAAGCAGAACATTCATTTCAAGCTGTTTTGAACAACCAGCTGGGAAGAAGGTCCAGGGAAGATGGCAGAGCAAAACAAAAAGTCAACTCCCAGAAAGAAGATATTTGCATTTCAGAAAGCAATGATCTTAGCTGATTCCAGGCAAATGTGGATGGTATGCATATCCTTTTCTCTGAAAGGACAACAGAATATCCTTTCAAAGAAAGAGGAAGACACTTTCAAGTTCCAGCATATTAGCTTTTTATATTTTAATAAATTTTATCTATATTTACTTCTTAATATTAACATATTTTTTCAACAGAAATCTCACTCCTCAGTTGGGGAGTTAGTGAGGAAAAATAACACTTGACTTGAAAACATTTACTGGTCACCCAGCAAAGATATTTTGGTTTTAGAAGTTTAGCATCATACCAAAACATTTAAATTCCATACCTTTACTTGGCTTCAAGTAAAAAGTACACTGTAATGCGAACTTTAAAAATATGTCAGCAACGGTTCCCACTTAAATGAAAATTCATAATACAGTGAGTGTCCTAGGCACATGGCCTTCATGAGCTTCCTTTGAGGATAAATATTCAGTATTCTGGGCAGAATAAAATTATTTAACTTCTATTTTTAAGACAGGTAGGAAGGGTTAATATTCCCAGCAGTTTGTCCTGATCATAACTCAAAAGTACATATCCTCAGAAATAAATATCCTCCTAGAGGAGCTTTGCATTAGAAACTGATAACCCACCAAAGAAACCTTGCCTTCAACAAATGAATAAAACATCAGCATAAGAAGCCATTTCTATGCAGTTTCCATAACAATACTGAACCTCGACTACTTAGTGGTGTTTAAACATTTTATTAATCTAGAGAATTATTACCCATGCCGTGAATCTAAAAGTTAAGTGCATTACCAGCACATATTTACCAAAGAGACACCAATGTTTATACTCCAGGCCAACAAACTAGCTTTCTTCAGATACTTACAACCCATTCCCAAACTCATTGTAAACATTAGTAAACATTTTATTAAAATTAAAGCTTTAGTACGCGGACATCAAATATTGCATCACTCTTGACTAGAGTTACACAGTCCCAATCACATGCACTGCCCTACTGGTACACCCTTCTTCAATTGCTGTTATGCCTGAAAAAAAATTTAAGTATCACATTCATAGGTTGCTGGAGCATGCACAAAAAAGCAAGCAGAAAGAATAAGGCTCAGTGACAGGAGCAAGCAAGCACTGGAGTGTAGAAATTAGGAACAGTGAGAAAAAAGATTAACAAGGAATGTGTCCACAACTTATCTCAAAAACACTAAAACCAAGAAACACCCAAATATGATATGTGAAGGTCCATAGCAGGAACTGAAGACAGTGTTGGGGGGAAAAAAGAGACTGTGTATATGGCGTATTAGCACATTAATTAACTAGTTTTAAAAGTGATTCAAGACTGACAGTGTTTGTCAATTAAAAAATGCAACACAGGAGATACAATCAAATAGAAAAGAGTCCCTGACATGCAACACCTGGTTTTGTGGCTGGTGGACAGTGAATTATCCCAGCATCCAATCCAGTTACAGTGTTAGAAAATATATCACCCAAATAAAAGAAATATTCATTAAAACAATCACATTGAGCCAAACTGTGGGGCCGAGTACCAAAAGGATGAATGTAAGTTGTAGATAAGTAGGCAATTATGCACACAATCAAATAGATTCAGGCACCAAAAGCTGCACTGGCTTGAAGATCCAACCACACCTCCAAAATGAGACATCTCAAGCAGGATAGTATGTAGGATTACCTCTGGATGAAAAAATAAATTACAGAAAAGAAAAAAGAAATCCTACATTTTACATCAGGTACAGCTTTAACCAGCACAGGAATTTCTACACTGCTACTTCAATGACTTTCTGAGGAGAAGAAAAAGCAGCACAGCTAATGTGAAACCCATACACCTTGTGGTAAATCTGGTTTTAAAGGTATTCAGCAGAAACACAACTGATTTAGAGGAGATGAATTAGAAAACTATCTTGAAAAACACAGCTGAAAGGCATATTTTTCCAGTAGTACGAGGAAGCACACAGCACCTCATTTCAGTTATTTGAAATGAAACATTGTCCTCATTAGCTGCAGTCAGAAGAAGTCTTGTCCAAAAAGAGCAGTAATTAAAAGTACAGTTTCTTCATGGAATACTTCTGCTGGTTTCACAGTACTGGCTTTCCCTGGTTCCCTAGCTAAAGAATATTTTTTAACAGACCAACACCAGGTCCAGTTTATAGAAGAGCTGTTTTTCTACAAAATACAAAGCATCCACAAATTCTGCTGAAGAACAGAGACCTGACAGGCACATCTTGCAAGAAAAAAAAAAAAAAGAAAAAAAAAAAGAAAAAGCTCTTTCATCAAAGGCCAGAATTGAAAGGGATGGGTAACACAAGCCACCCTAATTGCATAAACAGAAGCAGCACAGAGAAGCTGTGTGATGAAAAGTTGAAACTAACTTGGCTAAAGTGTATGATTTCCCTGTGATACTATGCATTTATTCATCTTCTCCTACAAGCAAACCCAGAGATTTGGAATATCAGGAGAAAAATCTTCTGAGAAGCCTAGAATTAAATCACATGTAATGAGAGCATAAAAAAGAATTGAAATAGAAATAAATCCCATGCAAAGAAACCCGAAAAAAGTATTCCATTCAAAGTACAATATTTCTTTTCAAAAGTAAAATACTTAATGATCTATTGTGAAGGTTTTAAATTTCCTTTTTTTTTTTTTTAATTTAATTGTCCTAAGTTTTAGGCAGCAACAAAAATTAAATAGTAACTGCTTCTTTTCAAGTAGTTAAATTTTATTTTAGCTGAATTTTCATTCAGTATTTGCTAAGAAGGACGAGGATCTGTGATGGAGCAAGTCAGAGGAGGGCAAAAAAGGTGATCTGAAGGCTGGAGCACCTCTCCTCTGAAGTCAGGCTGAGAGTGGGGTTTGCTCAGACCAGAGAAGAGAAGGCTCCAGGGAGATCTCAGAGCAGCCTTCCAGGACCCAAAGGTGGCACACAGGAAAGCCAAAGGGGGACTTTTTTCAAGAACATGTAGTGACAGCACCAGGTGTGCTGGCTTTAGACTGGTTTACACCAGATATCAGAAAAAGG
This sequence comes from Bombycilla garrulus, assembly GCA_013400315.1. NCBI lineage: Eukaryota > Metazoa > Chordata > Aves > Passeriformes > Bombycillidae > Bombycilla > Bombycilla garrulus. The sequence continues at coordinate 218,456 of VXBU01017588.1, read as the reverse complement.
GTTTTTTTTTATAACGAGGTGGTAGAATACTGGATCAAGTTTCCCAGAGAGGTGATGGATGCCCCAGCCCTAGAAACATTCAAGTTATAGCTGGCTGAGGCTCAGAGCAACCTGGTCTAAAAGAAAGTATCCAGGCTGGTTTCAGAAGGGTTGGACTACGTGATCTTTAAAAGGTCCCTTCCAACTCAAACTATTCTATGATTCTGATATATACAGAAACAGCCATCAGCTTTTATTTTGGATGAGTATAAATTCTTAAAATGATAATACAGTGATTCAGCACTGTTTATCAGGCTATGTGGGTAACAAATCGCTATTTATTCTAAGTCAGAAAAACGAAACCAAAAACCACAACAGTATTTAACAGCGGATTTTGAGCAGTTGCTTCCAAGACATGCAAGCTGTCTGCACAATAACTTAGACCATGCTAAGATGTACAACCCTGGTTTTATTTTCTGTGACTCAGAAAAGACACAGAAAATAAAACCTTCTTTTTGTAGGTAGGAGTACCTGCTTTAGTGATATTCGAGAATTTTTTTATACTTTGCTCTAAAGTAAGGAAGTGTAATACAGCCCACAGGAGAGAGTAACGAAGCAGCTTTGTAACAAAGGCAGATGAAACTGTGTAAGATTAAGGCACGTGTAACACAAAGTATGAAAATTGTTATGAGTAGCTTAATGGTGGCTTTTGCATTTTAACAGCTTTGAATGTCGGTGTAGTTAGAAGTCACACCTTAGCTCAATTTCTTTAAAACCAACTTTAGGCCATTTCCATACAGAACATATTTCTTAAATATTAAACACATTTCCATCTAAGCTACTGACATTTACACCTAATCCTAACTCCCAGGCCTGGGCAGGGCATCCCGACTCGCAGTTTTGGGGCGCGGGCGGAGCTCACCCAGCGCGTGGCTGCAGCTGCGGCAGGGCTCGGCCAGGCTGACCGCCGCCTGCTGCAGCTCCGCCCGCGGCGGCGTGGGAGGCGGGTTCGGGTTCTTCCAGCCATTGCACTTGCACGACTCCTCGGCCTGAAACCAAAGCAGAAGGAGATCGATCAGCGCCATAAAGCACAGGAAACTTGTTGAAACGGCTTTATCTCAAAAGCAATGAAAATATTTACAGGTTGCTCTTTTTTACGGGGGGAGGGGGAGAGTGGGAGATGAGGGGAGTTTGTTTGCCTTTTTATCTAGCCCTTATTTTCTGGAAATTATCAGAAATAGAATAGTCTTTACAGAAAGCCCTCACTCTACTAAAAAAAAAAGTATTCAAATATGTACTAGCGAATCAACAGTTAGAGGTTCTGCCACCCAGATGGATTTAATTATTTAAAACAAACAGGTTATCGACACATTTGTCACTGCCTCATCAGCTACGCTGGCACCAAGGAATCACACAGCTGAAACTCAGCCCATGACAACCCAGGCAGGGTTAACGAATGCTGAAACAGCCAAACAATAAATGAACTACTGGAGAAGGCTGTTTAAGGCAAGGAATGCTTGGCCACAAAAGCAACAGATGCCAAAGACACTGACACTTCCACTGCAACCTGCTGCTTTCCCTAGGAAGTTTACTTACGCTCACTGAGCGTCAAACAACGCCCAAGAGAATGCAGCTAAAAGGGAAGAGCATGAAGGGAGAGGTTGTGACTTTGGTAATCATGTCTCAAATAATTCAAAAGTTCAGAGTACCAATTCCAGTTACCCAAAGAGCAGCTTTACAGGAGGGGATTTGCTTCTGCATATCCAAAACATTTTGGTTATTCTAACATCATTCCTACTCCTATTTGAAGATCCAGTTGGAAAGAAAGCCTGCTTTTCTACTCTTCAGAGATATCTGTGCACTGGGTTGTAAAAAGATACTCATGAAATTGCACTGCCAAGACCTAAGTGAGGAAAGTATGCCAATTGCTGCATAATATTTATGGCTGAAACAATCTTAGGAGGAAAAATTGTGATGGTAATATATGCAGCACTAATGTATCATTTTTCAAAACAGATTCTGCATACATTTAGTGTGATCTATTTCAGGAACCTACTTCATTTTCCTTTTAAGTTTCCAAATCCCATCTTACCTAAGGAAGAAGAACCCAGGAGAAGCAGAAAGGATCACAGCTTGTCAGCTCCCAACACTGACAGCCTTGTAAATGGCTGGTAAATTGTTCTTTTAAACTGATTTCAATATTCAGTAACCTGAGAACCAAGAAAACTGCTGCCTGCAGTTCGCTGAGCATCACATGATGTTTTTACCATCCCTGAGGCTTAAGCATTTATCCAGCCCATCTCCTGCCCCTGGGTGCCATGGCCTCTGCCTGGCCCTGGGCGGTCTGGCAGGCACCAAGGGCTATGAGCAGCATTTTCTGGAGGCACCGGGATGTCTCAGAAATCCACCTGCAAGTGCCCAGCCAAACTATTTCCGCACATTTTCCTCAAAAAAAGGACAACCTGCATGGCCTCAACCTCCTGGCTCTCCACACTCACTGAGGGGGTATCTGAGTGAGACCGCCTGCCAACCCAGGCATTTATAAAGTGAAATCAGTGAGGCCTCAGGGCGAAATGAGGGGAAGATTAAAACAAATTTTTTTTCTAAGTCTCATAAAATGCAATCTGGAAAGATTTATGGTGAAGTTCATGTTCTTTATCATGTTTTCTGTGAGTCATATGACTGGCAGAGAACTGAAGGCAGCCCGGTGTAATTTCATGGCAGAAGCCATCTCAGGGTTTCCCAGGCACGGAGCCAGTTGTGTTTGTCATGCAGCCCAGCAGAGCTAAATGGGCTTGAGAGATCAGTGACTGAGGGATACCTGTGAGCCACAGACTGCCCCATGCATGGGCTCTGCACATCTGGGAGATAACACAGAACCCCGTATTTTCAATTAGCATCCCAATGCAAAACCGATGCCAAATAAACTATACACATTTGCTTTGTGAGAAAGGCAACGGTGCCAATAAAGTTTTTGTATTGAATATGAGGGTAGAGAAACTGTCAACAAAAAAAGAAAAAGTCTGAAAATTACATTATTGACAAAGAAAATGCAAGAGACAATTGTGAAGGAGTTGTCAAACAAAAAAAGGATTGAATATTATTTTAGGGAAGTAAGATTTGACCCTTCCCATGCAGCTGTCAGGACAAATGTTCAACACTGTAAATTACTGACATATCACCATGCTTATTATTTATTGCCTTAAATCATGCCACAATGAAGCATATCCAGAACTCCCTCCTAAAAATAGGCACAAGCTTTTTTGGAGATTTTTTTTTCTCTGAGTGGACTCAGTATGTCACAGAAGCTCACCAAACAATGTTTACTATCAAACCAAAAAACTATAAACAGTGAGTAACTATGTAAACTTTGTAGTGTCACACCATAATTAAAAGCAAAGATGCAAACAGATGTATGAATCGTGATAACAGCTCAGTTAAACTGACAAAAGTAAATATCAACCCACCCACATAAGAATAAAACCAGCATGTTCACCAGCAATTTTTTTTCTGCTCTTGTTGTTATTTTCTCGCCAGATCTTTTTGCAACAGCGGTTAATTGCTATTGTTCGAATTATTCTAGAGAACTTAACCAACTAGGGTGGGTTTTTTTGGTTAATCTCTATAACCAGAATCAGCATAAATGTTCCATTAACCAAGGCAAAACAGAACTTTAAAAGGTCCTCTCTAAAACTTAGCTTTCATTGTAGATACTGACAGTGCAAGTATTTTGCAGTGAATATGCAATGTGCATTCCTCAGTGGCTTAAATTGCTGACTTGTTTTAAATCTTCCACGGCATTTTGCTCATTCAATCCTTTCTTTGACTATCTTCAGCTTTTTCCTTTCTTCCTTTTTTTTTTTAATGTCACTCATCTGGTTTTCATTAGAAAATAAAGTATGACTTCACCTCTGCAAAAACTTAATTTAAGATCAAAACTGTTTTGAGGGAAGGAAGCAAAAGTATTTGAACTAGCACATCCAGTCCTCGAAGCCTTATTTTCTGAGACATCTGCAGAGCTTTGATAAATCCACTGTAGAACTATGGGAACTTCTCCCCTAATGAGGACTGCAAAATAATGACTGTCATCTTTGCAGACCCAGGGATCATGAACATCACACCTTCACTGATGGTTTTTAATAAAATTGGAGGAGTGCAATAAAATAAAACATAACTACATGCCATCACATGACCCCCTCCCTGCAAACAAAACAAAACCCACAAAAAACCCCCAAAACAAACAAACACAAAAAAACCCCCACAAAACAAGCAAAAAAACCCAAAAAAACACATTGCAGAAATTATGCATAGTTTGCACTGCACAACACAATTTCAATTCTCTTTTTAACTCCTTCCGTGTTAGGTGGAGTGTTGCAATGGGAGAAATCAAACTGTCCAGTAACTCTGGGCAGTGAAAACTGTAATTCCAGGCAGATTAAAGTTATCATTTCCTTTAGAATACTGAACACACTGATAGGTCAAATATGGACAGTCAAAAAATACAGCACAATTTAACACAAATTGTCAGTATTTTATTTAAAAAAGAAGCACCTGACAGTTACAATATTGCACATATCTCAGCCCCTTTTAGGTGAGTTTCAGCTGTCCAAATAATAAAGAATAAGTTAAGAATGTTACAATAACCGATGGACTAAGATACCCCTCCACCTTCTGGATAGTGAAATACGCCTCAGAATGTGCAAACTTCAAGTTAACTTAATTATAAGGTAAAAGACCCTAACAGTTCTAAATTTGAGTTTCAAATAGTTATTGTGTGGAATTTTTCTTTCCATCTTAAAATCATACAGGTTACCCTATTGGTAATTGAGATGCAAAGCAGGCTTAACAGATTATACACATTATAATATAAAGAACATTACAGATCTTCTCTATTTGCAGCATATAATTACTCTAGAAAACATCTTACTCCTCCCAACACAAAAGCTGTGTAAAATACCCTATAAGCTTTTTCCTGCTGGTAGCAAGCTCAAAATGACGACTTTATCAAAGAGTATCACATAAATGATAATAAATATATTGATGAATTTAAATCATATGTTTTTCTCATATGCCAGTACCCAAGAACCGGAGAGCTGGACACTACTCAAAGAACCACTCATATGTATCAGGAAATTTGCTGACCCATTTATCTTTAACAATATAAAATCAGCAGTTTAATGGACAGCTCAAAGGGCATGTTCTTCATTTATTGATTGATTCAATTATTTTATTCCCTGTACTTTCCAGTTTCACTTACAGAAGAGAAGTAGGCTACCATATAAAGCTTTTATTAATAATAAGCACCCAGTTCCTACCTTGTAAAGTTAATGGTAGATTTCCTATTTAAAGGGAAATGCTTTAATGGGCCTGTAAGACAAAACAGATTCACCACATAATGAAAGAGATAAGAAAGCTTTAGATGTCTTCTTTGTCTCCTATACATTTCTGCAAAAGACAATCTTAATACATTTCAAGTTGAGCTTCAAGGAGCTGTACTCCGACCATACAGAGCCCAGCAGTAACATGGCCAAACTCACCTCATCTTAATCTGCCTTATAAAAATCAGGAAAGAAAATATTTTACTATGGAAAAGATGGTACAAGTTTACTTTATGTGTGGGAAAACTAGAGGTCACTCTAGAATGAGAAGTGGGAAGAAGTGCTTCAAGAAAGGATCAGCAGCCTGGATCAGCCAGTCTGGAGCCTGGGGCTGGGATTTTACTACCACATCTGCACATTGCTCACCTGCTGCAGGGCCTTGGCCAAGCCATCACAACCCTTCTCACTCTGTCTACTTTGCTTATCTAAAGCAAAAAGCTTCTCTTCAAGGAGGTATTATTCCTTGTGCAAGTACTTTAGGCTACTGGGTTCTAATTATATCTGTTAAACACCCAGGCATTACTGTAAGATATATATAATGAAAAATAAACAAGTATACAGAAAACTTAGTGTACTAAAATAGTACATATTTCACCTTATTTACAAAAAAAGCTCCCAGTTAGACTGGAGAGAGAGTTGTATTTTCACATACTGTAAACCAATAGGGGGAAAAATGCAGAGGAGACTTCCTCCTACATCTTCATTAAATATATTTAAGTGTGCAAGCCATACAGTGCTGCTTTTATGTAAAGTGCTGCAAGCTTGCATGCCTAATGCTCAATTTCACAGTGGACAAAACCAAAATGATGTATGCAGCCATTCCTACAAGCACAGATACAGCAAGTGCCATATACAAAACCCTCACAGCACACAGCACTACTGTGCACCTCCACAAGTCATGAAAACTGTACCGACTCCTATTATATATCTTGTTCAGAATGCCACCCTCCTCCTTCAGACTTGGGCTTTTAAGAAGGTTTTTTTACTTTAAAAAGCCTGTTCTATGCCTTCCACCCAGACTTTTCTCACAGAGGAACAAGCCAAGTGGAGCAGCTCAACAGCTACAACCCTCCTGTCCAGCTCTTTTAACAGGAAGAAACCCAAGCCCCACTAGTCTCAGCCCTCTGAACTTCGGCTCATTCAGCTCAGGATATGTGCACACCGAGTATGTATTTACCAGCAGCCTTTGTCCATGTTTCCCATAACGGAAAGGGATGGGCTGTAAAGAAGGAACAGGAGGTTCTTCTTGGGGACCAAGCACCCTGCCTTGGCACAGAGCAGCGCCTTTTACTTTCCTCTGCTCATTTCTGCTGTCACCACCGAGACTCGCCCTCTGCACGGCCACTGACCTTTCCACCTTCTTGTGTTGTGTCTCTTCATCCCTACCAGACAGGTGCTCCCTGCTCCCTGGCTGTTACTCCAAACATCTCTGAGGTTAAGCTCCTAATAAATTCTGCAAGCTGAATTTTGCAATGAAACTTATGTAGGAGAAGGTGATTGGCGTTAAGGATGCCGTTACATATTTTAGCACTCCAACTTGTGCAGCTCTATGTAGATTTACATAAGATCCATGTACAGTCACTACTTGAATGAAAACAGATGTCCCCTTTGGAGATGGTGAGAGTGTTTGCCTTCTCTCACTCTTTTGCACCTGCACACACAAATGCAAAATAAATGGAAGAGAAGTTGCAACCTAAAGTAAGAAAAAGTTCAAAGTTACATATTGCACTGCTACAGTTGGCAAACCAGCTTCTCCAGGCTACAGTTTCTGGCAAACAACTAATGCTACAAGCCACGAAGTGACCCTGTGGAGCTCTTGCCAAGTGTCCCGGAAGAAAAATAAAACATTCTTCCACCCTGCACCAACCTTCCCACCTTATGCTACAGGAGAAGCTTACAAGGAGTTTCCAGTCTGCTTACTTGCTTCTGGTTTGAGATCTGAAAGCAAGCTGCCTGCCACTGAACTACTGTAGAGAAGTCAAACAGCAATTTTTATCTGAACACAGTGCAGCGTTTGGAGCTGGAACTGTGCCCACATCCTGGGAGGAGAAAGACCTCCTGGCCATGGGTCCTGCACCACCAATGGGACATGCATCCAAGACTTGTCACAGGCAAGGGGCAGCAAGGACACCCAGCAGAGCACTGACAGTAGGAGCTGTTTCTGCTCGGTACCCCATCACCAGAGCCCTGCAAGGGGGAAACAGGAGCTGATGGTGGGCTACAGTCAAATGGCATTACCACAAAAAGCAGCTGTAAGAGAGAGGCTGCTGAGACCCCAAAAAAGCAAAGGGTTGCAGAGACGAGGCTTCTCTATAGCACAGCAACCTCTACTGGGGCAGAGCACTACAGAAAAAGGCTTTCACCCTCAAAAACATCATCTGGAGGTGCATCAAAGAAAAAAACAACACAAAGCACCAACCAGGGAAGAAAAAATCAATTCAAACACACTCACACTTCCCTAGCAGCCCATGAAAAATTGACCCACTTCACGACCAGCTTCATTTATTATCAAGTCTTAGTAACATTAAAATATGGGGATGCAAACTGGGAAAGCTTCCAACCATATTGCTTTCCCCACAGTTAGTGCTGCAAAGTTCAAGTACACCAGCTGCTCTTTAACCTTACTGGCACCAGTGTTACCTTGCACTCCCCTGCACGTACCAAAGCTGAAGTGTAGGTGCCTGCACACGTAGAAACAGCTAAGACATTTCAATGTGTGGCTTCCATAATTTGCCCTCCCATGGCAGCATTGCGCCATGCCTTCAGCATACAGCTAAATCTCCTCACACCGCCAGACAGGACTACAGAGCCACACAAGGATGCCTCGTCTTGTTTGTTAGCTTGGCCTTTCACTTAACATCTGCCAAAGTAGGAGAACAGAGAAAATAAGATGCACTTTTTTTCACAAACAGCTACTCTCAAAGCTGAAAGCATTACTAGAGGATCTGACATCAGCACTGCCAATCTAAACATGTCAGCCCCGCTGTGCATCCAGAAATTGCCCTGACAGCAGCAGCGCAGCCAGCGGCCCGTGCTCTGAGCTCAGGCGACAATGCCCGCGGTCAGAGCTCTGAAGGCGGGAGAAGCAGCTCTGACCGAGCTCCCTCCCTCTACAAATAAATAGGCAGGTCGTGCTTCTCCCCCCATGCAGAAAATCACAGGTGGACAGAAAGTGCTTGTGGTGGGAAACCAGGAGCAGCACTCCTGAATGCGAGCAAACACGGAGCAGAGAGACCCGCTGGGGCAGGGTATAGGTGGACAAGGGACCTCGCCGTCTTTTCGGGCACCACACACCGGACACCGGCCCGGCGCTACGTGACCGCCGGGACACAACTTTCCCAAGCGCCGAGGCCGCGCCCCTTCTTTCCTCTGCCAGAGCTGCTGGCGACGGTGGCAGCTCCAGCTCGGAGCAGCGGCTTCAGCGGTGTCAACAATTCCGCGCTGCGAGGCCGCCACGGCCGCGATCTCCGGGCAGAGGAGCAGAAGGGTGCTCGCTCCCCGCCCGGGATGCTTACGCGGGAAGCGCTGCAGCAGCGCTGCTAACCCAGCGCTGGCCGCCGGTACCGGGAACCGCCCCGCCCGCCGCCGCCTCCCGCGGAGGGACGGACGGACGGACGGAGCGGCGGAAGCGGCGGCGCCGGGACGGGCAGCTCTCGGGCGGGAGGGAGGCGGCGCTGCCCGCGCGGTTCCGCGTTCAGTGCGCGCAGGTTTAATTCCTGCGGCCACCGGCCGGGAAGCTCCGGGGGAGCAGGATCCCCCGGCACGGCCGCAGCCGCCGCTTCCGCGGACAGCGCCGGGCGGCACCCTGGCCGGCAGGGCAGGGCAGGGCACGGCCCTTCCCCATCGCTTCCCTCCCTTCCTCCCTCCCCTCCCGTCAATCCCCCCCCTCCGTGGGCGGGGGGGCTCCCGCGGCAGCCCGGCCGGGTACCTTGCAGGCGGAGTAGACGCCCAGCTTCTCCAGCTTCTTGGCCCGCGGCGCGGCGCGCAGCTGCGCCTTTTTCCCCGCGGTGCGCGCCGAGCCGGGTCCCCC
>VXBU01017588.1:191360-208853 GCA_013400315.1 Bombycilla garrulus | reverse complement strand
CGGAAAGTTGCCCTAGAAAGAGGCGGCGTGGCCGGCTGTGTTGAGCGGTCCCGAGCCGCGGTGAGCCCGCGGTGCTGCCGCAGCCGCTGTGGCCCCTCCGAGTGCCGCTATTTTGTTTAGCTTAACCGTTGCCTTCCCACACTGTGTACTCTGCGGCCGCCTTGGAAGGATTCAGTCTTTTTCCCCAGATGATTTCTAACTGAATGTAAGAGTACGGGTCAGTTTAAAATATCGGCCAGTTCAAAAACTCTCCGCTCAGTTCCTCGTGTCATGGCTCTGGGGCTTGGCTTTTTGTTGTGTCCAGAAACAAGTGTTGAGAGCAGGTCTGTTGGTGCCTTAAAGGGATTACCCTTTAATTGAAAGTTAAATTAAGCAAACGGTCCTGCCTTTGAGAGCGCACTGCTTGCACAGCAGCAAGTGCACGGGGTGTGAGGCGGTTCTGCCCCGCTGCACGTATGTAAAACCGTGGTTGAGCCATGAGAAACCACAAATGGCAATTCCGTACTACGGCAGCACGGTTTAAAGGGTTGGAGTGGAGGCTGGGCTTTTGCGTGGGATTCACGGTGCTTTGATGTGTGAAGCTAAACTATCAAAGTAGCAGTATGAGTTTGGAGGGAAGTCCCAGCGCAGAGAGAGCTCTTGCAGGCACAGGGCCTTGGCACCTTGCGCAGGAAAAGCAAAAATAACTCTGGGTTTGTGCGAAGTAATATTTGGGGGGAAGGGTGGGTGACAAAACCCTGCGGTCTCCTTCTTCCCTTCAAAGCGCCTGGGAATATTTTTAAGCATGGTGTTATACGGCGAGTTGGCATATTCATGACATGATAGGAAAACAGAATGGAATAAAATGAGGTATTGCGTGAAACAAGGGGATCTGTTGTTTTTCTCTATTTACTTATTTATTTATATTTTTATTCTGCTGAGGTTTTAATACCGACGGGGTGTTGATGGAGTCAGACCTGTTCCCCGGCTTCCCCCGCGGGCTCGCCAGAGCCGGGATACCGCGGGGAGTCCGCGGCGGAGGCCGGGGCTGGCTTCGGGCTTCCCAGCAGCTGTGACAGCGACCCGTAAGATGGCTGCTGCCATCCCCGGCGCTTTAAGACGGACTGGGTTAAGGTGGAGGAGCCGCTGCCCTTGGCAGTAGCAGCCTCAAGATGAACAGGAAATTAAACGTGATACAAAAATCCAGTTTCTCTGGAATTCAGGAGAGAATTATCTTCGTCTTTTATTTTTAATTTTTTGTTGTAAGTGTTTTGTTGTAAGAATCACGTTTTAAAATAGCAAATCGCCGCCGTATGTTAGCAGCCCCTAAGAAGCTCTTCGCTTGCATTTTCTTTATGCCGATTAGGTTTCTGCTTTCTGACTTGAAAATGAAACTCTTCTTGCTTAGTTTCACTTTCAGCTTTCCCACGACTCCTTCTCGGCAGCAAATATTACAAGCAAAGACCACATCTGGAACAACACGCTGGCAGCAATGGACCACTTAACATCCCCGCCTGAACATAGACTCCTCGTTTTCCTGAGAGCTGATGTACCCTTACATCCCCCAGTATATTTTTCCTTTCCCCCCCCCAATCGCCAGGTTCTCCTTTAACCAAGTAGATAATTATATTTAACCCAGCATTAAGTTTGCACACGTGCATGTAATGAATTACAGTTTTGATATTGAAAATACATTTACTGCTTTCACACAGGTGAATAACTCCACCGATGTGCATTGAGGCCACTTGGTGGGCATTTTTGTCTGAAGCTGCACAGGTGAATGCTCACAGGATCACAGCCTAAGTGAACAACATTATTCTTTAGGATCCTTAAAAGCCTGAAAAACTTATTACTTCCATTAATGTAAAATCAAAGACAGAAGTTGTCAGGAAGCATATAATTTTACTGCAGTTCCTTCTTGAATCCTCAAGAGCATGGCTGCCTTACAATACTGTGTCTATTTTTTTTCCATTATACCTTGATGTTCGCCAGATAACCAGAAATGTAAGTCTACCAGCTTGTGGCTACAGATACAGTTACTATAGTAACATTTATAAACACTAATTTCACTACACTTGCAGAACTGCTGCCTGCTAAAAGCAGCTTAGAAAGAAACCACTCTAACTGCAAATAGGTAAGTCTTTCTCTTTTTTTTTTTTTTACATTAAGCCTGATCACTGCTCACATTCGAACTTTGTGCAAATATGTTGCTAAAAATAAAAATAAAAAGGCTTTACTTTGCCTTAAATTGCTCTAGTGAAAAGTAAAGTATTACATTCAAAATTTCAGCAAGACTAAGGAGCAAAAAGACAAAGGAAAACCCCCTATGCTTTGACATATGGGTGGATACATGTCATTTTCTCTTGCATATATCCAAGCTTTTTTCTTCTGTTGGCTGAATTCACAAGTACAGTACATACTAATTTTCTAATTACAATGCATGCATAGATCTGAGCACCACATAACCCCTCTGCTGCTTGTTTTTTGTCATTAAACATGAAGATACTAAATTAGATTCAAACTCACAGTACTGCCTGAGAAACCCTCACCACATTTTACAGTTTCTGTCCTCTGGGGCATCCCAGTGTGTTTGCACAAGTCGAGCTGACTCTGAAACCCGAGTTGGGGAAGCACAAGTGGGAGCAGATGATCCTGCCTGTGCTGCTCAGCTCACCAGCTCAGGTGAGTGGCCAGGTGACTTAGGAAGGCCATTCATCTGCATCAAACTAGGGAAGCCAGAATAGGTGAGACACAAGTGCCAGCTCATGTGGGTTTCAGGTGTCACTCCGGCTGCTGATAGCCCCAAGGAGATGCCTGCTCAGAGCCCGTGCTCCCAGCAGATCAGACGTGCATTTCACATTTGTTGCTCCTGCATGAACTCACTGTGAACACCTGACAGGCTTAAATGCAGGAGCATGCGTGTTACAATTATTCCAGCAAAGGAGGCAGCTGCATTCTTCACAAAAGACGAAATCAAAATACAGTTTAGGGTGTGCCAGACTCCTGGTTATTACCTAGTTGACACTGAGGGCTTTGGGGGCCTATCTTGCTCCCATAAATTAAAGAATGACTCAGTTAATAGCAGCCTAATGTTGAATGCTACTGCTCTGACAGGGACCACGCAGCTGAGCTCTGGGAGTCTACCCCTAACCCTCATCCCTGTCTCACAGCCCAGTCAGATCCAGCACACCCAACCCAGCCTTGTCTCCCTCCTTTTGTTCAAGTGAGATTTTCTTCCAGTGCTCCCACTTTTTTTTATGCTTACCATTCAATTCAAGTAGGAAAAGTGTAGCTCCTGCTCTTCCAGGGAGCTTCTCTGAGTATAAAATCCTACCGTGTCCTTTCATTAGTGCATTCCTTGTGGGTGAAGTGGCCTCCCTCTTGGCCACCATGCATTCAGGAGTGCTATCAATATTTTGTGAATCACTGGAAGTATTAACAATACAGAAGTTTTGCTCATTAGGCTGTCTCTAGCATTTCATCAGCTTCCCATAGTCCTTATATGTAATTCTAACAACACAGATGGCAGACCTTCCTGTCAGGTTTTTGCTCTGGTGGGAAACCTCACACCCCATTTACCCAGTTTCCAAAGGAAAAAGTGCAGAAAAATAAATTGAGAAAATGTCATTGCGACACCCCATGGCTGCTCCAGTCACACAAATTCCTTGTTAGTGATTGACCATTTAGCAGTTTTTATATGCATCTTACCCAGAGGATGCTCTTCTTGACTGCAGTCAGACTTTTGATTTAACCCAAACCAAGTGAGAAGACTAAAGGCTGGAGTCACTCCTGCCTTTGCACAATTTAAGCTGTGTGTGTGAAATCCAGAAGATGTTTATTGAAGCTATTTAGCCATCAGCAGTCACTGCATTGGCTGACACTCTGTTATTTTGTGGTGGTGAGAGCTCTAGATTTCTTCACACAAAACATGAGATGTACTATCTATTTTTCCCTTACTTTCTATTTGACTCCCCACAATTCTTTTGTTTACTCCTTTCTCTAACGTATTTTTCTGTTCTTTCTATTCCTTAATTCATGGCAGAGATCCCTGCAATGCTCTGGGACTCCACTTGGTGCATTGTGACTGCTTGTGCCATGTAGGGCAGGTCATTTGGTTCTGGAAGCCTGAAATGCCCCTGGGAGACTGGCAGAGACAGGGATGGGAGAGAAAGGGTCTCCTTTCTCCTGCCTGCGCACAAGCTGCAGGTGCCAGCCAGCACCCTGGATACTGCACTGACTTAGATAATAAAACTCTGCCTAGAAAATCCCTGTTATTTCTGTAAGATGAATTTACAGTGGCCTAAGCACATCTGATTGTGCAAACCCAGTAATGGGCCTTCCAATATCTGTGTGGGAGACCTCCTGGAAATTCTAGATTTTCCAGGAACTAGAGACACAACTGCAGGCACCACTGCTAACCGCTTGGCCAAGCAGCAGAAATAAAAACTTCCATTTGGACCCACTGTAATAGTGCTGTGTGCAGCTGAAAAAAGCAGAGGAACCCCAAGAGTACAGCCCCAACCCCAGATGGGGATTTGTGGGTGAAGGAGGCAAGATGTCACCAGGAGTGCAGAAGGCACAGTTTTGTTTTCACCGCCCATCTTCTACCTTCTGCCACAGCTTTCTTTGTGGATCCCCAAAGGATTCCAAGGAGGATTCCTCACCTCCTGTTCCAAGGCCAGCAGGCTTGCCATTCCCAGTTGATGTTTTGTGGCCTCTCTGCCCCATACAGACCCTCGGGAAGTAGCAAACTGCTACTTCTGCCTCACTGAGACTGACCCATCTACGAGAAAGAGCTGCAAAATATCTGGAGTGCAGAAAGAGCTGGTTTTGTCATTGTTTCACTACTCCCATTTCCCAGTTCGATGCTTCCTCCCAGCTGAGGAGCTGCACCTCTGCACAAGTGGACAGTGTCACAAATTATAACTCTCACCCTAGAAGACCTAATGACAGGGACTCTTATTTCATAGGGTGGCACAAAACCAGAGAGCCTGGAATCCCGGGATTCCAGTTTTGGACAACATTTTAGAAGACAAATAAGGAGACTAATTACCTTAATTTATTCCATAATTATTTTAATTATTAATCACTTCCTTCTCTCTTACCTATTATCAGGTTTACAGGTGGGAGTGTTCCCGAGTCCTGAATGCAGGCTCTGCCCCTGGCATGCTCCTGTGACTCACCAACTTTGTCTTTATCTCTTCCCACACCTTTCATAACTAGACTTTCTTGAAGCTGCATCACTGCTTCTGGGGATGCAGTAAGTAGGCTATATATGCACACCTAAGGTGACTCACTTGGCAGAAGATGCCTTGCTCTTTCTGCACCATTCCCTTTGTGGATGGTTTTAGAGAATGAGAGGGCTAGCTCTGATAAAAATTTATGGAAGGTATAGGGCATGGCTCCTGGGTTAGCAAATAAGTTTGTTTTTTTAGGTGAAGACTTTCTCAGAGGTCTTGCGTGAGTTTCAGGAAGGCTTTGTAAGGCTTTTCACATAAGATATTGGCTCTTTGCTGCTTTGGCCAAAGATGATCATGTGAAGCTGGGACCTGCTAAGGCAGCACCCACCCAGCAGAGGCTGGCTCCGACTGTGCTGCAGGACATGAGCTGCACCAGACAAATGCTAATGCCTCACTGGCCACCCAGGGTGGCTCCTTGGCAGATGCTGGTGGCATCAGGCACCCTGCAGCTGAGGGACAGACAGTCCTGGCCATGCTGAGAGTCTCTGTCATGGTTGCTGTGTGTGGGCGTGATGCATTCACAGTTTTCCAGGGGAGGTGCTGCTGCCAAACTGCGTGATGGGCAGGGAGGAGGGAGGTCAGCCAGGACGGGAATGCTGAACGTGTGGAGGCAACGAAGCCATGTCCTGGTGTCACAGGCACATGGGAAAGAGAGAACTGAGAGGGAAGCGCTGACTGAGGCCTGAGCAATAAGTAAATCAGGGAAGCAGGAAAAGACAGGCAAGGAAGTTGGTGCTCATTCAGCAAGAATTTGCAGCAGTGAGGCCTGTTTATATGTATTAGTTGATAATATTTTGATGAGCAGCTCAGGGAGAACATGACCTCAATTTTACATCACACAGCCCTTCTCTGCCTCTTCCCATCACCCACAGGCAGGCAGGCAGGCAGGCATCTTTCCAGAGCTGGCTTCAGCCTCAATAACAGCCACCATTTTCTAAGACCACAAGTATGTAGCAAATAATAAAACCCCAAATCTCACAGAGGAAGGAGTTCAGGCCTGAAGATTGTGCAAGCGAAGTTCTGACTGTGTCAAAGGGAAGTGAGAAAGAAGCACTCTCTGGGTGGAGATAGGAACGAGACGTGGCGCAGGGAGATAACTGCATATGGGACTTGTCTGTTTGGATACAAACCTGATCCTCCGTCCTCAAAGCCCAGGAACATCTTCCATCTTCAGTAATTAAAAAATGATTATTGTAGTGCCAAACTGCAGACACAGAAAATAATCTTGCCTTACCTTATTAACAGCAAGCAGCTCTAAGTGTCATAGCTAGAAAGGTTTTGCAGAAATATGAGATTTACTGAGACAGTGGTATCATCTGACACGTGAGCCTCCTGCTCTGCCTCAGTCCTGTCCCTTTTAGACAGGCCAGTGTATGGCAGACTAAGCATTGACCAGGAGGCTCTTTGTTATGACACATAAAAGTAAATACAATTTTTTTTTGCCCTTGAAAACACGTACAATCTCAAACTGTGGTTCACTCCCCATTCTTCTACATCTAATTTCTTTTAATCTGTTTCTATTTTCATCTCAGAACATTAAACTGTGTTGGGTTTTGGCTCCCTAAATAGGCACAGGGAAACTGCAGTGAGCTAGAAAGCTGAATTTTATCTTTCACTGTGAGTGCTTTAGCTTGGTGTATTGTGCTGTCAGTATCTCACTGTTATCCTTTAACCTGACAGCAAAAACCCTCCCAGTCTGTATTTGTTTCTGGTGAGATAAATGCAAGGAGAGAAGGAAACACAGACTAATGTTTTTTTACTTCATAAGAGATCAGCAAAGCAAATGTTTCTCCTTTTTCAATTTTTTTTTCATTTTTATTTTTACAAGGTTTCTAGCTATTAACATAAGCAATTTATGCATGGCATAAAAAATTAACATCAGGGCTGCCCTTTTAATAATTATAAGCAAAGTTATTGCAACTAAAGAGTTGTAGCCTATCTTGCTACATGAATTATTATGTATATTATCCTGGTTATTTACACATTGTAATTAACTAGGACTGTTTTGAAGCTTTGAAAATGTGATTTGTTAGCACTTACAGCCACTTATGGAGATACAAGCCCATGTAAAATGTATGTGAGTGTTAAGAATTCGGTTTGCTGAGATCAAACTAAGATTTTGCTGAAAGTTTTTAATTTCCCATCTCTAATCCAGGGGCTTTTATTTACACTAAATATAAAGTGAGTTCATATTTAAAAGACTGACAAAAAATAGCTTACCAGGTGTTCTGTATACATTACTCCTAATTTTTCTCAGACCTGAATGCATGATTGTAATGACAGCAGTGAAAAATCTTGCGCCAACTCTCAGTCTCAAATTCAAATTATGCAGAATAAAGGAAAAGGGATCTGCACAAGCAATTTTATCCATGTACCTCCTTACTTTGCCCTGCTGAAGTGGTGCAGCACTTTCAGAGGAGTCTGGTGTTCACCTCTTGCAGAGAGACAGACTTTCCTATAACCTGGTCCTACAGCAGATTGAAAGTTGTAGCCAGCTGCCAGCCACCTCTGCAAGGATAAGCTGTACCACACTGTCATAAGGGGGTTTTAAGTGGCTGTGCTTAATACCATCATCCTTTACAGAAGATGTGTTGTAATTGATCCACCTCAGCTGATCAAAGGCACTTGATTCATTAAGATGTATTAGGATTAATTTGAGCTGGAGGAGGTTAGGGCTTTGACTTTAAGGAAATTTTATCTAACAACTGCCATGACAGAAAAAAAGGCACACATTGAAACACAAACTGTGGAAATCCTTAAAGTACAGAGGTGGTGGAGAGAAGTAGTGAGACCAAAAAAAATGTACTTCCTAGCTGAAATCCTGGAAGAGAAAACAGGTGCAAAAAAAAAAAAACACAGTTCAGGTGTGGCTGTATGGAATGCAAAGAGAGAGCCCCAGTAAAGGAATGAGGTTAAAGTAGGATGAAATTCCCAGAGGCTGCTCTTGTAATGTGGCTGTGAGGTATTACTGCTGCTAAACTCCCTCCCTTTGCCCTGGTGATGAATTTTTAGCAGTTAACAAAGATTAACTGAAACAGAAATCTCATAACAGAGAATACAATAGCATGTGCATTTTTGTATCATTTTTCTCATCCATACAGACATAAATGCTAAATACTAAAAAAAAAACCCCAAAATAACCAAACCCATAATCAACTTGAATATAAACACTATGTTTCCATACTTAGTAGACACAAGAAGTATAGGCTGGCAAGCTTAGCTGCTCACATGGTGTCAGGATTTTGTGTTACGGTGTCTGTGCATGTACGTCAAGTGCTGGTTTAGGGGCAGAGGATGTTATGCAAGAAGCAGTTCAGACTGAAATTTTCCAAGCCTGAAGCACAATCACTTGGAAAAAAATTCTAGGTAAAATGGCTTAGCTGTTTCTGAGAAAAGGATTTGGAAAATATGTTGTTTTGAATGTATTAAGCCAAAAGTCTAATTTTTTTTTTTCTAGAGAAGCTCCAAGATGGCCAGGTTTTAAACTACCACTTGGAAATTTGGCTGAAATCTTTCATCATTCTTGTCAATTTGCCCAAATCAGAGCAAGTTACAATACTTAGAAAGCAGCATCAGTTTGCCCATGCCAGGTAGATGTGCCACTGTGCAGGTGCTGAATTCAGACAAGTCCCTCTGCGCTGCCAGGGCTCGGTCAGGAAGCACCTTGCTTGGAGGCTCCACAGCTCCGACTCTTGGCTGTGCAGCACCAGGTGCCAGACCTGGGAATAGCATGGGGGATGCAGAGTGAGGTGAGAGAGAGTGAGCTGATGGGGGAGACTGGAGCAAGGAGCTGCAGCGGAAAAAATGGAGGTACGTGGGGATGGGGATGATAAGAGCTCTGGCTGAAGGGCGGGCAGAGAGGCTGGTGCTGACTAGAATCACGTCCTTGCAGTACCTAAACTCTACACTGCTGAATTCTCTGAGTCACACAGGCAGAAGATTCATTATTCATTTGAATTCCTTGTGGATAATCCCACTCCCACACCATATTGTGATCTTGCCAATATCAACAATCCTGGCACTTCCAAGAAAGTAAATAATTCTTTAATAAAAGCAATACTGATTTGCTAAGATAAAAAAAATTCTACATGGCAGAGAGACATGGAAGACAGGTTTATTGTGCTGGACAACCATGAAAATAGGTAAGATACATGCTTTCTGGAAATTCTTGATAGCTGTCACATTGTGGCAAAGCTTCCACTTTTACTTCTTGAACACCTTTCTCACATAGATTCCTTCTACAAAAATAAAATGCCAGAGCAAATTCTAGATTATTTTTTGCTACAGTAATCAAGGCAGGTTACAAGGAAAAAGAGAAGAACCAGGCAAGTGAGGAGACCAACAAGACCAGTCTGTTATGAAAGTGTATGCCAAGTCCTTTTGGAGAATGCAGATTTTTACAACTGGGAAGGAATGAGGTTTCCAAAGTTCACTGGTAAAAAGAATTCCTAGTGAATAGATGGACAGCACTAGGGAAGAAGAAAGAAATCATTCTGAAAACAACACACACAGTCCACTAGCCAGGGTAGCCAAAGGTGTTGCTGGGCTACTGCATATTGTTATTAGAGATAAGTATATTTCACACCAGGATTTCTTTTCCCTTCATACAATTAAGAAAAAAAATAGGAAGAAAAAAAAAAAAAAAGGCAAGCATAAATTAATCTAGAGATCTGCTGGCAGTTGATATCTGGAGATAAAAAACAGCAATTCCTTTAGCTTGACAATGTGAAAGAGACATGATAAATTCCCTCACAACTGATACTGCTATCAGCCAATAGTATTCAGCTTATTAGATAAGTAGCCTGAGCACAATATTTGAATAAAAGCATTTAATTGAAGTTACTAATGTAAAAGACCGCTAGGAAGCATTCCATAACACACCAGTGACCTCTGTAAGAACAGTATGATTTTTTTTTTCTTTTTTTAATCAAGAAGTTTAAGCGTCATCACTTTAGGACAAGCTTCTGGTTTTTGATCTGATAAAGTCCTTGTGTCAATGAAACATGTTTAAGTTATTCTTCTAATTAATTTGTTTCATTGGACTAAGTGCCACCACATTTTGCTACCAGCAAACTGAAAACATGATTTTAGGGAATAATCTGAATTATATTACTTTCTGAAATAGGAATGTGTTGCTATTCAGACCTGTTTCCTTATGAAGTAGAACCTTGCTTTTCTTTAGGACAGAATCAGTTATTTAGTACAATGAGAAACAATGATACATTCCTAACGCTTCTGCACCCCCCCCCGCTACAAGGGACACTAGAAAAAGCTCTTGCAGACTAGCAACTCTAGTCATTGCTTCTTCCCACCTGGTGATTTTTCTTAGCAGTTAAGCCCTCTTGTGTACATAAAACAGCTGTGAGATTACAAGCAAGGTACTTGCTTTACTTACTTTCCCACAAAGGAGTGCACAAGCACAGTTACATACAAAAAGCTGGTGGGTGAAGAGTTCCAAATGGTTTTGTGTCTACAGTTACATTCTCTTCCAGCCTCTGCTTGAAGTGCAAGCCCAGCACTACACCACTCTTCTATCCTTCTCAGAGACACACTTTCTTCCTGTGATGAGTGCATTCACACAACTTGTAAGACTTCTTCATATTTCTACATATGAAATTAGACCAAAATTAATGAAGAGGGTCAAAGATCAGCAGAAAAAGGGAGAATCATTTGAGAGGCTTCATTGCTGTCAGGACAAAAAAAAAAAAAAAAAAGTTCCACATTTGAAAAAAAACCCAATTCCAGATATAAAAAGGTATTTTAAGTACTTTTCCTTAACAATAATTTGCACTCATCTGCCAGCCTAAGAAACGCTGTAAGCCAAGTTATCATGCACTGGGGCACTGAACTAGGTAACTGTGGGGTACCCCACAACCTCCATTCTTCAATGCCTGCTGCTACAGCTGTACTTTACCTCAAATAAAGTTCCTGCAGCTATGAGACCTTTACTGGTACAGGTATCAAAACAGGTAGTTTAACACCAGCCCAGCTATTCTTTCAGGAAATAAAAAGGTATCTTTACTAGAATACAGCATTAACTCACAAAAAGGCTGCAATATCTTCAGATGCATTTGCTTCCACCTTACTGGAACAGAAACACATTTAATTCCAAAGAGATTGATGAAGACAAGAACTAAGACTGGGTGAATTCTCTACCAAATTGCTTCTGGGTCTTATTACCTGCCTCCATGCATTCCTTACAGAGAAGATTTCATGCTGGCTGCAATTAAGGATACCATGAATTCAAGCTCTGCTAACAAGTTAAGGTTTGAAGTTTATCAGAGATACTTTAAACCTTACACAATTAAAATCCACATTTCTGAAGCACTGCTAAACACACATTTATTTAATCTAATACAATTTATTTTCCACCAAATGTACCGCATCAAATGAAAAAATTCACACAACATGAACCTTCCTTTTCCTCCAAGGAGTGCGTTCTTACAAAAGTACTGACACGTTCCTTCAGATCCAGATAAGCAAACAGAGAGGATGGTCACATAAAAGGAGCACGAGATGGTGACACAGGCCATCTTCTTCATTTAGTGCCATAGTGATAGGTCAGCTAAATTTTGTTGATTCTTTTGCCTTGTCTCTGGTTTGTAGACAAGACAGACTAGATTTTACTCCTCCTTGAAGTCAAATTGTTCCACATGGGTTACATTATGATTGTTGTTAGGCTTACAGTTGGTGGTCTCGCCCCAAGGGTTCAAAGGATATTTTACACATTCTTCTAGCTCTCCATGGAAATCAGAGGAAGGAGGGGGAACAAGCACAAGGCAATATACAGAGCATAACTCAAGGCATCTGGAATTTATAATTAATTAAAAAGGTGCATCCTTCAGTTTTGGTACTTTGAATCACTTTCTGATTTAAGGCAGAAGAAACCTGTCTTCACAGACAACACTTAGCTGTCTCCTACACTCAATGATGCCAATACTGCCCAAGAAACACAACTACTGTGTAAGCAATGCCTACTCCTACACCCCTTTCCAGAGGTCTGTGCCCAGTGTGGCCAGTGGATATTAAAAATGCAATATAAACGAACACACTGCAGCCAACTTCATGTCTAGAAAGCCACCACATCCCAAGCAAATTCCTTCTGCCTGGCATCGCTTTTGCCCTTATGCCAACACATGGGAGCAGACCAAACATCTCCCCTAACACAAGAAATGGTCTCCCAGGGCAGCCACAGAGAATCTCCAACAATGCAGCGCTTTGGTTCAGAGCTCTCTCCTTTATGCTCCGCACTTAAATCTGACATGACCAGCCTCTGCAGTGCTGCAATTTCTAACATTTTTAGTTCTCAGATTTCAGAAATGTTGAGGGACAGGGGAAATACCTCTTCCTACTAAAGCAAAGAAATTAGTCCTCAGCTTCCCACAATGACGAAGAATTCTTGCTCCCTTGGGTGCCTTGACCAAGTAAGAGATTTAAGGCATTGTGTAAGTAAACAGTAAATCCTACATCATGTCCAAATTATTTTCAAGTACTAGAAATTGTAGGCTGCTAGAAACAGTCTGAGCTGAAACTTCTTGCTGAGTTCATTCAGACTCTTGAAAGCACATATTCTCATAGGAGGAGAAGAAAAAGTATTTGAGAAAAATAGAGAAGTTGCACCTTTGACTTGTTTTTAAATAAGAGTTCATATTTTTCATATTAGACTGCACTTTAAGCTGAATTAAATGTCACCTAAAACTCCTCATAAGAGTTTATTTACAGTCAAGAGATTAAGATTCCAGAACATTCTTCAAAGAATGGAAGAGGAAAAAACACAGAAAACTTTGCTGTAAAACCAGAAACAGATTCAGTGATAGACATACTGCTGCCTGTGAAGTAGACTATTAACTATGATCTCAGCTCTATTTCCAGTCCTTAACAAAAGCCTGACACTGTAACAGCAGTATCTTTAAACAAACCAAATATGCTATAAATATTATTTAAACTTCAGATGATGTATGTGCAGTCTTACATAAAAATGGAGTCATGTCTCTCAAAAGCACAACACTTCTAACATGAGAGAAAACACTTCAGATTGGTGGAAATATCAGCACTAATAAACCAGATTAGTAGAAGGATACCTGAGAACTACAAGGGCTCTTGGACATCACAGAGCTCCAGTAAAAAGAACATGTTATACTTGTACCTCACATTGCATCTGTCCCTACCAATGTTACTTGCCAGTTTCTTATTCTGGCTTCTAATGGGCTTTGAGGGGTTTTGGATTACCTGAAGTACTTGCACCAACTCCTAACATTCCCTCATAATTTGGGAATGCATGAATGCTGTTCAACAAAACAGGACTTTGTGTGTCAGTATCCAGTATCCCTGACTGGAGACAACTTAACTGACTCAAACACTATTCATCATCATCAGCAAGACAGAATAGAGCTACTTTATTCCAATAAATGTATTTTCCAGAGAGGCTAAAAAGGCAACCTGAAACAAAATCAGTGAAAATGTTATAGGAAGAATTACAGGCAAAGTAAAAATGGAATTCCTAAGAAGGAAACTAATGACCACAAAAATCAACCTAATCCAGAACTGTCTCTTTTCAGCAGCAGTAATGAGGTAAATTCAAAGAATAGAGATACACAACCCCAGTTCCAGCACACAAGGTGACTCTGAAGAACACAGTTTGAGGATGGAAAATTTTATCCAAGTTTTCATCCACAGTAAATCTTCAGAGCAAGAAGCAGCCAACACTTTCCATGCAACAGATGCAAGTCACAGCTATAACAGCTGCAAGAGAATGTGCTGGCATCAAGGTCTAGAGCCATGAAAACACCCCCAAAACAGACAAAACCATGCCATCTAATTCTGACTCAAATATACAGCTGGCAGAAAAAATGGACTCCAATTCATTTTGTGACAAACTACAGGTGATGTTAGTCAAGAACTGCTAAAGACTGTATCACCATTGGGTTCTAAGCCACCACCACAGAGTTTGAAGAAGACACAAAAATGTACCCAACCCATTGCAAATCACAAGCTGCAGAAGAGACACAGAGAGACTGCAATGCAACAAGTCACCTTGTGAACAACGGGCAAAGACTGCATTAGCTGCAGGTTCAAGAGACAATATTACTGTTGGGATCGTACTTCTAAATGGATAAGATACCAAATTACCTCAGCATTTAAAGCTTTATTATAGGATAACTGGAGTACCACAGAATATATAGGACAAGCTTCTATTTAGCTGTGCCATGAATTTATTGTAAGCATCTTAAATGCTGACCCATACAGTGAATTAGACATCTTGTCTGGAACTGTACAAATGCGATAAAACCTTCTGAAATTCTCAATAAGAAACAGTAATCAAAAATTTTTTAAACCACTTTATTCAAACCTGAGCACCTCAATATAAAACTAAACACTGGTGAACTGTCATTTTTCTTGCTAAACCCAGATTACTGCAAATTTAAAATCTGCACAAGTAAGTTTCTATCAGTTCAACATTTAAATAGACTAATTCATCTCTTCTGACACACTTTGTAGATTTCATATAATGAAAATAACTAAAAGAATTAGTGCAATATACTGGACTGATCAAAATAAAATGTACTTTGGAAAACAAAGTTGCGAAGTTCATTACTGACAGACAGCAGTACTTATGTTACAGATACAGGAGCATCATTTATTACTGTTCTAGCCATAAAGGAAGAACTCAGAACCCCCTTTGATTAGAGAGGAAAAAAGTTAGCTTTAAGTAACTGTACATTCTGTATACCTTTAAGCAACTCTTAAATATTACAGGAAGTATTAAACAAATGTAGACTACAATGCAGAGTACCTATTTACAGTACATTAATATTCAAATTTAAAATCAAGTTGGATGTACATAATTGTTAGTGCACTATTTTTTTTCCTTAGGGGAAAAACAAACTGTAATGGCCAGCAACGATCAGAAACAAGAAAGAAGTCACAGACACCGAGTTTGTTGTGGTTTTACTTGAAGAGCTCTTACAGTTTGTAGAGGAAAAAAACCCCGTATCCTAAGTTGTAGAGTTGAATTTACTGGTCTGTACCCTCTGAACAGATTAGAAATGATGTTAGACTTGATTCATCACTAATTCATTAAGATAACTAACTGGGTTGATACAATTTACATACAGTGTACCAACTAAAACTCCACTTTCTGGCAAGCATAGGATTCTTAAAATTGTTAATGCAAGTATTATTTTTAATAAAATTATTAACCTATGGAATGTATAACTAAACAGTGGATACTTGCAGAAACAACTGGTTGCATCAATACTGCAAATAAGTTTAAGTAATTTTTAGACCCTGTTTCTAAGAAGGTTTTAAAGCACAATTGAGAATTATGAAAAGACCCAATTCTATTTATTATAACAGTGATCAGTACTGAGGCTACAGGAACTGGCCAATTAGGTCCTCAGAAAGTAGATCCTCTATACCCCTAATAATAACAACTGATTTTTAAAACCTTTCAACTGAAGGGAGTTTATTCCGCTTCCATCTCTCCTCTACTGCTGAAACATTACAGCCAGCGGTGGATACATGCATGTTAAAATTTAAGGTCAAAAGAAAACTGTATCATGAACTTGACTATTATCGTAAGTCTCTTCGCTGTTTGGAAGCTGTACTGGACCAGGTTAAGCACTCCAATTCCATGGTTATTAACAGTTAGGAAGCAGAAGAATATTCAGAACAGTTTAAAGCAATTGATCTCTTAGTTACTACAACATTGACTCTTGGGTGGTTGTGTGGGTTCAGTAAGGTCTACTCCTCTTCCTCTGGCAGAGCTGGCTCCTGCATTCTGTGGTTCATTCTTGGGCAATTTTTTTGCTGTAAGGTGAACAGGAAGTAAGGGTTAAACCTGAGATTTTACTGAGATTGAATCACCTGAGCAAACAGAACAACACATTATAGGCATATAAGTATGCTCACTGTATAATAATATTCGGTGCATTGGTAATGGAAGAAGTGAAGACACTTAACTTCTTAAAGATTATCTGCTTTATCTATGATTTCTAGGAGTGAAATACATTGGTAACTTGAGCTGTATTACTGAATACAGGAAAATGTATCTGCACAGGTATGCTATGCCAGTAAATGATAGCTCTTGTGGGAATCTACTCACACAGAACAGGCTTTAAGATCAAGATGCTAGCACAAGAAGATACAGAAACATTGAAAAGGCACAAAACGCAGACAGAAATGGGTCAAACAGTTCCCAGATATCCAGCCAGAATAAGTGTTTGCAGACAACATATAAATGGCCCTCAGTACCAGATCGAGCCACTCCTATTTTTTTCAAGCTATCTCTTCTCTCCAGTTCTTACGACTCAATTGACTGTTAATTTCTTTTCTGCCCTTGTAGCTCCAAGGTTTCTCCTCCTCCTTAACATGAAAAGTAAGGGTGAAAGTCACCTCTCTGAGCAGTAGCTTCTCCTAGATTTCTCTCCACCAGAAAATTGCTAAGTTCTACACAAAATTACTTCCACGGGCCTATCTTACCAGAGACCAACAAACACCCTCGGGTCTATAGTTTGGCTGAATGGTTTCACTTCAAAGTAATTACTTTTGTCAGTTTTTTAAAGAACTTTTTCTAGAATTAATGAAACCAAGCCAAAAAAAGAAAAAAACCACAGAGCAGACATCAACATGTTGTGGTGCCAGATAACCTCAGGGTGCTGGGCAAAAGGGTGG
Organism: Bombycilla garrulus; assembly: GCA_013400315.1. Classification (NCBI taxonomy): domain Eukaryota; kingdom Metazoa; phylum Chordata; class Aves; order Passeriformes; family Bombycillidae; genus Bombycilla; species Bombycilla garrulus. The sequence goes on along the minus strand of VXBU01017588.1, from coordinate 191,961 downwards.
ACCACAGGGATCCTCTGAAGGCCCCTCCAACTTGGGCTGCTCTACAGTACTGTGATAAAACCCAAGAATCCACATGATACTAAGCTGCTGAGCAGGTACAAAGGGATAATGCACCAATAGAAAAACATCTTCAGAGCATTGTTCTGAATTCTAGAACTGTATCTAGAACTGAATTAACATTGGGTTTTTTAACTGGAAGTTGTGAACAAGTGCTGAAGCAGTCAATTTACAAGCAGCTGCAGCTTGCATCCAACAATTCTTTCAAAATTCTCATTTTTCATTTTCTCTCAGCTTTAAAATCATATTTACATATGGTCCTGAGGACTGCATCCACATTTTGTAGGCCATTCCAAATTACATGCAATACTTATAACCTCATGAAAATTTCCATTCAGAGTCTATTGCTGCATAGATCTTGTTCTGATGCTCTGACAAAGCTGAATTTCACCCCACTGGTGTAAAATATTCACGTGGCCAAAAAACATTGCAGGCAAAACACGTGGTTACTAATTGGCCATTTCTTTCCTGAAATTTGCTTTGTAGGTTTCATTAAAATATGGCGGCAAAAATTATTGTTGATATATTAAAAAAACAAAAAAAA
>VXBU01017588.1:178198-191143 GCA_013400315.1 Bombycilla garrulus | reverse complement strand
CAGTATAATTGAGCATTTCTGTAACATTAAATGCAGGCCTATCTTGAACATTTATGAGAAAAATATACTTTCCTGTCATACAGTTAAGTGTTTGTGTCTTCAAGTACTTATGTAATATGAAGCAAGTACTTGTTATAATATATTGCTATACTGATAATTTAATTTCCATCTGCTGGAAGTTTGAAGGACAGCACAAATCACCTCCTGCTCTCCTGACTTGGAAAGCAGAATATTAAGACCTCTTTAAAAACATTTAATTTTAACATCAATGATGCTTTTCACAAAATGTGGGCTAGAGAGGTGCAACACACAAAACAGATTGAATGAGGTTATTTGATGCTATACATTACTATTACCCACTAGCAAAGTGTCTGCTATAATTAAGGTTATTACCAAATAGATTAGTGGCCAGCCTAAAAATGAATTCTTTTTCCTCCACTGTCAGAAGTTTATTAACAATTAAATACAATTTTAGGTATCAATACAACACACAAAATTTCTTGGTTTGTATTTACTACTACATGTTAGTATCTTTACAGAAATTTCTAAGATTATGTTAAAAATATATGAGTAGATTTACTTTTCACTTGCAGGGTCCTTTACTTATAACTTGGACACAGAATTTAAGCACACATTGCCATATTTGGCACAGCTTTTGGATTTCAGATAGCTGCTTAAACAAAATTAAACAAATGAAAGGGCCTAAGGACACTTCAACACCAGAAATAATTCACATGAAAAACAGAAAACTTAGGTTAGGAAGATTGTCATGGTCTAAATCTCATTAAAACCATTTACTTCAAAGTTCTCAGTTTGTTCATAAACTCACCAATTGCCATGAATATTTCATTTACATTCATAGATGTTTTGGCAGACGTCTCCATGAACAATAGGCTGTTGTCATCTGCATAAGCCTGTGCTTCCTGAAAGTTAAAATAAAAATAAATTACTTCATAAAAAAATAGAAAACAATCATTACAGACTGTCCTTTAATTGCTACAAAGGAACAACCTCTACAGCATTTTGAAAGAAAGACAATTTGTGGAAACACTCATCTGACAAAGTTATACACCAGCAATGGAGATGTTACAATTCCACCAATCAGTTAAACAATTAGAAGTGGAATCTTAAATATCCCTACTAATCTAAAAAATATCCAGGTGGAAAAATCTCAGGCAAAACTAAATAATAAATGAAAATATTTATGAAAGAGACAACTCCAATGCAAAACATTAGCTCTGATAGTAAGAACAAATAAGCTTCAGGAAGTGCCATCAGATGTCAGCAAGTCCATTATTCCCCAGGAAAAAGGCAGTCTGTGAACTATCTTGAATCTTTCAACCACTGAGGAGGGGGATCAGAACAGCTTTATTATCCTAATATAAATTCACAATTACAGCAAGTAAGCAGTATTCAGTATTTTGCCATGTTATCTCCCTTTTCAGTATGAATTTTAATCTGATACACTGCTCATAAGAACCTTACTATTTTTGCCACTTATTAGTCAATTCAGCTGAGAATCTCCAGCTTCTTATGATTATGTAACTGCCTTTGCATTCAATAAGAAATCTGTGGAAAAAGCTGAACTAAAGAACACCTATGATGATAAGAGTAATCTACAGCGCTCTATAATTGACACCTGCTAAGAGCTATGTAATTATATCTGAAACAACAGATTAACAAATACCTAGAGATCTAATATGTGATTTGCAGTGAGAAAGGCCTGTCAAGCCCACAAGGAGCCCCTAAATCCACAGTAGCAAACCCCCTAACATTTGAAAAACATTAAGACTGTAATTGTTCAAAAAACAGCACAGGTAGGTCTACTTTGGTAGTTAAGTGTGACTACAGTATTGACTACAGTCATGTATGAATTTTTTTTTTTAAATACCACAATTTTTCATAAAACACCAAAGCCTCCTGTCAACTGTCATGGAAGTATAAAATTAGAAAACTGGCAGAAAAACAACTAAGCCACTGCTGACTTTGTAATTCAACTCTATAGCTACAAAAGGATTCATTACTATATACAGCTGTATCTCACAGTGACCCCAAACACAGATTATAAACCATAAAATACTGACTAATAAATACTATCTTAATTCAAATTCAGACAATCATGAATGGACCAAAACTACTTGCAATTAGTTTAATTCAGTTTAAAGGCTATTTTCTGATGACTTGATTAAACTTCCTAGAAGATAAAATACACCAGTGAGAGTACAGATGTAATCACTAAACTAAAGGAAATGCCATGAAAAGTTCAATTAAAATTTGAATACTGCTTCAACAGTACAGCCTAAACAAGTTAGGCACATCAATCAGCTTTGTATCATATGATAATCAAAATTATTTGGCTGACAAGCCAGACAGAACAGTTTGCACTGAGTTACAACTATCTCATCCACTGAAACTCTAGTTACAGGTAATTTTGGATAGAAGACAGAAAGAGGTCACATCAAAGAAAAAATATTCAATTAGCCTTAAAGATACGCAAATAAATTAATTATTCCTCAAAGTCAAATTAATTATTCCAAAAAGTCTATTCCTCCATAATACTTGTCCAGAAATAGGTTTTTCGGGAGCATGTATAATTTAATTAGTCTCAGTTGACATTTATATTTAACAGCACGACCTCCATAATAACTAGCTAGGCTATGCATATAAGCTGCCCCTAGGTTTATTTACTATCTATTCAAACAAAATGCAATTTCTACAAAAAAAATTATGCACATACCTGGAAATCCACAGCTCTTTTGTTAGCTAGATCAGCTTTGTTTCCTGCTAAAGCTATTACAATGTTAGGACTTGCTTGTCGCTGAAGTTCTTTGACCCAGTTTTTCGCTCTGGCAAAGGACTCCTGTTAATGATTGCAAAATGATGCAACTGAGTTTTATCATCCTTTTGTACTCACCTGTTATCCCCATCTCTGTTATCTACACTTCAAGCACGAAACGCCAATGGCAAGGCTGCTACCTTAGTCCAAAGGCACACTTCAAATTGCCAGCTGAGCTTTTAAAATGAAACATTCCTACCCAAGTTCTCAACTGTGCTTAGCTGGGATAATGCTGAAGTAAGTAGGTAGGAAGATCTTTGCGTAGACAGAGTAAGGAAAGAAGTGGTTAAGAGAGAAAACGGGAATTTCTGTTTCTCTGGAAGATTCAAGTGTCTGAACAGCTATACTGAAAAGGGCTCAAAATTACTTTTTAATTACTGAGACTGTTCATTATGGTACATAGTTTCTGGGTTTTTTTGAGAGTTTTGGGTTTTAAGTCCCATTTTATCAGAAACAAGTGAACCTTATCTGATCCAAGTTCAAATAAAAAGAAATCAAATAACCTTAGGTTTTGGTCTAAAAAACTTGTACTACCTTTCCAATCCTTAATCAAAATTTGAAAAAATACAATATTAAAATAATGTCTTCACTATCAGAAATAAAAGAGCCCCCAGCAACGTGATGAGAGTAACAGCTTAAACTCCGTGAACTGATATAAGGGCGGGTTAGAAACACTTCCACAAGAGGATTTTTTTCTTTCTCTCTTAATAACAATAAAAAATCCCAATCCTAGAAAGAGTCTTCTAGCCAGAAAAGTTTAGCGATACAAATTGACATTAACACTGCATTACAGTGCAGTAGGAAATAAGCAATCTGATCCAGCAGAAGGCCTTCCTGCCCATGGCAGGAGTGCTGGACTAGACAACCTTTAAAGGCTCTTCTTCCCATCCAAGCCATTGCATGATTCTACAAAACGATGAACTGATTTACACAAGTCAGTGAGAAAAAAAGTAAGTAAAGATCAGCGCAAAACTGACAACTTCCAAATCCCCCTTGTGCATCCCTAATCCAGTACTTACCTCGTTTGTGATGTCATATACCACGATAGCTGCTTGTGCTCCTCTGTAGTACATGGGTGCTAAACTGTGGTACCGCTCTTGCCCAGCTGTATCCCAAATTTCAAATTTTACCGTTGTATCATCCAGACATACAGTCTGGGTTAGAAAAGCAGCTACAAAAAAGACAGAGGAGCTGAAACCAGAAGTTTGCTTGTATCCTTATATTCATATATAGTTATGTTCAGAGATGCAAAACAATTCAAACCTAATATTAAAACACAACAGGTTTGATACAAGCATTAGCTGACAGTCTGTAACTCTGATCAACACACAGGAGTTATTTAAACAACTGGACTTTCCTCAATTTAGACATAAGAAAGAAAAAAATGAAAATAATTCCCTTTTTCAGAAAAGTGAATCTGAGTAACAAATCTCTTAAACCTTCTAGATAGTCAGTTGAAGCAGGAAGTGTATTAGAATACCAGTAACAGCATCCCATCATGCTATAAGCCAACAGTTCAGATATTTTCAGTTCTACACATTTATATTACTTGAACAGCATCTTAAAACTTTGATTTTCAGCTCCTAACAACTTCACCTTAGCTAACAGGTCTGGAAGAAAGAAGCACTTCTTTTAAGGTTTTGTTCTCAAAGCAGCTATATTTTTGACTTTGCAAGTGATCTCAAGAATTAATTTCAGCATAATTTCAACAGCCTGCAGCTTCAGAGAAACTTGCAGCCATTGCTACTACAGCTGAACACATTACCACAAGTAATGGTCTTCCTGTTACAGAAAATACGACAGTCTGTAACTCCAAATCTTCAAACTGTTACTCTTAGTAGAACTTTTCCATTCGGGTTAAGGTACAATCAGAAGTATGGAGGTGAGTGCCCACACAGCACAGAAACCAGTATTAAAAACTAAGCAAAGCCCAGTACTTAGCTGAAGCAGGAACTCTGATCACTAGGCACACTGACAGATTGTGGCCAATTTAAATCAAATATCTGAAGAGGCACTGACCCATAACGCTTGCATACCTGGGATTTCATCCTGTCCTACATACTCTGAGACATCATAGCCTATGAATCATTCCAGAACTGCTGCAACCTTCAGCTCATTACAGAAACCAAAACGAAGCCAATCTTGCTCTGTAAAGGACATTGTAACTAGCAGACAGAAGTGTCCCTGTCTCGGCTGTGAGCAGCAGCTGCATGGTGCTTAGCTGCTGGCTGGGGTTAAACCGTGACCAGAAGCTGACTCCTTAAGTGGTCAGGTGCTCCTGCTTCAGGGGTATTAGCATCCATCACAGATGAGCAGGCAGGCTGGAGAAGGTAAAAGCTTTGATGTTCCAATGCTAAATCAACATAAATCTCTCTAAATGCTACATATCCGAACACTGGTAGAACAGGCTCCACTTGGCAGCTCCCTAAGCAGCCCAGAACCAAAACACAGTGGAAAAACACCACACATCCTGCACTAAATTAAGGGCTTCCTCCCCAGAACCAGCTCAATATTATATTTCTCCATGGCAGAGACAAGATGTTAAGCAAGCTGATTTTGAAGTGCTCACAGACATTATTCTCTTAACAGAAAAATGTACCTACACTGCATAAATGAAGGCATGCACTTGGGAAGAGAATTAAACAAGTGGTTTATTCTTTGCAATCCTCTTGTTTTTGTCAAAAGTAAGATTTCAACCACTTTAAAACGCCAATTAATTTCTGCAAGAAAGATAACTTTATTCGACCTTGCCAAGGCCATAATAAATTGACAATTTATCATCTGTTAATTATCTGAAAGTCTATCATCTTTAACAGACATACTTTTGTCTTAAGCAACTAACAGGCCTTGCTACACTGGTCTGAAGGGGCAAAACCACACCACCACCATCCAATATGTCTGCCTTTAACTGCACTCCCTTTCAGATGTTTTTATCCAGATTCACAATGCACATAAGCCTCTCTTTGTTAAAAGGCCCTTCTGTATACAAAGAAAATTATGCCTTAGGCAACTACAAGCCACAGAGTTAGACAGCTTTCTCTATAGAAAACTTTTCTGAATCCCAACATTGCTGCATGTAATAGCTCTCAGCTATATTATATAGCATTTCCTCGTTTCTGTTTGATAGAGAAGAGGCACAAGTTAATACAGATTACACTAAACCTTATATATCTCAACTTGAACTTAGGCTCTTGTTTAACCTTTGTTTAGATTTTGAACAGTGCAACAGGGTTTGGGCTATCCCAAGAACTAAAAAAAGAAAAAAAAGCGAAATGGAGGTTAAATGAATTTGAGACCACTGAAACGGAACAATGAATTTCACTTAATTTTAACTTTTTTTTTAAACTAAAAACCTTGTTGATATTGGAAAGTTAATTCACTAGACATCTTTGAGAATGCTCTCCCTATTATCACCCAGCTGTTTATCAGTGCATACAGAAATTTTCACACCAACACCTATCCTCAGGCCATGATAAAATGGACTAAGCCAAAAGTGTGCATTAGTAAGATTGCTAAAGAAGAAAATATGTGGTTCTCTATTTATGCTGACAGATAGAAAAAATAAATACATGTAACAGCTAGAAATAGGCCAAAAGAAGAATGCAATGAAATTCAGCTTGTATTTATTTCTGTAAGCTTTGCAGTGTTTTTACATTTCAACAACTGATGGTTTGTGAAGACACATACAGACCACTGAAAGGCCTTCACATAAATATTACAATAGAACAGGCTGACTCATGCAAGCTGCAACAACTACTGGAGAGTATTGATCAATTCATAAAATCCATACTTTGTAAAGTCTGTACGCTGTTAGGTAGTTTTAGGATATGTGTAACTTATCCAAGGAGGAATACAAATCAAAGCACAAACAATTCCAAAACACAATATAACTTCAAAAATCTGCCAAGGAGAAGAGTGTGGTAAAATCTGTTTAAACAGATTTTTTTTAAATTTGGATAGCCAGCACCTGTTTTGTTTGAAATCATAAAATGGAAAAACAGCAATAAATTCTGTGGTTCCTAACATAGAACTATATCCATAAATGTATCAAGTTCTCCAAATTCAAAGTCAGCATGCAAAAAAGTGACAAACACAAGCCTTTCAGAAGATGCAATGCTCTTTTTCACAGAAACTAAGCTCATAATTCTTACTAAGCAGCTATTTCATGCATTAAGCATACAGCACAATTAAAAGAGCCACACACACACTTATAAACAAAATGTAAAATTAAGCCCAGGTTTCAAAACTATGCAGTTCAAGAATACATTTACTACCTCCACTTGAAAAGGATTCTTATGTTTAACTCAGAAGGTTATAGTTCTCAATTACTGACACAAGGCTCAGATTTGATCCTTGCTGTCAATGACCCACTGTAGAAGTGCCATTACATCACAGGTTTGCAAGGACAATAAAACACAACACAGAACAAACAGGGTAAGTTTCTCACCTCCAATCGTACTTTCTTGAAATTCATGAAACTGTCCTTTTACAAAACGAAGCACCAAACTTGATTTTCCAACTGCAGACTCTCCTAAAAGTACTAGCTTGAACTGGCAAATTTTATTTCCAGCATTTGGCCCATTGGGCCTTGTTGCTCCTCGATTAGCCATGTCCAAATTAGAAAGCAGTCCTTTGTTTCAACAGCTTTTGAAAGCAAGTTCCACTGAGATCTGAATCCTGGTTCTTCTGCCAGTAACAACCTATTTTGTGAAAAGACAGTGGGTGCATTAGATTTACAAACCAAGTAAGAAAAGTCTCATTCACTAATGCAATATATTATATATAACTTGACCTAGCATTCACCAAAGTCAACAGTCCAGACTACAGGTACCATCACTGGTAAGTTGTCAACTACAGCCAGAATTTATGATACATGAACCAGTTATCTTCTTCAACACCTCTTCTTCCCATTAAAGCTTCAAATTAGCACATTAAAATCCAATTATGCTTCTTCTTGAAAGACCTCAGTCTCCTGTTATTTCTTAACAAATCAAGACCAATGTACCACACAGCAGATTCAGACTTTCCAAATGTCAGTAAAATAACAAATGACAAGAAGCAATAACTTTTCATAATTATGCTACTGCTAACCAATATTCCAAAGTCAGCATTGCTCAAGGATGCCAAAAGACTGAGCAAATTGGGAAAACTCAAACACCACAGTAACTTCTTTGCAAGCGTAGTTCATCAGTTCACTTCTATCAAACACAATTTCCTTAAATAAAAGCAGATCTTCACATATAAACCATTAATGAACAACTGTACTGAGAAGCAAAAGTGAAGCCCTCCATATGAAAACCAAGTGATCAGTAAGAATTCCAGACCACTTTGTACAAGCTACCAGAGAACGACCATATGATGATAAATTCCTATTTCCAATACTTAACATGTGTCCTAGATCAATATGAGCAACAAGGATCTTTGTTAAGAACAAGTATGAACAGCATATTGCTTAGTCTGCCTACTCTTCTTTCCAGCTGCTTAAAGAAAACCCACCCACATTACTTATGCACATGGAAAGGAAAAAACCCTTTAGGCTATGCTGGTATCACTTCTGACCCTAATATTTATGCTTTTACACACTTGACAATAGAAGCAAAACAAAAGACCTCTCAAAACTAGCCCATAATTTTGTCCTACTCCAGCTCATCACTTGGCTTGAGCATACATTGCAGGGATACAGCTTTTCTAACATCTAGGATGGAAGTTATAGTACCTTCTCCTATTGCAAGGAATGGCTTTAATTCATATGTTCAAAAAAAGTAACCAAACATAATATTTTGAAATTACTTCCTGTTCTTTATTCTTTGTGATAAAGCAACTACATTTTAAACCAAGCAGTAGTCTTTAGCAATCTTCCTATTTCAAGCCCCTAAGTACAAAGACCAGGCATTTGAGCATTCCAGTTTACTACAGGCCTAGCTCAGATGCTAAGCCTTCCTTCTCCTTCCTAACTCTCCCCTTCCCTCAACCCAAGTTATGAAGAACCTTCTTTCCTGAAAAGTGCTTCAGCAGTCTAGCAGGACCCTATCCTTCAGTAAGATACTCCCTCACAAACTAATATTCATGGGATAAATGAGAACAAAAGTCTTAGCATTATTTACTTAATAACATAACAGCTGAAAAAAAGATACTCCATTTCTCATTGTAAACAGAATACAGGTCTTAAAAAAAAAACGTTTTCAGCATCTTCGAGACACTTCTATTTGCTCATGTTCCTCCTTTTCTTATATCTCTCAAAATAATTTACCTTCTTCAAGGTAGGATATAATGACTTTGCATTCTGTCCTGAGTTTGTGTTCCATCTGATTATTACATGACACATACATCAAGAATATATATATATATTTTAAATTTCAGTTGTACAATATAATCTATCAAGTATCACATTTTAGCTATTTATTCTTAGAAACATATCAAAGTGTTCCACAGTTAAAGAATGAAGCAAAAAAGCCCCTGCAAATCCTACCACCATGCTTATTAAGCACCATGTTAATTCTAAGAATCTTATTCATTAAATTAATTTTGGTGAAGTGTTTCAGAATACAGGAATGGATCCAGTTATTTTAAAAATACCAGACCTTTCATCCTTACACCATAAAACAAGCATTTTGTACTACTAGTGTGTTGGTTCTCAGGTAAGACTCTTCCCCTCCATGCTGCAGAAATATGCTTCAGAAATTGTGGAGTGATTTGGATAAAAATGGATCAGTGACAACAGTCAATCTCTCCCTGACTGTACTACAATAGAGAATGCAGCAAGGCATAACCAAAACATAGGTGGTTCAAAATACTGCTAGCCATTTGTTTATCTTTTCCTTTGGAAAAGTAATGAAGACAATTAACTTATTTCTGTTTTAAAATGGAAAAAAAAAAAACCAAACCAAAAAACAACAACAACATCTGTTTGCTGTAGCATTCCAGTGTGTTTGGACAACCATGAAATAATTCAAAACCCTTTAATCTTAATAGATCCCAGACTCTGCAACATTCATAAAGACATAAGGACAACATCCAATGACTGTGTGACTTAGTACTCCTGGGAGCAAGTGACTCCTGGATGACACACAGTGAGGAAATCAAGCCACTGCACAGGTTACTCCCTATGACTGCTTTTTTGCTAGCTGTTTCCCATACTGAAAGCAAAAGGAGGTATGAGAAAAAAAATTGAACTCACATAATATTTATCAATTTCACCTGAGCATTTACAGCTTGCAGTTAATTCCGATTTTTATCACTAACAAAACAGTAATTACTGCCCCTTGCAAAACAACTTCAGAACACAAAGCTGACACAGGTTGTCAAGAAAAATATCCAGTTCGATTTTCACAGATGCCCAAGATCAAGAAGCTGTAGCTATCAGAGAACTTTAAAGTTTACATTCTCACAGCATCCCTCCCCTGAAATCATTCTAAGCAGTCAGATACCATTACAAAAACAACCAGCTCTCAAGCTGATGGGAGACCACAGTACCTGACAGGAAGCCCATCCAAGAAACATACTGCAAAGCTCATTCATTCAACAGTCACGTCAATACATCTAATAAATTAATAATAAAACCTACTAGTCATACCCACTTTTCAACAGCTCAGGATAAAAAAACGCAAGACTGAAAACCTGATAGAGCACCTCCAGATGATTGTGACATATTGAAGAAGTCACTAACACCTTCTGTAAGTGTATATGGAAATCACCATCTTTTAAAGTTCCAGATGATTCCAAAACTCTGTAGTTAAAGTTCACAACATGGCAGCAGACTTACACAACAAGCAAGGGAAGTAGCTGCTGAATCTGAAGAGAAGCAGTACTGCAGTTTGACACAGCCACTACAGAATGGTTTTGGCCTGCTCTTTCCACATCTGTGAGCTGAGCACACAGTGCCTCACAAAGTTTCAGAAGTAGATTTCAACGCTACAGTCCCCCATGCACACTCCAAGTCTTAGGTCACATTCATTCTACTGTTTCTTAATTCATCAGTAAAATACAAACCTGGAAGGAATAGTACACTCGGTACCCTACACATACACTGAAAGATCAGCTCTGGTGAAAATTTCCTGGGAAAAAATCCACTAATATGGCTCTCACACTTCTCCCCTTCCAATTCTGTATGCAATGTAATCATTAGGTTTGAAATATGTAAAGGAAGAAAACCTGGATATTTTCATTAGACATGAAGTTATTTTCATTTACCTACACAAAAGTATACAACCGCTCGACTTGAAACAAGCTCCTAAACTGATACATATGGAAGTGATCTAACATAAAAATTTGCTAAAGAAAATAAATATTTTTGAGATGGATGGCTTCACATGGATGGAAATGAGGGAGATTTTCTTACTTTTATAGAGTTTAACATAAAAATTCCATTTTGCAGTCTTGGGCAGTACAAATACATAGGTCATTCTGCTAAGTAGGAACTTCCACTCTTCTCCTGAATAGCCCCCCATGACAGAGCGGGTCCATGCTGAAATGCCAGAACACAAAGTCTGGAGCACATTATTATACCAAATACTCCTGGTAATCCCACCAACTAATTTACTGGATGCTGGGTATTCTCCTCACTCCAGAACAGAAATTTGTACACTGTTGGACAGTCTGAGTTTTATTTATGAAAGAGTCCTAAGTATTCTAACAGATCAAACACAAATCTCATTATGCTTGAATCCGTGTACAAAATACCAACAGCCCCAGACAATACCTACAAACTCTCAATTTAATGGCATAATTCAGTCATGTAAGCATAAACACTGGCCTATTTTCAACTGCAAGACAGCTAATACACAAGTATCAAAGTAACACTGGTGACAAAAGCCAGCCTACTGAAGAGATTAAGACAGTGAGCGCTGTTCCTACAATTAATGTGATTAAGTGTGTTATCAAATACAAAGGCCACATGAAAAAAATCATGATAAATTTAAAACTGGAACATTCCACCACTTTTATATCTCACAGCAAACAACACTGTTTCTTACTAGTAAACTTTTGTACACTGCATTAACAGACACAAAGCACACAATGCTGAAACTGCAACTATTATCTATCCACTTTAAATTTCTTCATACTGGACTTCCTCGAATCGTTTAAAAAGCAGCAACTCAGAAGTCTTACATATTAGCCCCTCCTACTAACTGAAATTTCTGTTATTCCTTCTAGGTTCAGCAAAATTAAGTGTGATACCTTACTTCAGTGTTCAAGATGGTGACAGGGACAATGAGCAAAATGCCTGTCACATGTAAGCCAGTTTATATTGAAACATAATGAGACTGTAAGTTAAACAAGTCAATCAACACAGTTGCTGCAAAAAATCATAGCCCTACAATTAAAGGTAATAGCCATCTCATAAGCTCATCTGAATGATGAATGGTGCCAATTGCTTTCAGATAAACTGGTTTATCATACAGGAAATGTAAGTGATGACTATAATGCCTTTGTCTCCAGCCATCTCACTTCAGCCAACATCTATCTTTTCTTGACATTGCTCACTATGGAAGAACAATACCTACGTGCAATCTGTAGGTAAGCCTGACTATAACTCTGAAGAGCCAGTATAAAACTGGAAAAAAACAAAAAAATACCACGAATTTTACTTTGCCTGAACGTCACATGAAAAAAACTGATTAATTTCAGCTGGCTTAATTTGTTCCATCCCCAAGCGCTGAAAGAGGTGTAAGGTAGAAAAAAAAAATCATTAAAAATGCCGAGAGAACAGCCTTTCACGGCCCTGTCTGGAACATTTTGATAGTTCTTATGCAATTCAGCTCTCTACTAAACCATAAAAAGCTTAGGTTTATTCCTCCACGCGACCCTAGATTTGTGTCCAGTTGCAATTCAGTGCGATGCAGACGATATGCAGCACACTAGGCCTGTCGCGATCCCCCCGATGGCGACGCGTTCTCGGGAACGTTTTACTTCCCACCTAGCTCACCGTCCTTCTTCCATTCGCAAGCGAAAGGGAAAGCCAGGGACCCATCACCCAACCTCCCCTGCCACATGTCCCAAGCAGTTCGAGGGGCACGGCCCTCACGGCCGGCCCCAGACAGCGATACCTCTCCGCAGGAGCGCCCGCACGCAGGGGAGGATCCCCGCTCTCCGGGCCCAGCCCCTCCAAC